>OY720462.1:11510300-12110300 GCA_963082715.1 Harpalus rubripes | reverse complement strand
ATATATATATATATATATATATATATATATATATATATATATATATATATATATATATATATATATATATATATACCGGGTGTCTGCTTCATTTCCCGAACATAGGAAATTCAATGTTAAAATTTTGATTTGGCGATATCTCTTTACTTATTAATTTTAGGAAAAAAAGTGTAATGAAGAAAAATGTTCAGAATGAAAACGTGCATCGATGAATACCAAGTTTGTTGTTCAATTGTTTCTTATGTACGACTTAGAAGCATCTCAATTAGAAAAGGGAAATTTTTATCCCGCCGATAAATATTATTATTAGCAATGAGTTTACAAATTCAAATTTCTTTATTTTATGTTTTTTTATATTTTTCTGGTATGCAAAATTATTATTCTTTTCTAGGCTCTAGAATTATTCAATGTTTATTTAAAACTAATCCATGGTTTTCTACAGTAAAGCAACATAAAAATTATAAATTTAAATGTAATTTTCTCATTTACATGAAACGTAAAGTCAATACTCGGAGATTTAAACGCATAATTAAATTCTTTACAATATTAATTTGAAATATTTCTTTGTTGAATAAAAATAATATGTATATTTGCATTAGGAAAAACTATGTCTGAGTTTTAAATAAACATCACTACCTATATACATATTTTCTTTTCTTCTATTTATAAATTTTAAAAATACTCTCGTCGTCTGTACAAATTATCATTTCTGTATGATAGTTTCGTATTTTACTAGTGCAAGATAAATAATATATTTGAAATTCAGGACGTTAAACATTAAATTAATTATTTTAAAACACTAGTTACGAATGAACGTGCATGTGAAATAAATTCATTCATCGTGTTTATTTTATGCATAACATAATAGCGAGCACTTTGCATGAAAGTTGCTGTAATTTCTGCATCCACGTTCATTTTAATTAAATTGCATTGAATCACCAGAGTTTGCTGTTTGACATACGGAGTACGTATGTATGCGGAGGATCGTTGATCAAACATGGACGACCATTGTTTATTCATTACCATTGGTTATATTTTAGATGTTAGATTTTGGTCACTTACCATATCACACATTCGTAGTAAAATTAGAAATACACAGCAATGGTAAATTACATTCAACAGAGTAATAAATTTAGGGGGGAGGGGATTGCAATGATTTATTTAGGCCTTTGGTAACCACTTACACTTAATTTAAAATCATTAAAAAAGATGAAGTATGCGATTATTTTAAAAACTAAATGATCCACACACCTGGCAACGTGTACATTTACATTATGGTGTTGCTAGGTGCTTACTGTCTAACTAGGGTCCTTTTTGATATGTCAATGGTTTCAAGAAATTTTCAACTTTAATAGACGTGTAATGTGCACTGAAAGGAAGCTATATTTGCGTGAAACGAAAATTTTTTCAACAATTACTGTTGATACGTAGGATTTGAAAGTCATTTTTTCAAATTATCGCAGCGCTCTGGTGACAAGTTTTGAACTACAGGGGCCTGTTTCATAAAAATTACTAGTCGACAAGTTACAAGTGACAAGTGTACTAGAGACAAGGTCTAGTAATTTCTGTTTCAAGAATAATTTTTGACTACTTGTCAGTTTTCCAATATTACTAGTGTATTTTTACAAGTTGACAAGTTTGAAACCATGGTTTCATAGTAAATGTAATATGCAGCCACCTTTGCCTTAAGTATATATTTTAATCACATTAAAAAGTATGGGTTTTAAAATAATTTAATTTTATACACATTTTGTCATTCAACCCTTGCAATCAGTGAAAGTAAAGCAGGTGAAATTATAATGATTTGTAATTATATTTAATATGGCAAAAATGCTGTTAAATTGGCGTTTCTTAGAAAGACATTCTATTTGGCGCCTTTTCCACAAATTTAACAAAAAATATGAAATGCGAAAAATAGAAATTAATCTATGAATTTGCTGTTTCGCACGCATAAATGAGAAGGACTGGCAATATTGCCGGGATCAGGGATTTGTTAACAAATCCTTGGCCAGGATACATTATGAACAGTGATAAATGCTTTTGTTATAGTCTCACTTTGCAGTATAATAAAACATTTTCTCTATTTATTTAAACTTAAACTCATTTTCATATTTTCTTTTAAAATTTTAATTAGATTAATCAATTTTTTTAACATTGGAATAATTGCTCCCTTTTAAATATTGCTATAGTCCATTTCCCCGAAACGAAAGAAATTGGAACTAACCAGGGATTAACTCATTCTTATTGGTCGATTATGACAAATTTGAAGTTGAATCGTCAGATTTGTCATCATCGACTAATAAGAATGACTTGGTTCGGATCCCGGGTTAGTTCCAATTTGTCTCGTTTCGGCGAAAGGACTATATCGAGAAGTATTAAATTATTAAATGCCTCAATTTTTATGAAGACAATCTAAATCGTTCATACTTTTGTTCAATATATTCATAGCACAATTTTCTTATAAAAATTCTAGCCCGTCGAAAATGAACAAGAACATCTTCCTCTTTTGAATCACTGGACCACATGTTTTTTACATTACATAAGAAAATACCTATAATTAATTGTCATAAAGAATTAAATTGTCAACTTGTAATTTTCAAATGACCAATCTTTCATTCATGGTTACTGTTCACTTGTAAAAACCAGTAAATATTTTTTGAAACGCTACACTTGTAAACTGCAAAAATACACTTGTAGAAACGGACTAGTTTACTTGTCACTTGTAATTTACACTTGTAGGTTTTTAAAACAGGAACTTGTCAAATTATTCGTTTGACAAGTTCTACAGTGATAATTTACAAGTGTAGAAGTTTTATGAAACAGGGCCCAGGTTGAACGATCATGAAGTTAGCCTACTGTCAAATGGGAAAACGCATAATTTATAGAATTGTGTATTTCTCATTGTATATGCTATTATATTTTTTCTTCAAGCGTATTATAATATTAATATTATGCTCCTGTACACACACTGTAGAAGATGTTCATTGTCTTACTAGTACAAAAATGTTGTTATTGTTGTACTAGTAAAAAAATGTTAGTGTTTTAGTTCACCGCTGGCGGCGGCAGTTGTCACAGCAACACATATATTGAAAATTGTTATTTGACAGTTGTGTTGTTTTTGTTTTGTAGTGTACACAGCCTGCTTTGGCAGAAATTGCAAACTCTACAATTAAAAAATTCCAAAAAAAGTCAATAAATTCTTTGAATCACTTGAAGAAAAAATAGTATATGTCATTCGGAGTAGAACGCCCTTTTTGTGTTTTACCCAGCTTGCCTAGCCTCGGCTAGCGCCTCGGCCGCAATAGCTGGGTTCAACACAAAAAGACTGCTTTCTACTCCTAATAACATAATATACTATAATTTTCATTTTATATTATTTTACAGTAGGTTTTATGTTATCCATTAAATGTAAATTAATGCAAATTCCTAAAAGAGGATTTATGCAGTCTACTTTTTATTTTACTTTTTCTTTTCGCTTTTACTTTAAGTTTGGTACTGTATGCAGCTACTTTAAATCATTCAATACACATGGCATAAAGACACAAATGTAAATATATAAATATATCCTGTTAAAAAGGAACAAGAATGTAATAATTTGTGCATAAAAAAATATTATTACATAGCAAGTAAATATACTAACCAGTTTCATTTTGCCAAACATTCTTTTTGGCCACTTTATCCTTGAATAAAATATCTGTTTTATCATATAAGTGGAGATAATTTTGAATTAAATCTTATAATATAAAATCTTGTTATTTACTGATTTTTCGTTTGCATAAAACCTACACACAAAAACAAATACACAACACGCTGACGTTTGTGAAGTGGAGCTCATGCGCAGTTGTGATATTCTTTTACTTTAACGGTCTTAAGTTGAATGTTGGTCAACTTAGGTCTTAAAGTTAAATTAAAAGTGTGCACATAAAGCAGTACATATATTAACACACATTTAACTTTTCTAAAGTAAAAGAAAAAGAAAAAGTAAAATAAAAAGTAGGCTGGATAAACCCACCTTAATGCACATTTATAAAATTTTACCTTAAATTGTGTAACCACTTTTTCAGATGAGAGCTTACACCTTGTGCACTAAACTTTCCGCTTATGGGTAAAATATGTCATTATTTACTTGTGCCATAAATATCCATAAACAATAAACCCCACATTTACAAATTATTAACAATAAAAAAAATCCTAGAAGGATTTATGTCATAGTTGATGGAATAATATTTCCGTTTTGATGTCAGTGGTCGCAAAACAGTTGGTTTGCGTACCCTGCCAACCAGTGGCACTTACGTGTTAAGTATTGGATGTAAGGGAAATCCGAGTAGTTTCCTCCTGAAACCAATTGCGGAAGAAACGGTTTGTAGTTTCGCAGCTCACAATGCAAATTTATTCAAATTGTATGTGGAACGCGTATTATTTTTCGTAATTATATTACTTTGTGCTATTATGCTAAAGATAGCACACAGTAACAGCAGTTTGCATGAGACAGTAAGAGAACAGAATGGTTTATGGCGGTTTTGATGCTTGAAAAGAAGATAAAGAAATTATGGAAAGTAGTTTATTTAAATACAGTAATTACATAGAAAATAGTCATATATTATGGTAAGCTGATTTATCGATAAAACTTTTGTTACGTTGGTAACCGACATCGAAGTGTTTCATATAAATAAAAGTATTAAGAAATCATAAATTATATTGTTTTATACAAGTGTCCTAAAAAAACGCTCTGCTTGGGGATCCCAAAAACTATAAGATATACGAAGTTGGTTAAATTAGATAACAGTTGTCTCATTACCAATTTAAGGGTGTATTGTTATTCGAAAACAATGCATTGGTCACTAGATATATTTTTGCAAATAATATTGTATTTCGATTTACACTTAAATTTTTTATGCTTTTTTGAATAAAGATGTTTAAATATTTAGTAAGAGTGTAAGTAAAAATCCAGTATTATTTTATATTTGACAGTTGTAATAATACTATATTTAGTGATCTATGAATTTTTTTTAAATAATGATTTACCTTAAAATGTTATAATAATTAATCGAATTTATATCTCTTATTGCAAGTGTACTAACAACTAACCTATGTATGTGTCAGCAAAACTTAGTATTTTTATATTATTTTAAACATAGGTATTGTTTAGTATTTCTCTGAACTAATTGTTAAAATGATTCATTTGACATTTTATAGTATCCATGAGTAAGTTTATATAGACACCATTAAACGGATTTAAGTGGATTTTTGATTAGAAATCGTATTTAAGAAAATGATGTAAACAATCTGGATTAGATTGAGAATCAAATTCTAAATCGACTTTATCAACGAGATTTATACCTAAATCCGATTCACTTTATCAAGATAAACAACGATTTTACAGAAAATTCAATAGTAGTTACTGAAACAATCAAAAAACACAGAGCAATTTATTTATCATTTATCTTTCACAAGTTAGGATAATTATTAGTAAAGATTAATAAGAAATCCGTAAAAAAAAACAACTAAAAGTGCTATTCAATTCATGAGCTTAGAGTAGCATGGTAGAAGCTGTGAACTGTAACAAAACTATCAAGTGTCAAGTCAAAATTAATACTTGTCAATAATGTTATACGCATTCAATGCTGCTATGCCAACAATGTCAGTAATAAATCCAATTAAATCTACAGTTAAATTTGAATGTACTTGAACGTATTAAGTTTTTCTGGTATAAACAGTCAAAATTTAGGTTTTATTTAAATCAGATTTGATTAGAAATCCAATTAAGGACTTCGATATAAACTTACTCTATGTTTTAAAAATTATGAACAATATTTATGAGTCACATAAATTTCATTATAAGGAACAGAGATACATAAAAGATAAATAAATTTATTAATAATATGTACCTAAAAAGTAATATTTGTTATATACTTTGAATGCAGAAATATATTCAGTTTTTTTTTTTATTGTGAGCAAATAATACATTTGTGTTTGCAACACAATATTAGTAAAATGTGAAGCATGTTTGTTTTACTATGTAATTATTTAATATAAAAGCAGGATATTTGTTATTATGATAATCCCTTGATATTTAATTTTATATTTGATTTAGTTTTACTTCTTACGAAAGGTAGTGGGTACTTTAAATACCTTTGCTAGAAATGTAAAGGTATCTAGAGATACTCAGGTAAGTGTATATAATATGCCTGTTTTGATGTAGCGTAGAAACGTGTTTCTGAGTTCTACGGCACCTTACGTCCTTACGTTACACTTAACTAAGGTTCGCTAACTGTCTAATAAAATCCCCTGACTTTTCTCTGATTCCTTGATTTGCCATGACTGTTGGCCACCCTGATTCTACGTGAGTGAATATCAAACTTTAGACGTCAGAAGACTAAACCATCTACGTAGATAAAATGTACCTCACGGCTAATGAGATCAGACAACTTAGTTAGAATTAATTTTCAATAGATCTAAGGCAGCAATGACAAAAGTAACTAACGGTTAAATTTCTCATTTTCTTTTGTCAAATGAAGTGAATTTATGTACGACTGTGTTACTGTGTATGAAAATAATCATTGTAGATTATTAGAGAGTTTTCACATAACGCCAAAGCCAAAACAGATAGCGTGAACGTTATTTTGTACATAAAAACATGTTTTCATACAGTGTACACGTTATTTTATCTGTAATTAAAACGTTGTAGCTTTCTTTATCTAAAAGTTAGCTCGTCTGTTTAACGTCAAATATAAAATAGTTTTCCACGGACGCTATTTCTGAACAAATTAGGTTAAACGCTATATACATACCGTGGAAAATAAACATACGCATGCGTACTAAAGCCAAAACGAGGTTTAACGTTCACGCTATTTATTTTCACGTTATTTGAAAATTCGCTGTTATTATATCTATCGTATATAGTATTACCTACATCAAACTTCATCATAATAATTGGTAAATCAAATAATAAATATAATCAAAATTTTAGTTAGTAATAAAGTAATAAACAATAAAAGTTAATGAATGAATAAATTACCATAAGTTTCTTCTAGACAACAATGAATTTTATAATAATAAGAATATCATAAAATTTAATGACCCATATGCTGCAATTTTATTAGCACTTATATTAATAGTGTCGTTTTACGCCATATTAATATATTACAGTGCTCTTAAATATCGCTCCAATTATAAGACGGCGATTAGCAATGTACAATTATTCTATATTAATCTCTACTCATATAGACATTATAATTATTTCAATATCAATAATGACTTGCGTGAGCTCTTCGTCACAGTGGACAAAATATGTAAATAACACTCAATAACCCGTGAAAATTTCATTGAATTCGAAAAGTAGTATGAATAATATAAGACAATAACGAGGTCATGGTGTAGTAAGTAAAACGTTCTTAAATATTTAAACAGCGGTTTCTGGGAAGAGCAAAAGGTTAAAAGAATCATCAAACCAATAAATATTGACAGCACGAAAACTCTTGCGAGACAGAACGAGGAATATCTACGTATTCGTGTTCAAAACAAGAATTAAAAATGAAGACATTTGTGTAGTAATTTTTACCTCTCGCTAAGAGAGGTATTGTATTCATGCTAAAAATCGCATATCCAGATTTTAATGAATAAGCACGTTTTAAGGTCCCTAGAATCCGATTATAACATTTTTACGATGATGTCCGTATGTGTGTGTGTGTGTGTGGGGATGTGTGTGTGGATGTTGGATTCACTTTATCTCAAATACTATAAGACTTAAGACATTTTTAACTACTGATTCCTCAATCTAACAATAATCGGAAGAGGCCAGTCAGTTTTGGTAACAATTGGACAACCGGAAGTAGTAGTTAGAAGAAAAAAATTATCTAAATATTATTTATCGAAAATTTATGTAAATACTTATATTAAAGAACGTTAAATTCTTTATTCGATAAATATAAATTCATTATTATATCTTCTATAGATTTAGAGATAAAGAAAGGCATATAAAATAATTTGATGTAAAAAATCTCAGATCAAACTACTACAAGGCAAGAAATTCAAATGTTTGTAATTGACACATAAATGTCACTGTCAAAAATATTTGTATGCCTCTGTCAAAAATATTTGTACATTATTATGAAGATTATGAAAATAAAAAATTCAACAACGCAAAAGAATATACGTAAAAAAGAATATAAAAGGAATTTGCGGCAAAAAATGACGAATATAAAGAAAAAGAAAAGGAAAGTAGAAAAAGAAAATTTCAGGATATTGAATATAAAGAAAATGTATGTATTGTACATAATTTATATTAAAATAATTATTTTGTAGTCAGACATGAATATGTGTATTTAAAAATATTTTTCGTTTTAGGCGTACAACCAGGTAAAATATCTAGCGAGAGGTTATGTGTTGGCCACATCAGATTTTTGATAATCATTCTATTCAAAGTAGGTATCGAGGTGAACATATGTGTGTATAAAATTATATACAGGAAACTCGGAAACTATAAGAAATACGACTTCGGTTAAATGGGAGATGTGGTGCACCTTTACGCGGCCATCTTAGATGTGCTTTTGTTTTGACAAAAAATCTCATGGGTTACTTGAAAATGGCGGAAAACTGAATTTGGTCGATATTTTCATTTTGAAATAACTTCTAAACTATCAGTAATCGAGAAAAATGTTTCAAATAAAAAAATTAGATATTTTTATTGACTATCTAGTGGTATACGAAAATAAATTTTTATCGACAAATTTTCGAGATATAATACAAACTTACATTCTTTTTAAATGGGACCCATACTTGACTTTTGCTTCAGAAAAATGCTTATTTTTTGTCTTTCGATTGGTGTAAGGGTTTTAGTAGTTATTTCAAAATTAAAATATCGACACAATTCAGTTTTCCGCCATTTTCAAGTAACCTATGAGAATTTTTGTCAATGGTTGAATGGAGAGAGAATAGAACAATTAAGTTGCTTCAAATACCTGGGAAGTTTAATAAATTAGAATGCAAACAGCAAGGAAAATATTAGAAGCAGAATTGCACAGGAAAAGGCAGCATATAGTATAATACAAGATTTATTAACAGCTAGACGCATTAATATTGAATTTGCAAAATGTCTTATATGGACTATTGTACAATTGTACTGTAAAGCTGGATTTATAATGACGCACCGTAGAGGTAACGCGATCGCAGTTGTTAAGGTAAAAAGATGATCATGTGCTACAACTATGGATGATTCATATTGAAGTAAAGTAAGCAATAACGTAAAAGCCGCAACGTAAGACTTTACCAACTTTCATCTTTCTGCGTTGCTTTACTTAAACTTCTCTACCGTTGGCCAATCAGAAGTCAGCATTTTAAATATTGCGCTGAGATCAAGGGCGTGATCCATTTTATCGATATTCGATACCGACTCATCTGTCAGAATAGTTTGTTTGACATAGATATGAATAGGAAAATAATTCAAATTGTCGAAATAAATCAAATTTTATACAATAAATTGTCTAAGGATTCCAAAAACAATAATAAAAAGACAATAAGTGTGGGAAGAAATTGCTAACGCTGTAATACGTACAGGATGTAAATCGAAAAGTGAAACATAGGAGTTTAACATGGGAAATCAATTTTTCTTTGCGCAAACGTTACCTAATTATTTTATGCAAAAATACTTCAAATAAAAGTTATAGAGATTTAAATGCAGCATCTAAATCATGTGAAACGATTATTTTATCTCTTCATATAAACGTAAAAATTAATTACAAATTTATAGTTTTTATGAGCATTTTGTCTAAGCAGCCATGGATAAAAACCAATACGTTGTTTTTTGTTATAAATCCATGGCTGCTTAGACAAAAAGCTCATAAAAACTGTAGCTTTGTAATTAATTTTTACGTTTATATGAAGAGATAGAATAATCGTTTCACATAATTTAGATGCTGTATTTAAATCTCTATAACTTTTATTTGAAGTATTTTTGCATAAAATAATTAGGTAACGTTTACGCAAAGAAAAATTGATTTCCCATGTTAAACTCCTTTATCGCTTTTCGATTTACACCCTGTACATGGTAAATACAACAGGTAAGTTTTTAAGGTTATTTTATATTTTATTTAATTAGTAGTAAGCGATTATTATAAAATAAATATATAATGAAATTAGATTTTACTTGGAATGATGTATGTACTGAAATAACAGTTTCTTGTTTATTTTCTAGCTGAAATTGTCTAACGCCATTGAAAAGTATTGAGGGACAGGATCTCGAAAGAAAGGATAGAAATAATGAATAATCCGTCTGGAGCAACATCAGACGTCATCGAAAACGACTGGGAATATTATAAAGAAATGTCTTTCTTAGAGCCGTACGTCAGCAATAGTAGGAAGTGAGTATTACATATTTTTAGTAATGCTCTCTCATTACAAACTGTTAATATCTTTTTTATTATTCAGAATATTTAACAATGTAGACATCGGAGATAATGGTAGAACAGTCGATGTAGTCGAGCAGCATGTCACCATTTGAGTGCAATTTATTCGTAGAAGAGAATGAAGGCCGGTAACTTCAACTACTGAAACGACTACATGCACAACTACTGTTACAGGGCGGCATATTTGTAGGGGCACAAAAATTCAAGCACGACTTTCATCAACCCGATTTTGACAAACGCTATTATTATAGACAAAGGTTTTCGATGTTAATATTAGAGCGATAAATGTGTACATGCTACTACAAGTATAATTAAATGTCATTTCACAAATATTGTGTGTTATTTTCTATATGCTTAACAAAAACCTATAAAAAGCTTATAAGATTGCCAGCTAGTGCCGAAGCTCAGACAAGATATATCGAAGTTTTTGTATATTATTCTGATTGGTTGGCAGAAAGACTTTCTGCGTTTAATATAAATCAGCTAGTTCGCTTGCTTTACTTTCTACTTTAGAAAAATAGAAGAAAGAATAATTTTGAAAGAAATAAGAAAGAGGAAAGCTAACTGGATTGGACATATTTTAAGGAGGGATGGTATAAAGAAAATTATAATTGACGGGAAAATATATGGGAGAAGAGAAAGAGGACAAAGAAAATTTGGAATGTTAATTAAAATTAAAGAGAGGCTGAAGAGGGAGGCGCAGGACAGATTAGTTTCAAGTTCAAGGACAGAATTTATTAAATGATGATTATGAATGAGATTTTTTTTTGTACACTACTCGTATGTATATATATTTTTTAGAAGGTACCCTTCGATTCGAACCAAGGAAGTATAAGGCAAAGTCACCAACTTTATCACGCGTTTCCGAATGACATATCAAAGCCGTACCTGTCGTCTCACTCTCACAAAATGACAAAATCCCTTTGTTGTCAAGCGTGAAATATACCTATATATACAGGGATCAAAGAGGGCGGCACACGAAAAAATAAGAGAAATCAGTCGTTTCAGCACGATTTAAATATTCCAATGGAATCAGGGATATAAATGACATCTTGCGTTTGACACGTAAACCAAGATGGCGTCTACAACATTATCATACATACAAACTCTGGAATAAATCCGCAAAGCTCGACTTGTGAATAGAAATATATATATAACCATTCGCGTATCAGCGCGTTTGATAAATCGAAGAATTATGAATGCGTGCTTGGGTCAGGTTTGAAGGCTCGAATTGACATTCAAAGCTCGTAGGATGTCGATTCGCGGCATTTCTCAGCGTAAGGCTGAACCGATAAATCGCCTACGTTTCTTCTGTATTCATCACTAGGAATTCGGACGATGCATCCCGCGTTTCACATGCAAAAGATACTTTGTTGCATAAGGCTTTCAGTTCTCAGTTGAAAACTAATTGTCTCTTTTCTTTAATGAAATATAATTAAATTCACTTAGGAAGAAAAAATTTAGTGTAGTCAAAACTATTCGGTTTACCGATTAACCGGTTACCCGGTTTATGCGATTTTTAATAAATTAAAAACCGGTTAGCCCGAATAACCGCGACTAGCCGCAAAAATGGTTAACCGCGATTAGCCGCGAAGCCTGTTAACCGCGTTCAGCCAACAAAACTGGTTAACCGCTGATAGCCAACAAACCGGTAACCACGAATAGTCGACAACAACCGGTAAACCGGCTAGTCTTCAAAAATTGATTAAGCGTTATTCGGCAATAAGCCACAAATTAGTGAAAATGTAAATCGATATTGGTATATTTTTCTACTTAATGATCATCTTTGTCAATAGACTGATGGTTCAGTTGCCCCAACTTTATTCCATTAAAAAAAATAAGGTTTTGGTTGTATCTACTTTTACTTCACAACCTTAAAATTGCAGAACAATATATTAAAACTATTTCGACCATATGGGCTCGGCTCAGTCATCCAAGTTGATAGAGTAAAACATTAAATAAAAACATAAATAGTACTATTCATAAATTACAACAGCTTTTGCAGATTCAATTTTAAAGAATGCAAGCAACCAAACAAAAACATTCGTATTCAATGTAATTCCTCTCTCAAATTCTGTTTTCCAATAGCTCTCGTGCAGCAAAAGTCATTAAACTTAGATCTTCAGTGTAGAGCAAAAATGCACGATTTCAATAAAAAAAACCTTAACTACATTCTAATTGAATTCTACGGGCAGTCATCCAGATAACTCTGTATCTATGCGCTTTGTATCGCTGAGAAATATTGCCGGAGCATGTTGGAGTGTTCGTGCGGCCTAATCGCTAGATGGCCGATAACAATTAATGCTAGGGATAACACGCGATCAGCAGATTGTATCTGCATCTTCCACAAAGTTTGTTGCAATTGATTTTTAGGGGCGCAAGCTGTAATTTCAGTCCAATGCACTTTTCAATGTGCAAGAATGTAAATCGAAACTTTGCCCAGAAGAAAGTTCAACTACTTTTGAATGAGTGTTTAATTTAAACTTCTTGCAACTATAACAAAACCGTATTTTAATTTGTAATTATAGATGTAATATTGTACCCCATGCTCAGGTTTAAGATATCGGGTATTACGATTTTAGTAAGTATATAAGTCGATCAGTAATAGTATATTAAAACATAAGTTACAGAAGACAACATAGTCTAACACTAGTTACAAATACGCTCACGAGCGCGTACCAGCGACGGGGAAAACGAAAGAGTGCTTGAATTGCCTTCTGTAACGTGTGTTTTATACTATTTCTTCTGTTGGGGCTTTCATTTACATTATATATATATATATATATATATATATATATATATATATATATATATATATATATATATATATATATATATATATATACCGTGTGTCTGTCTTAAAGGTGTACATAGGAGATTAACATGGGAAATCAGTTTTTTGCAATTTCCTGCTCGCCTAATTATTTTAAGTAAAAACGCGTCAAATAAAAGTTTTAGGGTATAAAATCCTGCATCCAAATCAATAAACAGAATTACCTTTACATGCTTTGTAACGACAGAAATTAAATATGAATATGTCGAAAATTACGTTGAAAATATCGATAGCCATGGAATTGAACAAAAAATAAATAAATGCTTGACGTTTTATCTGTCACAACCACGGTGTAGTATCTATAGGTGAGTGCACGACGTATTGCAATGCATTACGAAGAATGGCTAACTAACTGGGGTAGTACATACAGTGTGCCGCTAGATGTCAGGTTTTGTTGCGACCCGGTTTTTACACAAAATATTTAAAATATTATATTATTCATATATAACGCATAATATTCTATATTTTCAATCGTTACCTTTTATCTTTTGTCAGTTCTATGTATGTATTTTGTACAAATTCTATACTAAAATGTTTCTATACTTCCAGTAAAATAATAAAACAACATATGTCAAATGCACTTGACATTGACACCTTTCAAATTCAATCAATCAAATTTATTTTAGTACCTGTTTCTGTGATTATAGTGTAGTTGGATGCCGCTAAATTGCACATTTTGGCACCTTAAAAAGACTAAATTTCTCTTTATTTGATCCATACCCTGTTGTGCATCTTGTAGCAAAACATTTTTTGTCAAATGGTAACGGGTCACGTTAGCACCATTTTGTTTCCCAGTTACTTAGCCATGTCAACGCATCTCGTGCTCTCACCTATAGATACTACACCGTGGTCACAATGTAAGTTAACTTATTTGACGTTTCTGACAATTTGATAAAACGTCACGCATTTATTTATTTTTTGTTCATTTCCATGGCTGTCGATATTTTCAACGTAATTTTCAAAATTTTCATATTTAATTTCTGTCGTTACAAAGTATGTAAAGGTAATTCTGTTTATTGATTTATATGCAGAATTTTATGCCTAAAACTTTTATTTGAGGCGTTTTTATTTAAAATAATTAGGCGAGCAGGAAATTGCAAAAAACTGATTTCCCATGCTAATCTCCTATGTACACCTTTAAGATAGACACACGGTATATATATATTAATTATAATATTTAACAATTTCCATTATCTAATGGAAATTTTTGGTAGAATTATTAGGTTGGTGTCAGTAATTTGTAGTTTTTACCTCCCGCTACCCTTGGTAAGGGAGGTATAGGGATCGTGCTAAAAATCGCATATCGAGATTTTGGTAAATGACCACGATGATGCTTTGTGTATGTATTTGTGTATGTGTGTGTGGATGCTCCACTCTAACTCAAATACTATCATTCAGAAAATTTTGAAACCTTGTATTTCGAACTTTTTCTGTACTGGAAAGAGCCCATTAGATTTTGGTGTAAATCGGATAACCGGAAATGGCACTTTACTAGAAGCTCAAAATAGTCATTCTTCGAAAAATACCTTTAAATGTTATTTTTTCGACAATAATGTTATTATAAAAATTAAAGATTATTAAATTTTCTACAGATTTGCATTAATACTTTTTCTATATATCTTATGGATAAATTTATAAAATTATCTATAATTTAAATCCCGGAGCCTACGCTTTACACAAACAAAACTCGTTGATTGCGCAGTTATTCAAATGTATTTAGTACCTACATTTATTGCAGTCATGCCAATGTCAAATAACAAAATATCACCAAAAATCGTTTAAGAATGAATCTTCTTCTAACATCAATATGCATGCTAGAATGTGACATTCTAATTTCGAAACAGAGAAAAAGTTTTTAAAAGACAGAAACTCTAAATCATTTTAATCAGATTAAGAATAAGACATACTCAAACTCAACTCACTCACAGTACAACATAATGTATACCAAATAATATAGAAATATACCAACAATGTCCAACGACGAGCTTAGACTATCTCTATTTCAAAAACTACCTAATTAATATTTTACAAAATTTGATAAATAGAGGTTTTTGTATAGTGGCAGTTTCGGTTTAATAATAAGTCATAGCCAACTAAAATAATTAAGGTAGAAAATTACCTTTTTAAGAGCTTAGCTCGAAAACGGTGCGCTTCCAAATATGAGTTTATTAGTAACAATGTGTCTGTTTTACATCCCCTACATACTCTATAAATCTGTAACACGTATTCTTTAACACCCTGTATATGTCGCGAAATGAGTTTAATTTAAATAATCTGTAAAAACCGATTTATAAAGAAAGCTATACTCGATTTTTTTTAAATATAGTTTCTACGTCATCGTAAAATTAAAGGTAAAGTTAAAAATCTGATGTGGCCAGCACATTACCTTCCGTCAGTTCTATGTATTTTATACATATTCCATACAGACAATTTCTTGCGAAAGGTTCTATATTTCCAGTACATTACCTTCCCTCAGTTCTATATATTTTGTACAAATTCCATACAGAAAGTTTCTTAGAATTGATTCTAAATTTGCAGTAAAATACTATGTCATCGCACTTGACATTGACATCTGTCTATCAGAATTTTTAAATTATATTTATTAGCTGTTTCCAATGTTATTGCATAGCTGGCTGCTTTATGAAATTTAAAATAAAATAAAAAATAAATAAATATATCATCACGGTTTATTATCCATTGCTGGGTGTGCCAATCTGCTTTTTTCACAGATATCGGTAATGATGAAATATTTGCACCGTGCGGGCGCTTACCAGGCATCACCTCACTCGTTCCTTTTTTAATTTTTTAACTCAATATCCATTTGAATATGAAGTATAAAATGTAATCAAATCGTATAGATAATATAATATTCTTTAATATTTATAATAACATTAAATGCGAAAAAATTATATTTAACAACGTTTTTTCAAGAAAAACTCTTAAAATCTTCAAATGAGGGTACTTCCGGTTGACCAATTATAACCGAAATCTAATCAGCTCTTTATATGGATGTAACGAAGAGGAATTCGAAAGAATTATAATTTTTAGAATTGTTCACTAATGTGTTATCGACGGAGAAAAAAATCGTCACACACACACAAAAATACACACAAAACATACACACAGACATACAGACATCATAGTAAAAATAGTAAAATCGTATTCTAAGGACTCTGAAACGTGCTTATTAATTAAAAACTCACCATCGAATTTTTTGACCAAAAACAATACATTCCTTACCTAAAGGTATGACGGAAGGTAAAAAATAAAAAAGTAAATTTATTTAAATGGAACAACCAATTTTTTATTATTTAAATGAATTTTTCGTTGCAAAATAAAGGCAGTTTATGTAGCACATTCCACGTCTTATATTAAAAGTTGATAGTTTTTACGTAAAAGTGAAAAATATGTACACAACCTACAATATACCGTTCTTTCAGCAAAATACGATCAGCGTTCCTTGTAGTCCTTAAGCTTCGTTCCCCCTCTTCGTTGGTCAGGTGATCCCCTCATTACCAGTATCGTATTACGACTATCATGCTGCAATTTCCAATATTGCGTAGCCAATAACTTTAAAATACGTATCATCTGAGTGGCGCGACGCGGCGCAGATATCCAGGGGTTTGGGATTGGAACCCTAAGTGATAAAACTGCCGCAATGAAGGCCAGGTAGGAGGGTGGGGGCGTGAAAAGATCGAGGAGAGGGAGATGATGTATAGAGGAAGGATTCGGAAAAGATTGGGGTGAACTTTTATTCACTTTAAGTGATCCTTTACCCTGGGCCTTTTCTCATTTTTCATTCATATCGATAATTATGATACCACCAAAGATCTTTTTCAGAGGTTTTGCATAAGGGAGACACACAATCAAATGGATAAAAAGTGTTTTTGAATTGTACATTCAAATTTGTACGAGGGAAAGTTAAGTAAAGGAACATTTTTGTTTTTCCGATTTGGTGGGTGGTAGCAATGAATGTGTCATTATTAATCAGAACATCCAAGTGTCTTTGTGTCTTCAGAGAAATGGTTTACAATTTTAATTTGCGGTATAAAGAAATCAAAATGCCTAATGAGGAACTTTTCAGAATTCTGAGAGAAATAAGAAAGAAAAAAGGTAACTATATTGTTTTAAAGAAGGATTATAATCATAAAATTATAATAAACAATGACATATAATATTTGTAGTGATTTAATATTAATAGGTTAATGTCGTTATCAAATTGCACAAAGGAAGAAATGAGAGTAGTGATACGTTTTTACTTTGTACATAGTAAAGGAAGTATTGCAATCGCGAGAAATTTCGGTTTTCAGATTTCAACGGAAATATCCATTTTAACCATCCCTGAATCCATTTTGACTAATTTCGTCGTGCCGTCTGTACGTACGTATCTCGCATAACTCAAAAACGGTAAGTCGTAGAATGTTGAAATTTGGATTTAGGACTGCTATAACATCTAGTTGTGCACCCCGTTTTGGTCATTACATAATTTCCAGCCTATAATAGATTTTAATGAAAAACAATTTTAAAATATAATCCAAAACTTTTCAAATTTGGTATATAAGACTTTTATATCAATTGGAATAACATAGTAGATTTTGGTTAAAACAGGCTAACCGGAAGTGATATATTACCTGAAATTGTTAACAATAATTTTTCTTGAATAAAATGGTTTCATTTTGATTTTATAAATAAATGTTTCAAATAAGAGTTTTAGAGAATTAAATTCTGCGTCTAGCACATCAAGTATTATTAAATTAGCCCTTTGTATAAGCGAGATATGTAAATTTAAAACTTATATACTTTTTGGTTTTTGTAATGAAGCTTGCTATGGATTACGACAAAAAATAACAAAAAATAAAAATCTGATGTGGATACCACACGACTTCCTTGTACGCAAGACTAATACGAAGTATAGACTCAATTATAAAATTGCACGTATTTGACGTAATTTAACATTAACATCTATTTTTTTTTTGTTATTTTTTTACCTAATCCATAGCAAGTTTCATTACAAAAACCAAAAAGTATATAAGTTTTAAATTTACATATCTCGCTTACACAAAGGGTTAATTTAATAATACTTGATGTGCTAGACGCAGAATTTAATTCTCTAAAACTATTATTTGAAGCATTTATTTCTAAAATCAAAATGAAATCATTTTATTCAAGAAAAACGGATAACAACTTCAGGTAATATATCACTTCCGGTTAGCCTGTTTTAACCAAAATCTGCTATATTATTCCAATTGACATAAAAGTCTTATATACCAAATTTGAAAAGTTTTGAACTATATTTTAATATAGTTTTTCATTAAAATCTATTATTGGCTTCAAATAAAGTACCATTTCTGGAAATTATGTAATAACCGAAAAGGGAGGTGCACAATTAGGTGTTATAGAAGTCCTAAATACAAAATTTCAACTTTTTACGGCTTACCGTTTTTGAGTTATGCGAGATACGTACGTACAGACGTCACGACGAGATTAGTCAGAATGGATTCAGGGATGGTCAAAATGGATTTTTCCGTTGTAATCTGAAAATCGAAATTTTTCGCGAATACAATACTTCCTTTACTTTGTACAAGGAAGTAAAAAATAGATGTTAATGTCAAATTACGTCAAATACGTGCAATTTTATAATTGGGTCTATACTTCATATAGGTCTTGCGTACAAGAAAGTCGTGTGGTGTCCACATCAGATTTTTTTTCCATTCAATACTTAATATTTGTCAATAGCTGTTTCTCTAAGCAAATATGATTAAATAAAAGTGTTTGTTTCGGTTTTAAAGCTTTCTCTTACCAAAGATGAAATCGGAATGAAGGCAAATTTGTATTCCAAGTTGCCATTACGCAAAGATTTTATGTCTGTTTGAACAAGGGATGCACAAACAAACCGAAATGAAATTTGATTTTCGAGTAAAAATCACCGCGCGTAAATAATCACGTGACGTCAGAAGCTAACAAAAACTTCAGAAAGCTTTAGCAAAGCGAAAAGTATACAAAAAGATAAGAAACAGGAAAATTAATACACTTTAAGAGAAAGATTTTCAACTTTGACAAAATTTATAAGTATTAAACAGAGGCAACATCTCGCATTCATTATACAGTATTTATAGATATTTTCATACAAATATATTTATAGACGATATATAAGAACCTTGAAGTTTATTAATGGAATATTTAAGACGCGGAAAATTGACAGTTGGTATTTCAGAAAATATTATCCTTGTAGCGCCTTCAAAGAAAAGGACATTCTTGCATAAAGGGTTGATGTTGAAGGTAGTCAATAGATGAAATAAATTGTACGTACCTACTGATATTTCTTTTCAAAATATTTTCGATTAAGTAGCAAGTTCTAAATTCTGCCAGAAAAAAATGTTTTTGTTGCTCCTTCAACCAGGTATGCGTATGCATCGTTTGTTGTCATCAGTGAGGTCCTATACCTAGTGATGTACAATACCCGGATATTTAATATTTGGGGTAAATACCTTATGTAAATACCCGGGTATTTACCCAAATTGGGTAAATATGAGGGTATTTATTTTGTTGGTGGTTACAATGTATTAAACCTTGATTTCTGTATCAATGAATAAAAATAATAATTTAAAATATCAAAATAAATCGTTTTCACAAAATTTAATGTTAGGCTGATATAAAATGTTAACATTAATTGTCTTACTAATATTTTTTGCAGAAAGCGGAATTAAAACAAGTTAATTTTTGAATAGGGGATTACAGCGCAATTGATTTAAGAGAAATTAGGAAAAAATATTGAAAGTATATGCTTAATAATAAATATTAATAAAGAAAGAAAACGATATAATTGAAATACTTCGGAAAAAGGGGATTTTTGTTACAGCTGCTCGTCACTCATATGAAATCCATATATATTATTTTGATTGGCGACTCAAAGACGGCCTATAAATATATAACGAATACCCAGTTAGGGGCGAAGCGTAATACCAATGGAAGTATAGATATTCAAATAGCGGAGGCGTGGCTATGCAGTCTAGTAGTGCAATTGTCAAACAGTTTTTATTTGAATATAAATATTTTGCATTAAACTTAATAATTTAAATACATTTCCAATTATAAGTCATGTAGACTTGTACAGTATAATAATATTCATTTATTTTTTATAAATATAATTTAGAAATAGCATATATTTCAAAAACATTTAGGTCCACGAAGAAAATAGTTTGATATAAAAACTTATATTCGTGACGTCTCATCTATATTTTCAAATTTTGGAGGACTATAACTTGCTTATTAATAAGAATTTTTTCACCGGATTTTTACCGACAGTCTTAGTTTTACTTATACGTTCAGATGAAATTATTTTTTATAAAATGGTGGAATCCCCTATTATAATGATATAATATGATGTACCTACATATACAGTGTGTTTGAAAAAGTGGATACACCCTTTTTTCTTGCTTATTATTGCAGATACATATATTGCTTAGGACAATTGTTGAACTTTCGGTATAATCGGAAGTGACATCAACTTTGTAAATTTATGTAAAACTTACTATTTTTTGATAAATTTGGATTCCGTTCTTATTTCTCTTTCCGTACATACAAAAATTTATTGAAAACAATTACTTTCTTTCGCTCAATTTTTATCGTTAAGAGATCTAATTTAATATGTGAGACGGTTATAACAATAATTGTCTTCATGATTTTATGTGATTAAGTTATTTTAAAAAAATTTACAACAGTTGGTAAGTAAGTCTGTTTGACAACTAGAACACACTTTGACAATGCAAAATACATAATCAAAAGATATAATTATAATTATAGTATTTCTAGAAGTGGTTTATAAGATTTTTTGGTTTATTTCATGATCAGAAATGGCACAAAACAAAAGCTACCGAGATTATTCCCGGGAATAATCTCTAGAGCTTTATTCTCAGTATAATAATGACAGGATTGATTAAAACGCAAACACGTGACACAAAATGGAACATTTTATTGGTTGTAAGAAATGTAAAAAAAAAATGTTTAAAAAGACACAAGAGCCAAGAGGTGCAGAAAACGATTAAGGCAGAAAAAAATCTGAATTTAATTCTGTTCAAGAGTCTATCTGTCTATGACATCAAATCAGCGCATTATACAGTAGCAGCGTTCTAACGTGCTTAGCTTCCGGTCTGGCAATAAATATCTCTTCGAAATTTTCTGAATAATATTCTAAATTCATATATCATCCTTTCATTCTATATATTATCGGTTTAAAAGGTGAAAATTCTCTTCTGCTTAGCATAGTCGACATATATGATTTGTGCGCACAATTCCTTTACTTCTCAGTGCTCTTAAAAATTGAACATTCGCCAAAAACTGTAACAAAAAGTACGGAATGGGCGGCTATTCGGCCGGAAAATTCCGGAGTGATGTGAGACCGGACCATAAATTACGTTAGATTTCAATGACGGCGCCAGGTTTAAAAATTCCACATATGCGAGCTTTGAGTGCCTATAAATAATTGCTGTATCTGCCTGCCGATACGAGGGCGTACTTCATTTCAAAATGGAGTAAGTTAGGAGAGCAGAATCGCATTCAGCGGATTTATAATCTCAAGCGATATCGTAAAACGTATGGAATAAAAATAATAAATATATCACCACGGATTATTACTCATTGCTACAATACAAGTAAATCAGAAATAAAATATTTGCATTAGAAAAATGTTTTTGCCGGAAGCAGTCATATTATTTCAAGAACCGCCTTCTTTATAGTCACCCGAATGAAAATATGCTTCAAGAGAAAATCTGCCACGCTCTTCATTACAAGCATAATGAAATTAAATTAAAGATTTTTCAAGAAGGTATCCAAAATAAATGTCAAATGAATCAACGTACGGCAATGATATTAATCAAATATCATGCACCTGTCATCATGTGTCATATGTGGAAAATAGTTTTGATGAATATGGAATATTAGAATATAATTTTGACATTATTTTGGAACAAAAGTGATCACGTGACCTTCATCCATTTTTGATGACTGTATAAAATTTACTTCACAGGAGTCTACAAAATCTACCGTAATTTTCACTAAAATCTGATAATTTTATTATTAATTTCAGACAATATTGAATTTTAAATCTGGCAACACTGGTGGCATTAGTATTTGTTAGTCCGCATGCGTTACTCACGCACACAGTACTTTAGTTAATACAATATGACAAGTTGAAAATTTTATAAAATATATAATAAAATATACATTGTTACTTTGTATAAGTAAGTGATGTATTAAAAATATTTGAAAATGAGTGTACTTTTTGTTGGTACTAAAAATAATTTGTGTGTGGAGGCAGAACCACTTCAGATTTTTCCGTGTGGGGGCAGAGCACCCTCAAATTTTTTCGTGTGGGGGCTCAAGCACCCGAGCCCGCTGTGCGACAATGCTCCAGCACATTCCTCGCACTTAATTCAGACTTTTTTGGCGAAGAACAAGACTCCTGTGGTTCAACAGGCTCCTTACTCTCCTGATATGGCTGTTCTCCAAACTCAATAGGCCATTGAAGGGAAAGTGTTTTCAGACAAAAGAGGACATTATGTCTGCAACGACAGCCAAGCTAAACTCCATTCCGAAAGAGGCTTTCTCGGAATACTTCCAACAATAGCGGCACCGCTGGGAGAAGTGTGTGGAGTCCCAAGGAGATTACTTTGAAGGTGATTAGGTTTCCAACGGTCCAGGTATGCCAGTTTTTTCCACCGGCCAAAGGTCGGATACTTTTCTAACAGCCCTCGTATGAATATCGTACAAGAACGTAGGCACTGGTACGACACTACCCTATACGTGTGTATTTGAATTTGCTGACCTTCAACAGGCTCGCTTTACGCGCTAGCATAGGCGTACGTAAGATGCCTGCCTAGGTATCTAAGAGGAAAGATTATTTATTTTGATATCAATGTTAGTATAGTACTAAAAATCGTAGAGCAATGGTGTATTGGGAAAGGACTTTCGGTAAATCCGGAAAAGGCGAATCTGATACAGTTTACAAGAAAAAAAAAAAAATAAGTGGCATCAAAGTGCCCTTCCTATATCAGAAGGAACTTAAACTGTCAACTGAAGTCAAATATCTGGCAATCATATTGGACCAGAAATTAACGTTCAGCAAACATGTTGATAAAATTACGGGTAAAGTACAACGACTGTACTGGGTCTGTAGAAGAATGTTTGGTCAAAAATGGGGGCTAAAACCAAAGATGCTGCACTGGCTGTACACATCCGCCCTAATCCCCATTATCAAATACGGATCCATAGTCTGGGGCGAAAGAACCAAACTGTGGACTTGCAAAAAGGAACTATGTAAACCACACCTACTGCAGCCATGGAAGCAATTCTCAGTGTACCACCACTACATAATGTAGTAGAAGCTGAGGCAAAACTTTGTCACTATAGATTCAACGAACCAATTGGGAACCTACCATGGTTCGACTCACACAAAGGGACCGGAAATGAAATCCTGAAAATGGAATCAGATAGAAGGAAACTTTATTACCAATTCAATAAAAACTTAGAAGTTAAAATACCAGATATAAACGACTGGGACAACAAAAACATACATCTTAATAGACTCATATGGTTCACAGATGGCTCAAAAACTAAATTAGGAACAGGCGCAGGAACTCTGGACAAAGGACAGGGACAGGCTCTAGCTTTCCACTGGGCCGATATACGACAGTATTCCAGGCAGAACTTCTAGCCATGCTAATAAGCTGTCAAGAGATTAGGCAGAGAGCCTACAAAAATAGGCAAATCTACATACTCACAGACAGTCAAGCAGTATTGAAGGCGTTGAGATCGCATGTATTAAAATCAAAACTAGTTCTAGAATGCACTCACATTCTTGAGGAACTGGCAAAACACAACAAAGTTACTTTGATGTGGGTTCCAGGGCACAAGGATATAGAGGGAAATGAACAGGTTGATGAACTAGCCAAACAGGGAGCAAAAACCAAACCTGTTTGGCCAGAACCCTACTGCTACATTGCATATGAAGCAGTTAAAGGGCACATTGAGAAATGGACTACAGACGCGCATGAAAAATATTGGAGGGACATTCCTGGATTGACACACTCTAAGACTTTCATATCGAGACCTATAAAAAAAACCCTCAACATCTCTACTTAATTTAAGTAGAGAAGGTATCAAAGCAACTACAGAGGTCATCACCGGCCACTGTAGATTGAATAAACATATGTACACGATGGGTCTAACTGAAGATCCCAAGTGCAGGATATGCGGAGAAGAAGATGACACTCCGTTATATCTTCTTTGCGATTGCCAGGCTTTAATAAACAGGAGATACCAAACCTTTGGGACTCCGACCATTTAACCCTGAAGAAGTACACACATTGGCATGGGGGGACTGTTTGGACTTTATAAGACACAGTACTACCCCCCTGTAAACCTTGGGAATGCACAATAGGTCCTAGAGGCCGCAGTGCGTCGGGCAGTCTACCGATCCCTAGACCAACTAACTAATTAACTAGTATAGTACTATGAAAATTTTCGACATAGCATAATTTTAAAACCTTTTCCGGTTTAAATTAAAATGTAAACATACAGAAAATACCTGAAACCTAATTCAAATTTAAATGTCCATGTGATAAAAATATAATAATTGTTCTAAATTAATAAAACCCCTAAAAAATTACATATAAATTTTAGTATAACCATAATATACTGAGGCGGTCGATTGAAATGTAAAATATAATAAATATATTTTTCTTGGTCAGTCGGTAATCTAAAAAAGCTTTTTAGAATTGTTTTATCTTTATTATTATTATTTGGACAGCCTTTTACACAACAATATATTATACCACCCGGCATTATGGCTAGTAGTCTAGTCTGGTAGTCAATATTCTTGCGCTGAACCGCCCTGCACACTAACACACACTGGCAAAGGCTGGCGTACCGGAGTCCAATCTCCTTACGTTACCCCTCACTGGTCCAAGTTCACGTACACATAGCCATGAGCACACGGACGACAATACATACCACAGTGTCGCTTCTGTTGACGATAGTCATGTATATATTCTGTGACGTAGGTGTGGAGTAAGTTCGTTCCGTAACGTTCTAGCTTCAACTTCAGATTTTAGAACTATTAAATAGAAATATTTCTAACGAAAAAATTTGAACATCTAGTATAAGTCTCAAGCATAAGCATCAAATGCCTTTCCCATTTGATAATGTGGCAATAAAACAACCCTCATCCCAATGAGTACACGTGACGTGGTAAAGTTTTGATTGATTTTTTATCTCGTGCATAATTCCAGTCTTGAGAACTTCCATACAGCAATAAATAAATTGTGTTTGGTTTCTGATAGGAGTTCGGAATTAGTTGAAGGAAACTCGCTCATAAAATATCTCTCGGGGTAGCAAAGCTGCGCGCTCCTGATATACAAATTAGTTTTTTAACTACGCACTCGATGCATCTTGTCTTGTTTATGAGTTTTAAATTGCGTACGTAACTACTGGAGTGGAAGAATAAAACTTCATCTACTGCATGTGCTTTACATCAAAGTTTTATGTTAAATTGCGAAAATATTCTCCTTAAACAGTATTAAATTTACTTATTTGTAAGTTTTGTACATTATAAATACAAAACATGTGCTACATGCTCTTTACATATTTCCACACTAAACCTAACATTTTACTTGTATTACTCGTATTTTAAAATTATGAAGAAAATCTTACTTCTTTACTTTATAACAAATATTTCTTTTCTTACGGAACTGATATAATCATGGGGAAAATACTCAATGAATTAGTTACATATTTGATATAAACATGCATATATGCTCGGATTAAGTGAAAATATGTAATAATTTTCTTTAAAAATCTGTAAGATCTTACTTGTAAGTGTGATGATGCTCATTTTATTCAGGTACTCGACTTACTCGAGTATTGTTTTTAAATGTTCGTACAGGGTGTCGCATTTTCGATGTTTTTTTAAGGTATCTCGGGTAATATTAATGATAGATCAAAAATGCAGGGTCAAATTTTCGAGAAAAGTTTAATAGTCACCACAAGAAATTTCGATCTTCTTTTGTTTCTGAGCTACAGGCAAAAACTCGTTTTTCGCTCATTTTGAAAATATATCATATCTTATTTATTATAAAAATTAGAGAAAAAATTATTTACAAAAATTTTACCGTTTTTTAAATAGAATAAAACGGCGTAATTAGATTTTTTGAAAACTTAATAATTCTCGAGATATAACACAAACTTATGATTTTTTAAATAGGAACCTATGTTGAAAATAGTCTCGTCTTTTTGCTTATTTTATAAGCTTTTCTGTGGTGTATAACAAGTTTACATTCATTTGTTTTAAACATTAATAAAAGACGAATTATTAATTTATTGAGGTGAAAATATTGAAAAATATTAAGAAACAAATGAAAAAATTTATTACAAATCATCATTTGTTTATTTTGATTCAATATCTATTAATTATGTTTCCAAAATTATTCTTAACCAATTATTTTCGGGATAGTTAAATTACTAGTTATCGACGTTACAGTTGGCTTTGACACAATCCGAAAAAGAAGGTTTAATTTTTTCAACCCAATAAATTAAGAATTATTTCTTATTCAAGTTTAAAATAAAAGAATGTAGACTTGTGATATATCATTGAAAAGCTTATAAATAAAATAAGCAAAAAGACGAGACTATTTTTCACATAGGTTTCTATTTAAAAAATCATAAGTTTGTGTTATACCTCGAGAATCATTAAGTTTAAAAACGGTAAAATTTTTGTAAATACATTTTTTCTCTAACTTTTATAATAAATAAGATATGAGATATTTTCAAAATGAGTGAAAAACGAGTTTTTGCCTGTAGCTCAGAAACAAAAGAAAATCGAAATTTCCTGTGGTGACTATTAAACATTTCTGGAAAAGTTGACCCTGGAATGTACAAACGGTTTTGCTCTATCATTAATATTACCCGAGATACCTTAAAAAAGAATAAATGCTGTATGACTGAGATTTACAGTACCTATTTGTTAATATTTTTTAATAATTATTAGTATCGTCAGTTTTTATTTTCATTTCGAAAAATCACATTTTTTTAATACCGCCACTCGCAAATTTTTCGTATTCTTTCTCGTATACGTCTTTTGACTTCTGTGAATCCAACTTGTCTTGTGCAGTTTCAAAATCATCCAATATTTCTTTGGAATAATCGATATCTGTCATTTTCATTTGAAACTACGAGTCGAGCTTTAAACATTCCCCCGCGCTACAATCTTTTAATTATGCTCTTAATGCGCTATTGTTGTAATAAGAAATCTTTTTTTAAATATATATATATATATATATATATATATATATATATATATATATATATATATATATATATATATATATATAGCCCGCAATCATTTCCAAATAGTTTCTGGATTTACGGAAAAAATACTGAATGAATGTCTTTGTTATGTAAGTAATATTAAAAGTATTTGTATGAAAACTTTTGAGACATTTAAATATATTTTGTATAAGTTTAAAACAAAGATTTAATTAACTAAAAGAAGAAAACTCTTCTTATCTCCATCTAAATATCTCGTTAGTAAATTTTATATTTCATATTAAAGTCAAAATTAAAATAGAGTAGTGTTTTTAGTCTGAATGCATATTAAGAAAAATGAATGCATTTATGCTAACGACAGCAAGTTGAGCAAGTGACCACTTAGAGAGCAGCACTGCAGCTTCCGTAGCAAACTTATAGCCAGACATGGAGAGTTAACTTTTAACTGGATTACACCAACTAGCATAATCTTGTTTGAAGCTTCTTCCACAAAGGTTACACAGATATTATATGTTATAGAGGATGAAATATTGGAAAATCGACTAAGTGCTTTGAAAATATATAAACATTAATGCATAATATCGAAAATGACGTTATTATGGGTCCTTACGCGGCTTGTTATGTATTTTTCGAAACAAAAGAACACATTGCCATAATAAGCCAATCGGCGTTTAAAAGAGGCTGTTGTAGAAATAGATGGTGGCAAGCTGGAATAAATTTTATTCTCCTTTTTGGGACCTTCAAAAAGACATACTAATTTTGAACCCTCTAGCAACCCCGTATTAATTAGGATGATTTCTCAAAGAGATAATATGTTAAAAAATAGTTAACCACAATAAGAATTTATGATAAAAATTTAAATTACTCAAAAAATAAACAATATTAGGTATTTAATACTTACTACAAGTTTACTATTATATAACAGTTTACATTCGTCGTGAATGGAAGGAAGTAAACTGATGATTTCTGAATAAGTTTTTTCAACACTTTTCTACAAATTCTATAACTCTGATGCGCTTAAACATACAACAACGCGAATTGAAAATTTGAATTCAGAAACACGAAATTTTCCTTCATCTAGTATTAAACGATTTTGCCGATGAGCGGTTCGCGAGCTACTAACAACTTACTATTTTTTAACATAACTCTTTGAGTGTTCATCCTATGTAACAAAATGTAACAACCCTTGTATGTACAAAAAATTACGAGATTAATTTTGTATTCGTATAAATTTTTTGCACCTTTGATCCAAGATGCGGAAGAGGTGGGCATTAACATTTTTTCGGCACATTCCAGACCGAAGATTTGGCCATGAAGTGGCGGCGAAATTCCATCACATTCCTCGCACTTGATTCGGACTGTTTTGGCGAAGAACAAGACTCCTGGGTTTCAACAGGCTCCTTACTCTTCTGATATGGCCCCCTGCGACTTCCGGCTGTTCCCCAAACTAAAAAGACCATTACAAAGAACGCGATTTCAAACAAGAGAGGACATTATGGCTGCAACGACAGCCGAGCTAAACTCCATTCCAAAAGAGGCTTTCTCGGAATGCTTCCAACAATGGCGGCACCGCTGGGAGAAGTGTGTGGAGTCCTAAGGAAGCTACTTTCAAGGTGATTAGGTTTTCAACGCTCCAGGTATGCCAGTTTTTCCCCGGCCAAAGATCGGATACTTTTCTAACAGACCTCGTATTTGCAAGATGACTAAAATTGTGTTGCGACAATTTTATTCGTAGTATGTCATTCAGGACTCTCAGGAGAAGCGGTGTGTGCCGTCTACCGCGAACCTGGTGAGTGCCAAGCGAGCAAAATTGTGACGATCTTAACCATCTCTGACTCAACGTTGTTGGTGTGTGCCGGTAGCCCGTAAGAGAGCGCAGAAGGTGTACCGTACCGATTTCCATGGCCGGTTGTTTTCGTACAGTGGTGTTTGCCGTAAAAACGATTGTCGATAAGTGTTGGTGTGCGGTAAAACGTTCCAAAATCGCGATTGCCGCAAATTGTTGTCCAATGGTAATTGCATTCGGGTGGACAAACGATATCAATTCTTAACAAATTTGTACTAAGAACCTTTTTTTCGAAACCTTTCAACCAAAGCAATTCCTAGAAAATACGCATAGATTTTTACCTTCCGTAACCTTTAGGTAAGGAAGATATTGTCTGGTCAAAAATTCGGTGGTGAGTTTTTAATGAATAAGCACGTTTTATGGTCCCTAGAATACGATTTTACTATTTTTACGATGATCTGTGTGTATGTATATATATATATATATATATATATATATATATATATATGTGTGTGTGTGTGTGTGTGTGTGTGTGTGTGTGTGTGTGTGCGTGTGTGTGTGCGCGTGTGTGTGTGTGTGTGTGTGTGTGTGTGTGTGTGGGTAACAAAATTTTTGTCTACGATAATTCTAAAATTACAATTCCAAAAATTATAATTCTATCGTATTCCTCTTCGTTGCATCCATATGAAGAGCTGATTAGATTTTGGTTATAATTGGTCAGCCGAAAGTGTCCTCATTTGAAGATTTTAATAGTTTTCCTTGAAAAGACCATGGTAAATATCATTTTTTCACATTTAATGTTATTATAAATATTAAAGAACATTGTATTCTCTATATGATTTGACTACATTTTATACTTCATATTAAATGGATATAGAGTAATAAAATTATAAAGAAATTAAATTTCATAACTTAGCTAGCTATGCTAGAAACAGCAACTATATTAAGAAAATTCTGATTGAAATATATTAGTAGTCAATTGACATATTCGTAGTATATTTGTGTTATAATTTTGCTCGAAATATAGGATCTTTTTGCTCGAAACTTTCTGTATGGAATTTGTATAAAATACATACAACTGTCGAAAGGTAATGTACATACAAGAAATTTAGAATCTTTTGCAAGGAACTTTCTGTATGGATTTTATAGAAAATACATAGGCATTTACGAAAATTCTACCGGTAGATACCGTATCTACCGACTGTGTTCAAAAATACGAGTGGATTCATGAAGAATCTAATCTCAAAGTGATGCAAAGCGAAGCGCACGCGTTAAAATTGGAAATGTGTTCAAAGTAGGACTCTGCTCAGTTTGTTAACTACATTAAATTTCAACCTGTTTCAAATATTCATTTTTTTTTATAGGTTATGGATCTATCCCTGTTTACCACTTGCGTTCTTAAAATATTGATTCCGATAGCTAAAACCTCTTTTCGTGCTCTTTTCGTAAATGCCTCATATAACTGACGGAAGGTAATGTGCTGGCCACATCAGATTTTTTTACTGAAGTCTTTATATTTCCAAAACATATTTTTGCAGGAAGTGTGCATAAACATGTTATAATTTTTTGTAATAAATTGAGTTCAATAATGAAAAAAAAATAATCCTGTGTTTAAAGTTATAAGCAGCTTACTGATATCAAAAATTGAAAGTTCCAAAGTGTACACAACAAAGGGATTCCATTTGTACTTTGATTTTTTGTCTTCCAATCGTTTAAAAGATAAAATATGTTATCTTCGAACAAAAACATGGCGGTTCAGAATTATTTTTGAAACAATAATTATTAAAGCTTTGTGGCGGTAAAATATAAAGGAAATGAAGTGTGTGAAATAACGCAGCATCGATAATATAAAAGAGATGTTCAAATTAAGCCTCGCTCGTAAATCCGGTAAATTTATCGTTTTCCCGATTTCACATTCCAAATAAATTTTGAAATCTAGCACTCACAGCATGTTTCCAGAAAACAGACATATTTATAGATAGCTTGTCATTTAATTCACATGCATGCAGTACGATGTAGTGCGTATTCCATAGCCGGTGAGGACTTTTTTCTCTTTACAATCCATCCATGATTTATTGGATGCGTGGCTTAGGAACACGCAGCGTTATATTGAAACGGTATTTTTACCGTTTCGTTTTGTTTTTCCCGAGCTGCGGCTTTGCAAATTGAATTGGCGGTTTTATAGAGCACGCGTACGTTTTTTGCGTTCTGGTTACAACAGCGAATCAGCCACACAGATACAAATACGTTCGGATGGATTGGTCTGGTCTTAGGCACAGAGTAAATAAAGTTCAGTTTCATCGTTTTTCCGCATGGACAATGATGGCGTGGTGTGTATTGTGAGCCTTGCAACGATATGCGGTTTGTTTGCTAGGTACGGTTTTTGCAATCTCTAATAATAATATAGCTACCGTATTTTTAGACAAGGTTTTACAGAATTTACGTGACAATGTTGCAAATTGCTACCGAGATACATTCTTGTGTCTGCGTCCATACATAATTTTAGTATTATTTGAACATAGTACTTACAATAGGCCAGAATGAATCTATTTTTAGCAGGGATCCGGAACGAAAGATTTTTCGTTTCGATTCAGTTCCGATAAAAATAATTTAATATCGGATAAAATCATTAGTTGTGCCGAACTTGTTATTTCATTCCCGATATTTTTATTACCTCCCGCTACCCTTGGTAAGGGAGGTATAGGGATCGTGCTAAAAATCGCATATCGAAATTTTGGTAAATGACCACGTTTTAAGATCCCTAGAATCCAATTTTAACATTTTCATGTCTGTGTGTGGATCCTGCATTCTAACTCAAATACTAGCATTCAGAAAATTTTGAAATCTTGTATTTGGAACTTTTTCTGTATTGGAAAGAGCTCATTAGATTGTGTGAAAATCGGATAACCGGAAATGGCACTCTACTAGAAGCTCAAAATAGTTTTTCTTCGAAAAATACATTTAAATGTTATTTTTTCGAGACTAATGTTATTATAAAAATCTGATGTGGACACCACACGACTTCCTTGTACACAAGACCAATATGAAGTATAGACCCAAGTATATAATTGCACATATTTGACGTAATTTGACATTAGCATCTATTTTTTATTTTTTTGTTATTTTTTGTCATAATCCATAGCAAGCTTCATTACAAAAACCAAAAATTATATAAGTTTTAAATATACATATCTCGCTTATACAAAGGGCTAATTTAATAATACTTGATGTGCTAGACACAGAATTTAATTCTCTAAAAATTTTATTTGAAGCATTTATTTCTAAAATCAAAATAAAACCATTTTATTGAAGAAAAACTGTTAACACCTTCAGGTAATATGCCATTTCCGGTTAGCCTGTTTTAACAAAAATCCACTATGTTATTCCAATTGACATAAAAGTCTTATATACCAAATTTGAAAAGTGTTAGATTATATTTTAAGATAGTTTTTCATTAAAATCTATTATAGGCTTCAAATAAAGTACCATTTCTAGAAATTATGTAATGACCAAAAAGGTAGGTGCACAACTAGATGTTATAGCAGTCCTAAATATAAAATCTCAACTTTCTACGGCTTACCGTTTTTGAGTTATGCGAAATACATACGCACGTACGCACGTACGTACGTACAGACGTCACGACGAAATTAGTCAAAATGGATTCCGGGATGGTCAAAATGGATATTTCCGTTGAAGTCTCAAAACCGAAATTTTTCGCGATTACAATACTTCCTTTACTTTCGTACAAGGAAGTAAAAATGAAAGAGTATTAAAATTTCTATAGATTTGCATTAATACTTTTTCTATATATTTCACGGATAAATTTACAAAATTATCTATAATTACATTCAGAGCCTACGCTTTAATCAAACAAAACGCAGTTATTCAAATGTATGTAACTGACAGATAATTGTCACTATCAAAGAACTAATCATTTCAAAATAATATTAGTAACGTTTTAAAAAGGAAAAAGTAAATAGAACAATAGAAAAGGAATTCAATACAGTTTCCAGCATAAGTAAATATGTTGGTATGTATTTAGATTAATAATATATATATATATATATATATATATATATATATATATATATATATATATATATATATATATATATATATATATGCCGGTATTTAAAATTTAATCTTCATTTTATTATACTTCCGGTGGTTCAATGGTTAGAGCAACGCCTCATGTCATGAGTGCCCTCGGGGCTCTGGGTTCGAATCCCACTAAGGCATGGATGTGTGTGAATGTGAACCCACTCTGTAATTGGGATTTAATCCTGTTGAGGGGTTTAAAAAAAGGTAGTTACTAGGATTAGATTAGACTATATTTTAAATTTTAAGAAATAAACTATCAAAATTAGAGTAAAATTCGCTAATCCAAAAAACTTAATCTTTTTTGTGACTCGGGCTGTAAATGGCGGGACATATTGTATTGGCCACACCATCTGTAGATCTCCTCTCATAGTTAGAAATGGGAACATGAACTACAATTGACAGTATCTGTGTGTGGTCGTGCGTAATGTGATAAGTTCCCTTTTAAATTTTGGTGTTTTTCGGTAGACTTTTCGCTGGCAGGTAGGCCCGTAATTTGCTGTGATCGTGCGAAGCAAAAGACAAACTTCATCCACCATCAACGGGGACACTCATTAAATGCTATTCAATAAACTCGAACGGCCTGATTAAATTTTATGGTGGTTGTCGCATTTAATTTTGCAAAAGTTTTGCTTTTGCGCACGCTTGCTAAAGCTAACGGTTGTTCATTTTAATTAAGGACTTATTGATCAAGAGTGCGTCGCACCAAGATAATTTCCAAGGAAAAGGGAAGTCACTTTTACTCTTACAACAGATTCATCAATGTCCGCATGCAATATATATTCAAGAAATAATTGATAAATTGTCGGAGTAAAGTTATCCTGTAACTCAATGTCTTGAGAGAATAAATTTATTGTAAATAGTAATCCATACCGCTTTATAATTTCAGTGAAATTTTAAAGATAAAAGAATCGAGTTTATAATAAATTCTTTATAAAATTCTGGTGGTGTTATAGAGGGTCCGGCAGAGGAAACACATTTTGCAATATCTTTGTTCTTAGGTATATCTGTGACAAAGCCTCGAGCTGTCGATTTTTGGTTAATTTTGAAGTTAATTTTTGGAATAAAGAAAAAATATTTTAAAATTTTAAAAAGTTACGTATCTAATTTTATGTTTTCTAAAAGCGAAGGTTTAAATTTTATTACAAATGAATGACAAATACAGTCATTATTAGTAAAAACCTGAGACGTATTTTTGTATTTTTAACGCTAAAGTATATAATAGTATTTTTTATATTTTGCGTTCATAATGAAGTCATTACGATACGCAATTGCGTTTCGTAATGACCTTCATTTCAATACGCAATTTTTTCTTTTAGACGGTTGGTACTAGATGACGTTTCTTTAACCCATTTTTACCTAATTTATTTTCAGTTAATTGACAATTCATTTCAATAATATAATGTCGAAACTATTATTATTATTTTTTTATTTAGGGAAGATTATTTACATGAAAATGTACAAATGGTTACAAACATAATCACAAATTGAGTAAGTAAATGTTAATTGTAGAAGGCGCAAAATATAAAAAATAGTGGATGGAAAATTGGGAAATGATCGGACACGCAGTCTAATGTAAATAATTTATTTCCTGGCCTACGTTTCGACTGTTACTACAGTCTTTCTCAGGGCTAGAAATGGTCAATGATTGACCATTTCTAGCTCTGAGGAAGACTGTAGTAACAGTCGAAACGTAGGCCAGGAAATAAATTATTTACATTAGACTGCGTGTCCGATCATTTCCCAATTTTCCATTCTGCTACCAGTCGATCATCGTACTCCACATAAAAAATAGTATAAAGAACTCATTTTATAAGACTTTCTTTCGCACTTGTCAATTAGAAAACTCGCTAACGCTCGTTTACTAAATTTTGACGCGTGCGAAAAAAACATGTCTTATAAAACACGTTCTTTAATATACTATAATGCCAGGAGGGTGACGAGGATCTAGCCCGAAGGCCTCCGGCCCGAGGAATAGATGTCGTCCGATGGCCATTATCATCTAGTAACGCTCGTGGTGCATACAAGATTTTATGTCTCACTAGAATAAGTGAAATAAGTTTTCATTTATAATAATAGACCTTTTCAATTTAACGGCTATCTCTTTCCATCGCTGCAAATAGTAAGATAATGGCGCGAACAACTGCCAGTTGGGCTGTCAAACGAAACGTCAAAAATATTGCAGTCATTAAAATACCTATTCTCAGTGAAAATTTTCATCGTTAAACATTTTAACTTCAATAATAGTATATTGTGTTATTAGGAGTAAAAGTGATACTTTGTGGCGAGCATGGATGCTGTTTTCGTATTATATTAATTGTTGTAATCAATTAATGTATTAATTGTTGTAGTCAATCCTTATTATTATTGTAATGAATTACAACTAAAAAGAAAATTTTCATTATATTCATATTATTTCTAATTTAAAGTTCATAAAGGATGATCGGATTATATAATGAGGGCATAATAAACTGTTATGCCCTCATATAATGCCCCGGTTATTATAGATATGTTTATATACTCCGTATCTTAGCAATAAACAGTTCATAATACTTTAGTGAGATAAAGTTTTTTTTTAATAACATGATAAAAATAAGTTACAATTCCTAACAGATTTTGCATAATTTAAAAAAAATTAGAGCCTGTTATCATTCATTTGGAAAAGCGTAGACAGAGGCGTAGACGATCCCCTTAAGAGACATAAAATTTGTTTGAAAAATCAGAAATAAAAATTCTCTTTCAGCAAATAGTAAAAGAGTAAACCGAAGGTGAACAGACTTCAATGATTTTATACAAGAGTATTGCATCTGATGACAGTGTTATCACTCAAGTGTTGTTGCCCTGATACTCCTGACAGACATGTTATACCATGAACGTCAAGTGGAGTGATATGCTGATTCAAATATTTTTCATCCGTATGAACTTTAGTCAAAACCATTAAATCATCCCCTATAGTTTTTTTAATAACTTTTTTACTACAAGGATCAGTGTGCATTCCATTTTTTAGGATGAAGGTAAATTCTTTGACCATCAGCAACAAAATCTCTATATTGACTTTATGAATTTCAAAATGCCTTCTATTGTGACAACCGCAACCATTTTATTTACATTAAAGCAAATCCAAACTATAACAGAAACTCCAACGGAAATTCATTGAAGGAATAGTATAGATGTTTTAAATTTGGTTGTTCAAAAGATAATACAGTTGTTACAAATAAAGTGGAACTTGAAATAAATTGCCGTATTAGAATGGAAGCAAGAAAGAAATCAAAAAGACCAAGTTGGGAAAAAGAATTTCACATACATATGATGGTACCTAATAGTACTCGTATATTACGTACAAGTCCAGAAAGTACCAATTTACTGGATGAACAAGGAAATTTTTAAGATAAACAGCAAGTGGGTCCTACAATCTTCAGAATCTAATACTCAACAATACAAATAAAAAAATCTGATGTGGCCAACATCAAACCTTATAACTTATATATTTAATTATGCTGTAAACTGTATTAAGATCCATTCTATATAACTATAGTTCTATTTACTACTTTCTTTTTAAAATGTTACTATTATTACTTTGAAATGATTAGTTCTTTGACAGTGACATTTATCTGTCAGTTACATACCTTTGAGATATAAACTGTGTAACCAAGGAGTTTTGCTTGTTTAAAGCGCAGGATCCGGGATTAAAATTATAGATAATTTTATAAATTTATCCATAAAATATATAGAAAAAGTATTTAGCAAATCTGTAGAAAATTTAATAATCTTTAATTTTTATAATAACACAAATGTTGAAAAAATAACATTAAGGTATTTTTCGAAGAAAAACTATTTTGAGCTTCAAGTAAAGTACCATTTCCGGTTATCTGATATAGACCATACACCAAAATCTAATGGCCTCTTTCCATATTAGAATAAGGTAGAAATACAAGGTTTTAAAATTTTCTGAATGGTAGTATTTGAGTTAGAGTGGACATCATCGTGAAAATGTTAAAATTGGATTCTAGGGACCTTAAAACGTAGTCATTTACCAAAATCTCGATATGCGATTTTTAGCACGAGACCTATACCTCCCTTACCAATGGTAGCAGGAAGTAGAAAATGTAAAAACATGCATTTTATTGACTAGTTTCCTTAGCAACTTATTTTGTAGAATATATAGAATACTGTTTTGAAAGATATTGCAGAACTAATCCCGGAATGTAGATTCTTAGAACTAACCTCGAAAAACCTTAATTTATTATTAGAAAATTGTTCGGATGTCCATTTTCCAGTGGTTAGAGATAAGTCAAATCGATCTTTCCTTTTTTGGACAAATAAGTCAATGTTCAAGATTTTAGTCTTTCATAGACGACTGGATATCGACATATCAAACTTTCACTTTCAGTTTCATATAGTTTATGATAGTAGAGAGTTGTTTTAGAAGAAAATGTTTCAGACATTTTGAGAAACGAAAGCAAATAAACTTGATCTAACATAAACTGTGCAGCAAATATGTAAGACCAATACTAACACAAATAAAATATTGGTAAAAATGTAATAATTCAATCTATAAATGTACAATGAAACTGGATTATCATATCCACTGTGTGTTCTTACTTGAGTGAAATGTATTCTTCTGGGTATGCGCTATGCGCGAAGGCTTTTATCCATTGGAAAAAGCGCAGCTTAAAACATCAGTTAGGGAATGATTTAACTCCCAGTTGGGCAGATAGAGGCGCTCACGTCGATAATCTGTGATTAGGGATGTATCGTTTATCTTCGTCCCATTGGACATGACGTCACACCCCCTCCACTTGCCACGCGTCACGGCTGTCACGTGACGGAATAATACCTGGCGCCGTATGTAAATAGTCAATGTATATATGTAAGCATAGACATCCAGAGATTTATACTCTGTGGATTTGTTTTGAATTAATGTACGTCATAAAAATCTCTGCGTTAGATTGACGGGGATTATACAAGATATTGCTGTTTAAAATTTTATTGGATTAGTCCGCAACATTTTAGAAATGCCATCGAAGAATATTATTTATTTATATAGTCATATCACGGTTAGTATTAGATTTTTCTGTAAATATTTTCCGACAGTAAGTACTCTCGCTATGACAGCTTGGTGTGCCCATAAGATGACGTCTGGTAAGCGCCCATGGTACAGATATGTTGTTAATAACCTTAATTATTTATTTACTCGCCCCATAGATAGATTTACAAATTGGTGAAAGTATTGTGCCTGCGTTAGCGTATGCGGATGATGTAGTTGTTTTAGGTGAAAATGAAGAGCAACTCAGAAGAATGATAGAGAGAATACACAGAGGCGTAACTAACGGGCCCGCATTGCGGGCGGGCCCCCGGCTCTAGAGAGGCCCCAATTTACATGATTTATAATTTTGTTACTACTGCGCAATTTTGAATTTAATCATTTTTTGTAGCAACATACAAATTTGTTTAGTCCTTTATTTTTTAAATGTCAATTTCCAAAAATAATATTGGCTAAGGGGTCCCTGATCTGCTATGTAAAATCAAGCTCTTTATTTTCCATCACATTTCGGCCGGTTGCATTTCGATTTCTTGGCAAATATTTTCTTGCAACTGATCCAGAGTTTTTCTTTAAAATAACCTCACAAAAAGAAGTTTGGGGCTGTGAAATCAAGATTCCTGGCGGCCAATGTGTTTTACCAAAACGTGGGATTAAATAACGATAAGAGAATGATTTTCGCAAAATTGCTAATATTTAGACTGTATGTTATTGATCCATCTTGCTAATAATAGCATTCAAGTTAGAGGTGGGCGTGTGCCGTGATTTTGTCGGGTCACGATGGGTCACGACGTGACCCGCGTGATCGTGAGTATAATATAAATTTTGCGTCGTGACTGGACGTGACCGTGAGGCACAAAAAAATTATCGTGCGTGATCAGGCGTGATTGAAATTTAAATAGAAGAAAACTTGTGTTTTCTTCTATTTTTTATTTTAAAAAATTGTCAATTTCCATCTTTTACTTTACATTCTTTTTATCATTATTATGTCCAAATATGTCATCAACAGTATTTTTTGCATAAAAATAGTGTTATTGTTGTACCCAAAATTGTATACACAGTTGCTCCGATTTCACTAAAGATATACAAATCTTTAAGCCCGTTTGACACGATCATAATTTTGTTGACAAATTTGTTACCAAATTTATAATGATATTTGTGAAGGAATAGAACAACCTATTTGTACATAAACATTATTTCCAATGAAACCAATCTGTTTCCTAACTTTTTACCAATTTGTTAACAAATTTGATAACAACTTATGACTGTGTTAAGCAGGCTTAAATGTACATAGAAACAATTACGTGACACGAACGTGACCCGCCGGGCGTGATCGGGCGTGAGTGCCAAAATAAAATCGTGAGCGTGAGTGATCGTGAATCAAACATAAAAAGTCGTGCGTGATTGGTCGTGATTACATTTTTAGTTCCGTGAGCGTGCGTGATCGTGAACAAAAAGTTACTCACGCGCCCACCTCTAATTCAAGTTCTTTCATTTGGGATACCAAAAATGTAAGAATCAATTCCCTGTAACTTTCACCTGCGGACTGTGCCACCAATGTCATTAAAAAAAAAAAATACGGGCCAATCACATTTTCATAGTAAATGCCACAACATACAATGCCTTTGGTGGGATGTAAAAGTGCCTAATCTTGGATTTTCAGGCCTCCAATATTGGTTATTTTGCTTCTTAACGTATCAACTCAGATGAAAGTGAGCCTAGTCACAATTTCCACAAGTTCTTGTGGTATGTACTTCTTCATGATAAACGCTACAATTAAAAACGGGCCCCAAAAACTTTTTGCGGACGGGCCCCCGAACTCTTAGTTACGCCACTGAGAATACATGTAGTTGGAAGAAGTAGGAATCTGGAGTTCAATGTTGATAAATCCAAGGTGTTAGTATGTGAAAGGAGTAAATTGGTGACTGTGTGCAATGTGTTGGTAGATGGAGTGAAACTGGAGCAAGTGAATGAGTTTGTATATTTGGGTAGCATGATATCAAGGGATGGTCGAATTGATAGAGAAATTGAAAGGAGAGTGAGTGCGGAGTGTAAGATAATGGGTGCTCTTGGGTACGTTTGCTCGAAACGTAAACGTATCTAGAGAAGCTCGTTTAAGTGTGTATAATGGAGTGCTAGTGCCTGCGTTGATGCATGAAATCGAATGTTAGGCATGGACGGGAAAGCATAAAAAGAAAGTATGTGGATATGTAAGTCGGGATCGCGTAAGGAATAATTTGGTGTATGAAGAATGTATGGTTAGGAAGAATGTTGTTAAGAGAGTAGGAATGAGCCAGTTGAGATGGTTTGGTCATGTAAAGCGTATATATCTTGGTGAAATTGAGGGTGTTCAATTGCGTAGCCGTCCAGTATGTAAGTGGATGGATGTGATTGATAAGGTACTAAAAGAGAGAAAGTTTCCGAGTGGGAAGAGAAGAAGAGCGTGTATGAATGCGATTATGAATGTGGCCGAGGCGAAAGAAGTGTGCTAAGACAGGAATGTGTGGCGAAGGATGATTGTTTCGTAACTATTATTGTGGTCCGGTTGCAGTATTTCGCTACCGAAAATCGGTCACTTTAATATGTTAAGAGTGAGGAATATATGTTGCACCTATGATGTCAGGTTAGTAAGTTGTTGAAAGAGAGAGTGATTATTTTTTGGTTGATGTTATTTTTATTCTTTCGGGTTCGTGCTAACCTACTAAGTGGGAAATGCGCGATTTTATGTACATATGTATGTATCTATGTATAGATAGATTTCAGTAAATACGAGGTCTGTTAGAAAAGTATCCGACCATATTTTTTTGCGAAAACCTGATGGATTTAAATTAAGCGCGCTTGCATGAGCCGACCTTGAACCTTCGTGCGCATGCGTGATTTTTTTCCCGCCTGTCGATAGCGTCTGTTGCTGCCAAGTAGCACTTGAGTGAGATAGTGTGTAGTGCTCTCGTCGGTTTTTCATTGCAAGGAAAATGACGGAACGACTGGAGCAGCGCTATTGCATCAAATTTTGCCTGAAACTGGGCGACAGCCAGGTGGAAACCATTCGGAAGATTCAGACGGCATTCGGTGACGATGCTATGGGCATCACACAGATTAAGGAGTGGTACAAGACGGTCGCATATCGGTGAAGAACGAGCCACGCTCCGGTCGGCCATCAACATGCCGAAATGACCAGCTCATTGCCAAAGTGAACGCTGTGGTGATGTGGGACCGTCGTGTGAGTATCCGAGAAATTGCGGAAGAGGTGAGCATCAGCACTTTTTCGACACATTCCATTATGATTGAAAGATTTGGCCATGAAGAGAGTAGCAGCGAAATTCCAGCACATTCCTCGGACTTGATTCAGACTTTTTGGCGAAGAACAAGATTCCTGTGGTTCAACAGGCTCCTTACTCTTCTGATATGGCCCCCTGCGACTTCTGGTTGTTCCTCAATCTCAAGAGGCTATTGAAAGGAACGTGATTTCAGACAAGAGAGGACATTATGGTTGCAACGACAGCCGAGCTAAACTCCATTCCGAAAGAGGCTTAAACGGAATGCTTCCAACAATGGCGGCACCGCTGGGAGAAGTGTGTGAAGTCCCAAGGAGACTACTTTGAAGGTGAGTAGGTTTCCAACGCTCCAGGTATGCCAGTTTTTTCCCCGGCCAAAGGTCGGATACTTTTCTAACAGACCTCGTATATACATGGTTTATCTATCTAGAGATCGTACATATTTTACGAGATTTATTTTTATGGATTATAAATAATATTGATGTACAACATTTTCCGTACATTAGATATTAGACATGCTATTGTCTTGGACGCTTTCTAATTCCTTTCAAGAATAAATTTTCAATGCATTTTAAGTAAGTTATCATCAACTTCTAAATCACTATCTATCAGTTTTTTTTTTTTTTTTTTTTTTTATTTATTTCAAGTAGTAATTTAAAATTTACATAATATAGGCAGGCCAATATTTGATAAACATAAATATAATTTTGAAAACTTTAAATTGAATTGAAATTAGATTAATTAGAGAAGACATTGAGATTTTTAAAATTAAAAATAAGTAGTAAAAGTAATAATATCAATCATAGCGATGGTTTAGAATTAACATATTAAATACAAGCCGTCTGTACCCGTTGCAAATATTTGCTACAAACAATATTATGGAGTAATGTTATTAAATCACTGTCTTAAAAACAGACAGCTATAGGCCATTCACGATAGCGAGAGAATATTGAACTAACTCACGAACAGAGACTAGTCGTTCTATTAGTCGGATTATCTCGCTATAACTAAGGGCCTATAGTTGCAAGATGTTTCAATTTCATGGTAGTAATCTGTATGTCTATAAATTTAAAATACACTGATACTGATGCTATTTGCATTTGCAAAAAATTAAATAAAATATTACCTTTAAATTGTTGTGATTTTCATAGTAGATACCTGACATAAAATTAACTTGTGGTAAACAAAACAAAGGAAGCTAGAAGCATAGGCGTAACTAGGGGGGGTCAGGTATGATGTATGCTCAGATGTATGTGTGTGTGTGTGTGTGTGTGTGTGTGTGTGTGTGTGTGTGTGCGTGTGTGCGTGTGTGTGTGCGTGTCCGTGTGAGCGTGTGCGTGTGCGTGTACGTGCGCGTGTGTGCGTGTGTGTGTATGTGTGTAACAAAAATTTAGTCTGCGATAACTCTAATGGCTGGTTTATGATGGATTTAATTTATATATTTAGATTTACAAGTTTAGATTTGAAATTTACGATTTACCTTGTTGGTTTATAGCGAATTTAAAGATATGAAATATGCCCAATAAACTTATAATGGGTCACGTGGTTTGATACGAATGGGATGACAGTTATATGATATTTATCACTTTTATCATAACCAATCTATATTGTTCTACAGATAATATTAATAATATATCCATATTTTCGGAATTCATTTGCCAAATCAAAATTAAAATGTTTAAACTGTCACTTGAAACTGTCATTTTCCCCCACCAAAATCATTGTTTGAAATACTGTGAAATGATTGGACGCATTCTCAAATTTACATTTAAATTATAAAATTTGGTGATATTTTAATTGTAAGTTCTTAATCATAAATTTATTAAATTCATCATGAACCGGTAAAAGTAGATATGCACAATTTATATTTATAAATGTAAATTCGTAAATCTAAATTTGTTAAATAGAATCCATCATAAAACCAACTATTATACTACAATTTCAAAAATTATAATTCTTTGGTATTCTTCTTCGTTACATCCATATGAAGAGCTGATTAGATTTTGGTTAGAAATGATCAACCGGAAGAACCCTCTTTTGAAGATTTTAACAGTTTTTCTTGAAAAAACTATGTTAAATATAATTTTTTCACATTTAAAGTTATTATAAATATTAAAGAATATTTTATTCTCTATACCATTTGACTGCATTTTATACTTCATATTAAATGGATATTGAGTTAAAAAATTATAGAGAAATTAAATTGTATAAAGTAGACAGCTATGCAAACAGCTACTATATTAAGAAATATTCTGATTGAAAGATGTCAATGTCAAGTGCAATTGATTGCTAGAAATTTTCTCTATGGAATTTGTATAAAATACATACAACAGCCGGAAGGTAATGTACAACAAATAGAATCTTTTGCAAGGAACTTTCTGTATGAAATTTGTACAAAATACATAGAACTGACGGAAGGTAATCTGCTGGCCACATCAGGTTTTTACTAAGGTGTTTGAAAATGTATCGCTTTCTTTTTTCCTGTAGAATCACCCAGCAAAATAAAAAAGGAAGTCTGTAAAACTTCCTGTACATCACCCAGCTTTTATTATTTAACAGGTGTAGAAAAATGTTCTTGTGCTGTCAGTAATGCAATATTAAATTATTTGGTTAGGGTAAAAATGAAAAACACCCTTGTTAAAACTTAAACAATAAAACTTTCCAGAAATATCAATGCTCCTTCTATCTATCTTTTCCTACTTCAACTTGGTCGATTTTTCACCGTTCTCCGAGTGAATATTTCACGTATGATAAAGTACAGTTTGCGGTGAGACGCGCGTATGTTTATTTGTCAAGTGATAGTGCGCAAACTACAGGACAAATTCTCCGGGAGAGCTCCGGGCCGCAGAGAGGGCTGGGAGTCACAAATGTCAGCGAACAAGGCTTCTGCATTGAACACATTGACTTTTATGAGGCCCGAGACTCAAAGTTGCGTCTCTCAGGTCATACAAATCTCAATATTTGATTTCCTGCTGCAGAAGTTTATCATCCAGATACTGATTTATAACTAGCGGTAACTGAGAAGAATAGGGAATGGAAAATTGATATTTATTTCGGATATATGTGGAAAAATTAGATGTAAATTAATTACACAATAAATTTTCATTTTCTATACCGCTCAATATTTTCTCAACCGTCTACTATATTTATTTTTTTAAGAAATATATTTGCGAAATCATTTTTAAAGTGCATTAAGCTCGTTTTCCAAATTTTTGGTTAAAACTATATAACTGATTTCGAAATTCCTCTGATGCTGTTATTGTTGTTTTTGTTATTTTTACCTCCCGCACCCTTGATAAGGGAGGTATAGAAATCGTGCTAAAAATCGCATATTGAGTTTTTGGAAAATAACCACGTTTTAACGTCCCTAGAATCTAATTTTAATATTTTCACGATGATGTCTGTGTTTATGTGTGGATCCTCCACTCTAACTCAAATACTATCATTCAGAAAATCTGAAACCTTGTATTTCGAACTTTTTCTGTAATGGAAAGAGCCCATTAGATTTTGGTGAAAATCGGATAACCGCAAATGACACTTTACTAGAAGCTTAAGATAGTTTTTCTTCGAAAAATACCTTTAAATGTTATTTTTTCGAGATTAATGTTATTATAAAAATTAAAGATTATTAAATTTTTTATAGATTTGCATTAATACTTTATGAATAAATTTATAAAATTATCTATATTTAAACCCCAGATCCTACGGTTTAAACAAACAAAACGCAGTTATTCAAATGTATGTAACTGCCAGATAATTGTCACTTTCGAAGACCTAATCATTTCAAAATAATATTAATAACGTTTTAAAAAGAAAAATCTGATGTGGCCAGCACATAACCTCTCGCCAGATATTTAATTGGTTGTACGCATAAAACGAAAAATATTTTTAAATACAAATACATATATTCAAGTCTTACTATAAAATAATTCTCACATATATTTGCAAAATCTATGGAATATTTTAATATAAATTATGTACAATACATATATTTTCTTTATATTCAATATCCTGAAATTTTCTTTTTCTACTTTCTTTTTCTTTATATTCGTCATTTTTTCGCAAATTCCTTTTATATTCTTTTTTGCGTATATCTTCTTCATAATAATGTACAAATATTTTTGACAGTGGCATACAAATATTTTTGACAATGACATTTATGTGTCAATTACAAACATTTGAATTTCTTGTCTTGCAGTAGTTTGATCTGAGAATTTTTACATCAAATTATTTTATATGCATTTCTTTATCTTTAAATGTATAGAAGATATAATAATGAATTTAACGAATAAAGAATTTAACGTTCTTTAATATTATTTACATAAATTTTCGATAAATAATATTTAGATGATTTTTTACTTGTAACTACTACTTCCGGTTGTCCAATTGTTACCAAAACTTAATCAACTCTTCCCATTATTGTTAGATTGAGGAATCCGTAGTTAAAAATGTCTTAAGTCTTATAGTATTTGAGAAATCGTGGATCCAACATCCACACACACATACGGACATCATCGTAAAAATGTTATAATCGGATTCTAGGGACCTTAAAACGTGCTTATTCACTAAAATCTGGATATGCGATTTTTAGCATGAATTCAATACCTGTCTTAGCGAGAGGTAAAAAAGTAAATAGAACAATAGAAAAGGAATTCATTACAGTTTCCAGCATAAGTAGATATGTAGGTATGTATTTAGATTAATAAAAATTAACGATTCACAAAAATGTTTAAGCTAATCCTCATTTTTGGATTAGTGAATTCTATTCTATCCCGGTATTTACAATGTAATCTTCATTTTATTATAGCTCCGGTGGCTCAATGGTTAGAGCAACGCCTCATGTCATGAGTGCCCTCGGGGCTCTGGGTTTGAATCCCTCAATCATTTAGGCGGTCAAAGCCAAGGGCTCCTTAAAGCGCCGTTGACAGCGTTGCGCCGTCGGGCGCCGCCCGACCTCGCCCTTATGGGCGGCGCGGCCCTGCTTATTGAAGCAACCCCGTATTTGAATTTAAATCAGGCATATATACATCTTTCACCTATTTCAGTATTTGCGTTCCTGCATTTCTACTTATGAAACTCGCGTCAAAGTTTGCGGAATTCTTGTACATGTCACCGTAATTGAAATATTTTAGCACCGCAGCCAGTTTATGACATAGCTTAGTTCTGCGATTGGCTGATGCATGAAATCTCACTTCTACAGACTCGTCCTGGCAGGATTAGTTCAATCTTCTTCAAGTACGCGTAAAGTTTCAATTACCTCCCTTAAGATGCCATCTATGTGCATGTATCCTCTTGAAGGAATTTACTTTATGCACAAATTCTTAGTGAAAAGAAATTGACAAAGTACACATTTTAAACAGAAGAAACTTAAAAGATATTTTTAAAGATGCTACAAAAATATCACTTACCGTGTTCCTTATACTAAAAGATGACAAATGGTGATGTTTCATAATTTCTTAAACTGGTTTCAGCTTATTTTTAGAGAAGGCAATGTGTTACGAAGATTCAGACAGTTTATTCCTTCAATAGTAATAGTAATTTACATTGCAAGACCGTTACTTAGAACTTTACGGGCAAGCACGGTACCTAACGAGCGAGAGAAGCGAGCTGGTTATCTGTGCGGGCACGTAAATTTCGGGTAACGGTTGAGCATTGTACAGTGTTTTACGATATACTGAATAGTAAATAACTTGAAAAAATTATTGAAACACACCACAATACATTAAACCTTTTGATCGAAATAGTCTTTGAAAACATATGGCGAAATAACGAATAAATAGAACTGTATATATGTTGCTATGGTTTCAGCAGCCTGTAAATTTTCTAATCACTAAAGACAGAGCTCTATTATAAGAGGTTTACGATTCAGTATAACGTAAAGTCACTTTAGTTTGAACAAACAATACCTACTTTTATACCCATATAATAAATCAAAAACTGGGAGCAGTCAGACATAGCCTCATAATTGAGAATTAATAATAGATGGGAGTCTAAGGTTAAATATAACTAAAACTAATAAATTTACGCTTTAACTTAGTTCTCGAAATACGTATTTAGTTTTTTAAAAATTATTTTTAAGGCTAGGGGGTAAATTTATTAGTTTTAGGCATAATTGAGAGACATTCAGGGTCTCAGTCAGTCTAAAGACCTTTTCACACTAGAAGTAGTATCTCTGAATTGTCACGTATTATCTACGACTTCGATTCATATCCCTGACTTACTCCAGTGTATAGCTACAAGGAAGTCATGGATCGTGTTGTCAGATGAAATGGAATCGGTTTCATTTTCTATTTCTATTTATCGTTGACTTCTCTACTGCGCATGCGCAACTGTCTCTGAAGTACAGGAATGTAACTTTAGGGCGTAAAATATAATTGCAGAAACGTCAGAAGTTGAAATTTTTTTGATTGATGCTTATAAAATTATTATGCTTCCCCACAATTGCATTATTTTTCTATCGTTTTCATTCATTTACTTGAAATAATTTGATATGTCAAACAAATTTCAAGTATGAAGATCCACTAAAAGTAAGAGAAAACGGTTATCCGAAATTGCAGTGTGATAGATCGAGTTGGTCATACAAAATAAGTCCACAAAAAAGAGTCAGAGATATGATTGTAATGTGATAAGGCCTTAGGAAGTTCATTTCACCATATTCAAGAAACGCTAAGCATCTGTTAGCTCTCAGCAAAAAGGATTTTAGAACTATAATTGGTATCCTTACTATTCTTGTTGTCTTTTGAAATATCATCTATGTAAGTTTAGTATAGCTGAAAACAATATCCACCGACTCTGTGTAGAAGACAAATTAACTTCGAAACACACATGTGAATGTAGAAAGTAGACTCAACCATCCAGGTAAAAGGTACTTCATGGAACATCTGGAGCATAACTGGGTTTTAAAAATTCTGTTACTACTTTCAGAAAGTTAGGGCCATTACGATAGATCTAATAAGTCCATGAGACAAAAGTAACTACCACTCATAAATAAAGTAATAATACAAATATTTGAGAAAAGGAAATTAATTATAATTTTATTGTGGTAGACATGTTTTAATAGACATTAGTTATGTACACTCATTGTCATTGTGAATATAATAAAGAAGAACAATACCTGCAAACAGTTTAATTCAAGTCCGGAAAAACAAACCAAACTTTAATAAAATTCAAATATTGACAAACACTGAAAACAGTTAACTGGTAAACGAAGATAAACTACAAATTTCAACGAAATGTGTATACGTTCCAAAATTCATAAAAGCTCTATCTCACACTTATCAGAAAACGAGCAAAACACGGCAGCTAATAAGCGTAAATTTCGTCTAGTTAATTAAAACCCAAACATTGTGAAAAAATCATTATGAAATCAGCTGTGGGCAACAATAAATTCCGTCAGCGCTATCGATGCAGGCATTGTTTGCGGATTTAGTTTCGCCGGATATTATTTGCTTACAACAATGCAAAACGCGCAAATTTCGCCAAAAACCAAACATTACTCGCAAACGTCAAAAATTCCAACTGGAAGCCATTAAAAATGCACGCAAATAATTCATATTCGCGTTTCCTCCCACCTGGATGTTTTGAAATAAAAGTCCAACACAAATGTGAATTAAACTATAATAAATTTATACGACGAATATAAATATTAAAATGTTTAATAATTTTAACACGTACGTTTCAATATTTAAATTAGGAACTTCATATTTGATGTAGGTATTAAAATATTTTAGTAACCATGAAAAGTGCATTAGCATTTTCATACATAAACAAAAATATATAAATATTGTTTTTTAGCCATTTATGGATACATCAATTTGCTTTTACGTAGATTTCAATATTGCCAATATATTTATGCAGAATTTGAATCGACATGATAGTTCGTTTCTACGAGACGTGTGTAAACTACGATTAGCAATTATTAAAAGACGCAAAAAATAATAAGAAGTGGAATAGTATAAAAATAACCTCTGATATGGACGAACATAAGATATTACGGAATATCTATTAGTTCATAATAAATTTAGACCAGGGGTCGCCAACCTTTTCAATGTGTTGAGCTACTTTAAAATTTTTCGAACAGACAATAAGCTACACTGGCTTGCAAAAAAATCGCGTATACCTTAAAAATCAAGTAACCGAGTTTTTGTAATTTTTTAGCTCTGTAAATAATGTAAAAACTGACAATGTTGTCACTGTCATCACTATTTGATCTATTATGGAGCTGGTTCTTAATTGTGTTTAATTTACCTACTGTTAAATTACAAATATATTCCAGAAAAATGATAACAACCAAGTATCTATTTGAATTTCTGTTAATTTTGACATCTTAATTGACAGTAGTGACAATGACAAGTTCAAAATCAATATCGACTGAATACAGCAAAAAATAGGTGTACGCTATTTTTTGTAAGCCAGTGTACCTATACTTAGTGAGGTAACGCATTCAGATAAAAAAGTGCCGCAGGCGAAATTTTTTTCATTCAAGGTCAAGTGCTTCATAATTGAAAGTTACATTTTTTCAAGTGATGTGAAGCTGCATGTTTTTCCTCTTTTATGTACAATAATAAATTGCTAGATCACAGCACATTTTAGAAAAAATAATATGTTTAACGAATCAGGACAAAGCGAACATGGTCTGTTTGATTGTGCAATGAAACATGGTGAGAATTTACGGATATTTCTATTATTCTTAGTTATTTGGGATATACTTGTGAACTACCGGAGGTATCCACGCGAGCTACGGGTAACTCACGATCGCTGGGTTGACGACCCCTGATTTAGACCATTATTTTGCCTCTAGAAACGAAATATGGACATTATTGCCCTAGAACAACAAATTATGCTCTCAATTGTGAAGATCAACTGTCAACAAAATTATTTGCAACGATTCAAATGCTACTAATAGTATATTCCGTAACTTAACCGCGGTGACCAAGGTTCTGGTTATGCGTTCCGTAATATAACCAAAACATAATTTCAGGATCGCGGTTCAATTTCGGAATGTAGTTACTGAAAGTTTTGTTTACTTTTTCGTGACCACGACGACCACAAATTTTTTGTGGTTATTGTGGTCATTTTCTTATTTCTTATAATATAATAAATAATATTGTATAAACATATAAATACTATATACTGATATGTATAATATTTACGTTAGTATAAGGATAGACAAAAGTTGTTGTCACTTATTCCTAATGACGCGGTGGTTCCCTGCTTTGCCGACACAAATTAACCAAGATGTTCCGAATGACAACCACTTTTCAGTGACCATAACCTGACCACTTGAACCATAACCACGGTCGAGGTAATGTTACGGAATATACTATAAATGTGGCACAATAAAATTTCGAAAATATTTATTCTTGAGAAAATAAAAAATATATATGTTCTCATTTAAAATATAAAAGTTGAAGAAATGGAACATTACACTACCGCAACCGGGAAGTGTTCACCGTAGCCTCGCCATATATTGAAGAAATTTCACTCGACAAATCACAAATATCTCCAAAAGAATATGCAGTTGTCATTTTTGACAATCAAGACAAACAATACAAATAAAACAAATACACACAAATGCCACAAATTCAAAGATAATGTGAAGTTAAATAGCTTCTAGCATATACTGACTAGAGGCCGCCTTACGGTGTTTCTTGTGGTCGGAAGATATGCGGAAGGGGAGATTTTCGGGGACGGAAGTCGTGGAGTATTGCGGGCTGCGTAATGCCTTAATATTTTCACAAAGTAGGTGCTTTTTAAATATGTAAATAATCTTTATTTCCAATAAATTTCAGTCGCTTTTCTCTCACCTCAATATTAGCAGGAAATCTAAAAGTTACATTTTGTTTCTATATGTAAAACAAAAATTCCGAATTACATGACACGAAATTTCCGTATTTTTATTGTATTTTTCATTGCAATTTGGTATAACACAATATAAAACCATATTGAAATATGAAATAAAGTGTTAGGTTACAGTAAAATGACAAGTAGTGACATATAACCAAAACAAAACGCTGCCAAAACACTATCAGTTCCAGGAAGCAAATTATAGAGGGGCGACAGTGCTTAAATTTTAAGAAAATGGATTAAGTCACCTTCGAGTTCAAAACATTTTGCAATATTTTGAATTGTAAAATCACATAAGTCATCACACATGTCAATGAACTACGCTTTAACATCTTTAATTATTTGGTAAGTTAATTTGTAATAGTTTATAGTTTTAGTTATAGTGCCAGTAGTGATTTATTTCGTTATTTCTCCAGTTTTAAATTGTATTAACTCTGTTTATTTTTTGACGTAATATGGAATTGAAATTCAATAAGCTGATGAACATTCGTTGTTCTGTTTGATATAAAGTGCAGTGCAAAGAAGCAAATAGACGTTTACTTTTATATTTAATAATGAAATGTTGTACCATTTTCAATATCGTTTATCTTACATATAAACAAATATTAAACTAGAAGTGTATGTCTGACAAGTAATTTTAAATTTATTTAGAAATGAATTTATAGTTATTGTATTGTGATTATTTAAAATAAATGTATGTACTTATACTCAATTTTCAAAATTCAAAATTTCAATTTATACATAACATGTCTCCTATGTCACAAACTACCAAGCCGGGCAAGCCATCATAGTTTGCGTTAATTCATTGCAGCAATCTGTAGATGTCACTATTTTGTATTTCGAAAAATACATTAACTGTCCTATCTGTAGTTGAGGTGATCCATGGTCAGTATATGCTCGAAGTTAAATAGACATGTTTTGAATTAATTTAAAATACGTAGACAGTATGAAATAAAATGTTGTACGTCATTAAGGTAGTCATTTCGAAATTCCTGACTCTGCTTATCTTATAATGTAAATAACTATATCATTTCTTTAAATTTGTCTCGTGAAGTAGAAATTGTTTGCCAATGTAACCGTCTGTAATGGTGGTCCATTTAAAATGAACATCTGTATATACCTCAGGAGAGAATGCTATTTTCCATCGGTACTTTGTAGTTTTCGTCCTTAGCTCGCTGATTATAAATTACACCTGTGGAAAATCTTTCAAATTCAATATGCTTTAAAACCATCCGCAGTTTTACGTTAGATAATTCTACAGATATGTTTTTATAACAATTCAAATCATCGTGGATATATTTGACATAAATTTTCTCTTAATTAAAAGTAAAGTAAATAGAGAAAGTTTTCGAAAACTAATTAATTAAAAGCCTTCCTTAGAGAAATATGAATCTCGTACAATGTTTACTCTATAAATGCTGATATTCCCATGAGGATTTTATTACAACTATTAGTTTCCTAAAATACATAAACATTACATTTTTTAATTAATAAAGCAGTTGTATATTTTATAAAGCTTCACTGCAATAACATGTACTTAGGTAATTTCTGTTAATATAATTATACCGTAGTACATTAGGAATATTGTAAATAACTAGATGATTGTTGAATAGAAAGGAGTATTTACTTCTACATTTTTATTCTTAGAAAACAAAGTATCTACTTGTATTTTTGGAGTATAAAGTACAACGTATGGTCCTAAAGTTTTGAGAAAATTTTTAGATACTGATAACTTTTTTAAAACTCTTTTACTTTTAAACTAATTATTACAACAATTTAAAATAAGTGTAACAATTAATATTTAACATTTAAATTATTGATAATGGACCATTATCTTCAATGCCCCTTAATTTTCTTCTGACTTGCCCCATCATCCTCTGGACAACATCTGGATCGATTTCTCGAATCTTTTGGTAAATGCGACGTCGAAATTGTTTATTTGCAGCTTAAATCCCTTGTACACTTTTCTGGTCAATATTGACCAAAATTCTTCAATTGGTCGAATTTGAGGTACATTGTGAGGATTGTCCAATTTCGAAACAAAGTCTACGTTGTTTTCGTTGTACCTCTAGTTATTCTGGCGTAATGGCACGAAGTTAGATGAGGCCAAAACATTATATCATTATTGGTGTGATGTGTATTCAAAAATTTAAGCAATTTAGAGAGGCATCTTTGAATATAAAGTTGTGCATTAAGGATTCTCCTCCAACACAACCAATGTACGGCTGCGAAATATATCCGGCTTCAGGAATGGCACACCATACTAAAATTTTATCTTCAAATTTAGATTTACCTTTGAACTTGACATTGTCTGGTGTGTTTTTCATGTCATTAGTATAAAAACCATCGTTTCCTTTCACCTCTGAATGGGACAGAGTAAAATATTTCTCGTCATCTATTACAGTAAGTTTATTGAGAAAATGAATGCGCCTTAACACACGACAACATCTATACTATTATTCACGAAAGATGACTATTCAAGGTCATTTGTTCGAAGAAAGAATACACAGCATTTTATAGCAGTAGCTTAGCAACATTTTGTACTAGAAAGAGAAAGATTATTTGACCTACGTCTATTTAATTTATGTGGTGTGACAGATATACGTAAATAATGGCATTACTTTCTAACACACTGTAAATAGTAACGGCATATGTCGTAGAAATACAGATACCTAATTATCTACTACACTGCCCTCTGTGTTAATATTTACCCAGTGGCGTAGACGTTTAAATCAAATTATTATTCCTTGGTTTATAAGTTGTCTATGTTTTTGTATTTTGCAAAAACATAAGTGAAGAACATAAATCTTTCAGAAGGCATTAGTTAGAGAGAAACATAATTTTCAAATGAATTACTCTTATTTTTTCAGTTAAAATGTGGCCATAAATATTTCATGTTGCACGGCTATGCATATGAAATGCAATGAAGTTATCTGCAGGTAATATTATATCAGACGGCTCATAAATGACCTTGAATAGTCATCTTTCGTGAATAATAGTTTAGGGATTCTTTCTAATTGAGCCACGGTATATTTTGGTGTTTTTCTTTTTCGAAACACCAGGTCATTTCGAGAAAGTGTTCTAAAAACAGTGATCTTCGAAACATCGAATCCTCTAGCTACAGTTAGTTGTGACACTCCAACTTTGTCTTTAATGGCTGCAATTAATCTTTGTTCTCTCATGTGGCTCAAAATTTTCGGTCGACCACTTTTGGGCAAATTAACACAGGGTATACCTTCTTCACAATCTTTTATTGTCCGATAAATTGTTGCCGCAGAGATATTGTGCTCGCGATAAACTGCAACAATATCACACTTAGGCATTCGCCCAACAAGATTGTAAATTCCTTTATGAATATCTAGCTTATATGACATTTTGCTGTATCAAATCGAAAAAACTAAACTGTCAAAATGAAAACAAGTTAATTGTGATATTTTGTTTCCAGCGACAATTTGATTAAACGTTATTTGGTATAAGTACAAAACATCTAAAAAATTTCTCAAAACTCTAGGACCATACGTTATACTTATTTTTATTCACATCATCTATATACTAAATAATCTCCAGACAAAAATATTTGTCAATAAAAAAATCAACCACTAGTTACAGTTCCTGCACTGTTTAACACCCTTAACTCTGCCACTACATCATAATTTTAATACCGTCCTCCATAGGCGTTGGTCGCTTATTAAACGACCCGCCGTGGTGCATGATTAAAATGAACTGCGGCCAGACGATTATCCGGGTGCCGTCGTCGTGAGTGAGGTTGCGGTCACAGCTGAAAAATGAGACACGGGCCCGGCGCCGGTTTGCGCCAATTTATGAGCTTTTCTTATTTCAGGCGATGAAACAAAGGCGAGATGAAAGGAGAATGTTATTCAAAGGAATTACGGCAAGATACAACATAAAAGAAAGTTGATGGAGTTAAATTTCAGAAGTATTTCTGAATATAGAGAAATGCATATTTATGTTACAATAAGCTTTTAATACACGAAATGTTGACAGAGTGTGTAAATAATAGTATATTATTCAATGAGCATGTAATGTATGGTATTACTCATGAGAATGAAGTTTGCATCACGAGCGAACGCGAGTGATGTAAATCATTCGAATGAGTAATAACCATTACATGCGAATAGAATACTATACTTTATCCACAATTGTCAAATAATAACATATCAGTGACATATTGGTTTTGAAAAATAAGTAGAATTTTCTCACTGACAAATGCAAAAATGTTTTTGTTTACATAGACAAATCTAGTCATCGGTGTAGTTGTAACAAAATTATGAAGTGATTTGACATTTAATATAAAATCTTAAAACCGACTATTCAGCTACAATTCAAGCTTAAGAAGAAAATAAAAGTATGAAAAATGACAAAACTAGTGTAATTTTGGCTTTTTATGTGGAAAGAATTACTTATTAAAAGTAATTTTATGTGTACTCTTTGAAAGGTAGGATTTGAATTTGGCATAACGATTGAATAATATTATTCCATTGAACTGTCAATATTATTCAATTAGTAACAGTAACGAAGGTCATTAATTGATAAAAATCGGTAGAATTATGGGTATATTATTTGACAGTTGTGGATAAAAATGTTTACTCGTATATTAAATTCGTATGGCAATCTGTAAGGCCTTATGAAACATATTTTTTTTTATACTATACCGAAGGTAAGGGAGGTAATGTTTTCGATCCAAATATTCGATAGTAAGTTTTCAGTGAATAAGCACGAATTAAGGTCCCCATAACACGTTTTTATTATTTTTACCTCTTGCCATACCGAAGGTACATAAGAGAGGTAATGTTTTCGGTCCAAAAATTCGATAGTGCGTTTTTAGCGAATTCAGTGAACATAGTATTGAAGACTTTTATATGAAGCAGAACATATTAGATTTTGGTTAAAATTTATTAACCGGAAGTGATACTTTACTTGAAGCTCTGAACAGATTCTCATGATAAATATTGTTATTATATTCCAGAACGTTTCAATTTTAGTATTTAATACTTTTATATAAAATGGAACAAAATAGATTTTGAAGATCTAAACAGATTTTCGTGAAATATATTTTATATTTTCCAAACCTTTTTAAATTTAGTATTGAAGACTTTTATATGGAGGAGGATAACATATTAGATTTTGGCTAAAATTGATAAACCGGAAGTGATACTTTACTTGGTGCTCTAAACATATTTTCAAAAATTTATATTTTCCGTATTTAAGCTTTCTGCATTCATTGATTAGATTTTCGGCGATATTAGACAACCGGAAGATTTATTTTACTTACCATAGCAGTTTTTAATAAAAAACTATATTAAAATATAAGTCAAAACTTTAGTATTTAAGACTTTTATATGGTAATGTGTGATCCCCGCTGCTACGCTGAACAAGCGCCTAAGTATAGCGATGACGCAATCGCGCTGGCAGCCGGGCTACGTAAACAAACAAACCGCGACGTGTTTAATTACTTCCGCTTCCTAAACCTTTTTTGTTCATTGTTATTATGCGGTCGAACATTCTAGAGCTCTCTGGAAGTTAATGGCAGCTGTATAAAAGGGACGCAGCTATGCTCGGGAGTTAGTGACATAGGCAGAGTCATATAGAGACGTTCACATGGACTGTTAGAGAGTAAAGTGTTAGTGAAAAGCACATCAGTATCGTAGTGAGCGTATGCAGTTTGTGTCAAGTATGTACTCGGGAAGTTACTGGTAAACTGGAATAGCTGTGGATGTGAATACTCGGTAGTGTTGACGAGTATTGGGAGGCTATAGTGTACAAAGACAATAACGGCGAGTCGGAAAGTTACTGGTATACCGGGATAGCTGTGGAACTGAATATTCTGTAGTGTTGAAGAATATTGGGAAGCTAGGTATACGAGGGCAGTAACGGCGAGTGAAAGTGGATACTCGGCAGTGGTGTTGAAGAATTGTAGCATACGGACAGTCGGTGATACTGAGTTACATAATAGACAGATAGTGTGGTGAAAGAGGTGACTTCTGTTCGTGCAGTTGAATGTATAGACGCTGTTGAGCCAGTTTAGTATATAGACGTTGTAGAGGTCGGTAGGTGGTTGAACGAGATAGTGAAATAAATAGTGACATAAATAGTGGAAATAAATAATTACTAATACACTGGAAAAAAACAAATAGTGTTAGTGTTATCTAGTTAATTATAGTTTTAGTCTTATTTAGATTATAATAATTGTTTCATATTAGTAGTAATCGTTATTATTTAGTATCTTTTAATATTTTCATTATAGTTTAATAAACATTTATTTTAAATAATAATAATTGTCTAATATTTACACTTCACCAAATAAATAAAAACGTTCCAATATCAATAGGAACAATATATTCGATTTTGGATAAAATTGAAAAAACCGGAAGTAACTTTACTTGAAGCTTTGAATAGATTTTCGTGAAAAAATGTATTAAGATATAATCCACAACTTCTCAAGTTTGGTATTTAAAACTCTTATATGATTGAAAACAACATATTAGATTTTCACTATACATATGACATAAACTGAATGTGGTATACTTAAATTAGAGATTTTCAAGGAAAAACGTAATTAAATATAATCCAAAATTTCTTATAATATACTTTTCTATTTATTGGACCAACAAATTAGATTTTATTTACAAACGATCAACCGGAAGTGACACTTTACTTAAAGCTCATGAAATTGACGGGAGGTAGAATTAACTGATACGCCACTGGACGTACATATAAGTTGAAATTGCGACCCTACGCCCAGTGCCGGATCAAGCCAGCGCGGGACCCGAGCTTATCGTTCTCGTCGTTTTCACTGTTTTGATATTATATAGAATTTTACTATTATAAAAAGTGGTATTGTGCTGAATTTGTACTAGTCCACAGCGATCAGCAAAACAGAATTAATAACACAATAGCACGTAAAAACTAAGACCCTATAACACGACGTAAATAGTCCAATAACAACAAATAACAACAAATTTCACTCTTAAACGAAAATAAACTTATGTAATTGTGGTAGGAACGAACGACTGAGTCGACATGGGGACAGGGGATTCCACCTGTCAGTAATGTGGTGCTGCCAACTTGTAGCATAATAATGTACCTATACTACAGTATGGCCTGCGCTCACTTTAAGAATAGCTACTAGGCGTGTGGCTTAGTGGATGGCTTATAATTTTTTGATTTGTAGTTTTTTTGGGCACAGGCGCGGGCCCCCCCAAGGCGCGGGGCCCGTAGCATTTGCTGCCTCCTGCTACATGGCTAATCCGGCACTGCGCTACGCCATGTACACCAGGGGGGTGAATCTGCATTGAGAAACGTGATAACAAGTTTTCAATCTAGTAGCGCTGGAAATACTTCCTGACCCGTTCATAGATGACGTTAGTAGTACAGATTTTACAGTGATTCTCAAACTTTAGTGTCAAAATCCTATAAAAAGGTGACAAATGTTTGATAACTGCTGTAAATTTCCCACAATTCTCTATCATTGCATTGTTCGAAAAATTTTGACATTTCAAATTCAAACTGTTATTTGTGAATTTGTATCTTTATTGCAATATAGTGCTTTATCATTCAATATATTTTCGGTAAGTGTATTATCTTTCATATTAGCATTATTATACGAGGTTGATATAAAAATAACAACAAATTATTCATATTTCAGAAAAAGATCACATGAAATATTTGTACATTGTACTTAGTAAAGAGACATTCTTGAAAAAGTTAACAGTGCCCAGTAGAAGAAATGGTGTATACAAGTGGATCAGAAGAATGTACATCATCGCGGTGTTCTTAGACCGTAGGAGGGCAGCAAGATATTCACAAAAGGACGTGAAGCTTCATAAGATTCATCAAAGAATGTTGGAATAGTATGGCGTCGTCAGTTTTAATAAAAAAGGAGTATAAAGGAGGATAGGTGTATTAAAAAATGGACGAAAATCTATGACGAAGTCAAAGAAGCAGTGCATTTCTGGCTGACATTTAAAGTAACAACCCTTTTTTAAAAATAAAATGACTTCTCGTTATAATAATTCAAATTTTTGTTTTGTTGAGTAGTATGTGCTTAAATTTTATTAGTTGTCGCTGTGTAGATTGAGATTTGTAGTTATTTATTATTTGATTTAAATAATGTAATGTAATACCTTCATGTTTAAATAAAGACGTTAACATAAGTACTTATAGTGCCTATTTTTCTACAGTGCAACATATATTTTACATTTCTTAATAATGTCTTTAATAAATGATCTATTTTCGATAGATTTTTTATTAATTACATTATTAAGAAATGAAATTTAATTTTCAGAATTCAAAATGAATTTATATTTCCCGCCACCTCTTAGCTGTCAAATTTAGTTCTCTGACCTTTTCATAGATGTCACTAAAACTTGTTATCATGGTTTATAAGGGAGATAGCCAATCTTCTACTATATATTTTCCTTAATCTATGATGTACACGTTATAAACTTCGCGCAGCTGTCGTGTCGTGACGTCAGTGTTTCATTCTTAAAGTAATTTTACTTTATCGAAAGTGACTAGCGTTTAAAGCTGTCATTTTCTTTGTAACAATAAAAGCTGTATTGTCTTAACAATAAAAGTGGTGGAAGTTGTTTGTCGCTCTGGCAGAGTCTGGATGGAGTGGTTGTCGACAACTCTATATTCACTGCCCTCGAATGTGAGTTGAAGTGTTGATAAACCCACAACGTTCCCGAAACTCATTTTAACTTACTCGAGAAGAAATGAAATATTTCTAACATTTCACGCTAATAAATTCTCGACGGACGGCCGTTTTTTAAACACAGGGGTAATATACGTTTAGGTGCGTGTCTGCTCGCATTACTCACCCAGAATCTCAAATTTGAAATTCAAAATAAAAATTTGAATTTGGTACGCATCTTTAAATCACCACGAGAATCAGAGTGAGCTTGGAGGAAGAGGATTTTAATATTTTCTCCCTTACAAAAGGATTTATTGCTGAATTATATCATTAATTAACTCAGATATAGATTTGAAAACATCTGCAAGATTTTTCTTATACCAAAGATGGGGTATTTAAAAAAAAATCTGATGTGGCCAACACCAAACATCCCGCTATCTAATTTTTATTCATTTAAATATATATACTTACATATTTAGTTATTGCGGAAAATGTATTAAGATCCATTCCATATAACTAGGGTTCTATTTACTATTTTCTATTTAAAACGTTACTGTTATTAATTTGAAATGATTAGATCTTTGACAGTGACATTACTGACATTCATCTGTCAGTTACATGTTACATACATTTAAGATATGAACTGTGTAACCAAGGAGTTTTGCTTGTTTAAAGCGTAGGCTACGGGGTTAAATTTATAGATAATTTTATAAATTTATCCATAAAATATATAGAAAAAGTATTCATGCAAATCTGTAGAAAATTTAATAATCTTTAATTTTTATAATAACATTAATCCCGAAAAAATAACATTTAAAGGTATTTTTGGAAGAAAAACTATTTTGAGCTTCTAGTAAAAAGTAAAGTGTCATTTCCGGTTATCCGATTTACACCAAAATCTAATGGGCTCTTTCCAATACAGAAAAAGGTTGAAATACAAGGTTTCAAAATTTTCTGCCACATACACACTGACAACATCGTGAAAATGTTAAAATTGGATTCTAGGGACCTTAAAACGTGGTCATTTACCAAAATCTCGATATGCGATTTTTAGCACGATCCCTATACCTCCCTTCCAAGGGTAGCGGGAGGTAAAAATGTGGAAATATAATTTTTCAAGCTCAAATTACACAGCCAGAAATAGATAATAAATCTGTCTACTATTAAATATTTAATTGAAAAGCTTTTGCAACGAGATTGAAAAAAGCGCCCCCGATGATAAACTTCCATTGGTGTCAAAGCTCGGGGTTAAAAATTCGTCGCGTCACTGCAGGCGTGCGTAATTCCTCTGTTTCGATATAAATTATTACGGGGTGGCTTTCTTAATTTCGCCGTCTCCGAGTTAAATTATTACGCCCCTGACGGGATAAAAACTTAGAGCTCGTAATTTGTAATGGCCTTTTTTATATAAATGCTTGTCTTTGTGCATCCGTCTCAGGAGAAATCTGTTAAGCAGTAATACGCTTGCCGTGTAATGCTGAGACGTCCCTGCCGTCTCCAACCCCTCATCATGCAAGGAGGAAGTGTTTCATGCTTCGCGATTTATATTTTAATTTAGACACACGGTCAAATTGGCTAGTTTACTTTACACAAGAATTAATTCCAGAAACTAAATTAAGAACGAACACACTTTTCTAAAAGAAGTCATTATTATTACCAACGATTTTTCCTATAGTTGCCGTCAAATAATGGTCTGGAGATTTCTACAGTGTTGCCAATTCATGGGCAATGTTGAAAATGCTAAGTTATGAAGTAGCGGCAACACCGCTGGGCAAGGGACAGGGTGCAGTGAAGGGAAAAAGTTAAGCATCAGCCCAAATTTATTTGACGGCGAGTATAATAGATATATAATGCAAGACTGACTTAGCTACTTAAAATATTTAAGTTATAGTTATTATCACGTTTCATTTAAATTTGAAGGATTTTGAACGATTATTGACTTAATCATATTTTATAATGAAATTATGGTGAAAGAAATTTTAATGCGGGTCGAAAATCGACCAAGAACGATAGAAAATATCAAAAAGACTAAAGTATCATTCACAACAAAAAAATTAACGTAGCGGTAGAATTAGTGGCAGTGGTAGTAGCCTGGGTAAAGGATTGATTGCGTTATAGCAAATGTATTCGTTCACATCCAAAAATTAAGAAAATTAGTCATAGCGCAGTGGCAATGGCAGCGATAGGAGTTTGCAAACTCCAAACTTCTACGTTGCCACTACGCTACCGCTTAATTTTTTTTTGACACTATTGACGTTTATTGAATCTAATTTCTGATTTCATCAGATAAACTGAGCAATAGGAAAATGATCATTTTGTGGTGTGCCTCAGACGTTGCGCTATAAAAACAAACAAACTTTGCACAATTAAAAGTGAACACGAAACTTACCATTTTCGCTTATTTCCAAGGAAATTTGTGCCCACGCATTTTCTTTTTTTGAAATAATTTTAAATTCCCTTTATCTCTTCGTTTATCTCACACAATGGAGTGCTTGTGGATAAGTGTAATTAATAAGTCATCATCTATGTCAGTTGCTTTTTGTGCAAAAATAAAATGATAGCTATAACTGCCAACCTTGCAGCCTAGTAATATATAATTTAAAAAATCCTAAAAACTATAATTTCGATAATTTTTCATTGTGAACGAAAATAATTTTTACTACAAATTTCTTACGCTACCGATGCCACCAATTCTTACACTACCGCCATTTTTTTTTTATTCTGAATGGGCCTTAAAATTTTTTATAAATAGCTTAAGCTTTAACATTCATGTTTAATATAGAACTAGTGGTTCATTTTAGTCTATACGGTGAATTTTAGTTCTGACTTGCCCCATGTGACTTTGTCGGGTTATATATATATATATATATATATATATATATATATATATATATATATATATATATATATATATATATATAACCCGACAAAGTATATATATATATATATATATATATATATATATATATATATATATATATATATATATATATATATATATATACAGGGTGATTCATCGGTCTGCCCTCTCTTTATAACTCTTTTATTTTAAGTCAGATAGAAAAACTCTTCAAATATAATTTATATGATATATTATTTTCTATCTACGTATCATATGCATTTGTATACAGGCTGCTCCGTTTAAGCGCAATAATATGTAACTTTATATTTCTTAATGGAACATCCTATATTTATTTATTTATTTATTTTGATAGTAAATTAGATTCCCTTTAAAAAAGTATTAAGTAATAAGAGGTCTAAAATTATAAATTAAGAAGTTATTTACCTTTATTCGTTGAATGATATGTTTCTATCATGTTATTATTTACAAAGTAAGCTATGGATAATTTGATAAATTGTTTCAAATTTAAACAAACAAGTTGTCCAAATACTCTTAGTTTATCATTGTTGATGTTGATGTGAAAATGAATAATACAAAATATAGTAAAGATGAGATGGTTAATATAATATTTATAATAGAAAAATCTATTGGTTGAAGTACAAGTTTTCGAGCATTTATTATAATTTTGCATTATTTAGTCTGACATGAAATTTTAATAGCTTCTTTGGAATTAGTGTAATATTTAAAATAAGTATTAATAAAAAAGGATCAAAATTTTGTATTATATTATGGTTTTTTCCACTCTGAACTACTATTTTTTATGAACTTTTTAATTTATAATTTTAGACCTCTTATTACTTAATACTTTTTTAAAGGGAATCTAATTTACTATCAAAGTAAATAAATAAACATAGGATGTTCCATTAAGAAATATAAAGTTACATATTATTGCGCTTAAACGGAGCAGCCTGTATACAAATGCATATGGTGCGTAGATAGACAATAATATATCATATAAATTATATTTGAAGAAGATATATATATGGTTATGTGTTAAGTCAGTGTGGCCTATTCTTAACCTTGTAATTTTGATTTGGTCCGTCCGGTTTTGTAAATTTGTGGATTTTTGTTTGTGTCTTGATTATTATCTTTTTCTTTATAGTTTTTTTTTAAGTATGCAAAATAAATTTTAAAACCCGCCAAAGAATTAGACATGTTAAAGCTTAAGCTATGTTAATTGTTGTAGTAATAAACAGATTCAATATACTTTCTTGAAACCACATTCAAAAATTTTCCGAAAAGTTTAGTGACATATGTTTGTGTTGGTCTGCTTCAGAAGAAGCCAAACGCCTTCTCTTTCATGCAGTGAGGATGCGCAGAAGTGATACCAATCAGCAGTTTTCAAAAACAGACGTTCCTTCATTCTAAAATTTTGTAGTCATAAAATTTAACAATAACACTTTTTCATTTTTTAAAAGTACCAAAATTTCCATCATAGGACACTAAACTCCTTTTGATCTGTGATCTCTTAGGGAGGGTAAGGCAGTAAATTATCCTCTAAACCTCTGTCCCTCTTATATTGAAAGCTCTTCTTCGGCGTTGGAAATATTTGTAAGATTTACGCGCGCACAATGTTGGCAGATTCCTGCAACGGATATCACAATCCGCATGATGGCCATCCCAGAAGCAATTCAATCTTTTTCAATCACACTAGTTATCGCGCAGGCAGCTTTACGACGCTTGTCATCCCTCGATGTAGAAGGATACAGTTTGTATTTTGGGGGATACAGATGCTCTGAATCGGATTGAAGGAATACACGTGTAGTCGTCAACAATTCCAACATATTGTGGAATGGTTTACTTGTTTACCAGGTGGAATTCTTTGCAATGAAAGTAATGCTGGTTTTTGAAAAAGACGGTTCAGATGAAATTGCTAACATACATCATCCATGAATTAATTGAAATGTGAATTATAATAACGTTATAAACATTGAACAAATAACACAATTACGTAAAAGTAAGTGCAACATGTAGCACATGGATTTCGTCAAAAGTATAAAAGTATAATTATACTTTCGTCAAATATATAAAAGTATAATTATACTTTCGTCAAAGATATAAAAGTATAATTATACTTTTATACCTTTGATGAAATCCATGTGCTACATGTTGCACCTACTTTTACATAATTGTTTTATTTGTTCAATGTTATAACCTTATTTGCAAGCGAAAATGTCACATTTTTCATAAATACAGCCTAAAAACTAATAATCATTTTATCGCGAATTGCATGCAACCACCCGAACAGAGATAACATATCTATTTATATTGCATTATATACCCGAATTTCGTCAAATTGGGTTTTGTGCGTTAGGTTACCGTTAGACTAAAATACTTTTTTGAAAATTTACAAGCGAAGAAGTTATAATTTTCACAAATACACCGTTTAGAATAGACTCCGAAAGTGCTGACGTCAATATCGAGCGGGAATTACAAAAGTTTCCGGTTCGTACAAGCGCCAAAGACAGGGCCGGATTATCATTTCTATACGCCCTAGGCCAAAATTCATGACTGCACCCCTCCTCCCCCCTACCCCTCCCCTTTTCAATATATACCTAGTTTTAATAATGCTTGATTTCATTAAATTCTTGTTCTATATTGGTGCCTTTATGAGTCTATAAACGTACTGAAAACATGTTAAGAAGATCTATAAACGTACTGTTTTTGGAGCTTTTCGTTTTCTAGAGATGGTATGACTTACTGCTTTTAAAACTGATACATAAATGACATATCAACATCAATTTGGTGTCAGCCAACAAAGAATTTTCATCCCGAAGTCCAATTTGTTAGCGAAAAGTGCTACCAACGTAACTGATTTTACAAGTTGCATTTATTAAAAATCTAATAGAATTATAAAATTACCCCACAAGAAAAAATAATATAAAAACATGTTTTATAAGAACTGAGGTCGCACTCGTCCTTTGTAAAACTCACCGCGAAGCGGCATGAAATTTGTTTTTCAATATACCTACTATTATCAGTCATCAATGATACATTTACCATCTTTTTAAGTAGCTAAAGATTACAACTTTTATTTTGCTTCTCTATCTGTCGAATGAAACGCATGTAAACAATAATTTTGGACTTATTAGAAGCAGTTTTTAATTCTGAACAGTTTCGTATTTATACTTTTATTCTAAAATTCATAGGGCAGAAATTACAGTCATGAAAGTTTTACCATTGTATTTGCTAAGATTCATAAGTAGACACCCGGTATATAAATATTAGAATTATTTAAAATCTTCAAGTCATAGCTCAACAGGATTGACCAATCACTCTACTTTACTGATTTTGTATAATTAAATCAAATGTGACTGTTTACGTCGTCTAGTAACTGCAGGCACTACTCTCTTTCCGTTTTCCCATTTATTAAACTACTCGATGTGCGCCCCCTCCGTGCCTACGCCCTAGGCCATGGCCTAGGTTGGCCTTATGGGTAATCCGGGTCTGGCCAAAGATAAAATAAAGTAAAGTAAAGTAGTAAGGATATTCTATCTTTATCTCGTCAGTATAGAGCAAACTTGCATATGGTTTGAAATATGGCCGCTAGGTACAAAACATATGACATGGATGGCTTTATTCATTTGTCAATTTAATTTAGAGAATACTATAAAATTATTCATTATTATGACTAGGAATAATAATAATAATAATAATAATAATAATAATAATAATAATAATAATAATAATAATAATAAAAGAAAATTTTTTTTTATTTTGAGACCTGCAATTTGGGGGGCCCCTTAATTTAAGAGGCCCCAAGCGCGTCAGAAGAGGACGTTTCCAATTCTTCTATTAATAATAAACTTACATTCATTGTACTTAACAGACATTTTTTACAACGCAACATATATGAATTTGATACATTGCACTGGCAAAAACTGACGACCGTAGTAAGTGCGCACTGAGTAATGTTCAGTCACTTGAAAAGTATGGAACACGTAAAACTCAGTTAGTGCGTTATAATTACATTTCTATGTAAAACACAAAACAGGTAACATTTATTTGCTATTTATAATTAAAATTGATAGTGCAATTGTGACAAGTCAAATTTATTGCTGCAGAACCAGCCACTCCAATCACAAAAAAAGCATAAGAAAGTATGAATTAGTAAGTTTTTGGAATTTTATTACCACAACAGGATACCTTCGTTGATAGGAAGACTTCATCTGGCGCTTCTATGAGAAATTTATTAATTTCTTCTTTAGAAAATACAGATGACTTTTTTGGCTTATATGTAGCATTTTGGTGCTTTAAAAATGCAAGTAACTTAAAATATTTTGAAATGTCTATATTTTCTTTTAATGAAATAGTCGATTTCAGCATGGAAAATATGGCCCATGAACTTGAAGCCTTTTTATTGTGTGCTTGCTCCTGGAAATATACTAGGAGTACATTTTCCGAGATTTTAGTCACCTTTTTTGTTAGACACCATTCTTTAAAACTTGTATACACTTTCATATATATCGGTTTAGATTTTTCTGGCAGCAATGTATCAAACTGCACATTTTGTGCCGCTTCTTTAATTTCCGGAGGAGTACAATTTTCCGTATTACTTTCTTCAAACATGTTTACTTATTGTTACCAAAATGAAATGTCAGATATTAAAAACAATATTAAAAACAAAAGAATTTTATTTCTGCCTACTTAGTTTTTATAGATATTAATAAATATTAATGTCAAAATTTTTATGTTATTATTAATATAAAATTCGTTAAATAGAATATAGGAGCTAGTAGTGAAAAAAATAGTATATAAACCACGGTTGAGAAGATCATTATTGACCAGGCGCCTTGTATCACTCGGGCTTCGCCCTCGTGTTACAATCTTGGCGCTGGGTCAATAATGATTATCTTCTCAACCTTGGCGTATAATATACTATTAATTACTTACATGCATGTATTGTATACAGTAAGTTATGCAACACGCATTACATTTTCTAGAATAAATTAGTACCCCATGTATACGTAGTAATAAGTGACGTCATTATCTAGTAATATTTATTGATGACGTGAGTCTTCTGCTTGTTCATTTCTACTATACTATATATTTGCACAGTTACAGATACGTGCAAACATGTGATGCTCCTTATACATTAATATGTGTTTCGTTTTAGTTACACTTTATATTCCCTTGCGTTTCTCGCAAACATCATCTCCGTCGTCTTCCTTATGTACATCATATCCGTCCTGATAGGAATTTTATGCATCGGTCAGTCTCAGTCGGGCTGTAAACCCCGTATCCGGGTATCAGGATCGAGTCGTCGTCGTCGTGATTCGATTTGCGCGACTGCGACCGACGCGGACGACCGTGGCCAGCGCCATATCGCGATGTCATTTTTAAAGCGATTTTTAATATGCGCCGAGTGCCACCGCGCCACAGTGCCCGTTCCCTCTATCACAGACAGTTTTACGACCCTCATACGGGAAGATAACTGCCAATACTGGGGGGAGTAATTGATACAGGGATAGGATAGGATATTGTGATTCAGGGGATACGAGAGTTTATATTGTAAATGTTACCGAGACTATGATGGGTTGGTATCCGCAGTTAGAACTGGGTTTCTATTATACTTTTTTATATTTTGCGTTCATAATGAAGTCATTACGATACGCAATTGCGTATCGTAATGACCTTCATTTCGATACGCAATTTTTTGTTTTAGACGGTTGGTACTAGATGACGTTTCTTTAACCCATTTTTACCTAATTTATTTTTAGTTAATTGACAATTCATTTTAATAATATAATGTCGAGATTATTATTATTTTTTTATTTAGGGAAGATTATTTACATGAAAATGTACAAATATAATCACAAATTGAGTAAGTAAATGTTAATATAATGTTCGAATTAGTCCACATAGATGGACCTAGTAGTACTAAAAATTTGTAGATTGAACCTTTGAACGATAGAAAATTATTTTTAATTAATTTTAAAGCGTTTTAATTCAAATATAAGAAAAAATAAAAATTTCCTGTACACTGAGGCTGAAAGGGTTAAATTGTCAAACGTCAAAGCTGGAAGATAAGAAATTTCAATATAACCTCAAAATTTCTTTTACTTAATTAATCACTTTATTTAATGAAAATAATAATAATAATAATACATATTTTCGTCTTACTTTGCATTTCAAAATAAGCAATCAAAACATTCTCCGTTACGCCTTTGACATTATTTTCTTTACACCATGTGTCAAAATTTGCAAATTCTTTCTCATAAATCTCGCGCGATTTTTTAGGAAGCAGATTATTTACTGTAGTCTGAGCTATATTATGTAGCTCAGGCGGAGTGCAACTGATTTCATCTTCCATGATTACACTAAATTCACTTAAATTTGTTCGTAAATATTGAAATGACATGAACTTTCAAATAATAATTGAATGTGGTCAATTCAATGTTACCAACTACATTTCACTTACAAATTTCCCTAAATCAACTCGGTTTAATATTAACAGTTTTTTAAAAATATTTTAGTTTGTAGAAGGTGCAAAATATAAAAAATAGTATAAAGAACTCATTTTATAAGACTTTCTTTCGCACTTGTCAATTAGAAAACTCACTAACGCTCGTTTTCTAAATTTTGACGCGTGCGAAAAAAACATGTCTTATAAAATACGTTCTTTAATACGAGTATACTATTTTAAAATTTTTTGTAATACGCTATGCGCAAATATGAAATTCTAAGATGTTTTTGATTATATATGAGACATTATTTTTTAAATAAATAAATATAAATATATCATCATGGCTTATTTACCCATTGCTGGCTGTGCAGTGCCGGCTTAACGGGGGGGGGGGGAGGCTTTTGGCGTTTATAGCGCCCGGTGGTAGATACGCAAAGGGCGGTACACCGAGCAGAGCATGTTCTTAAACTTTTTTAAATAAAACAAATAATTAAAGCAAATTTAAGAGCCTGGGGAAAAAGGATGAATGTCCATTTTCTAGCAAAATGAGATGATTGGTACTTATAGATTACTTTTAAATGGTATGTGTAAAGGAGTCAAAATGGTAACAATCCTAAGATACAGGCCTAAGAAATTTTAAGACAAGTTCTAAAAATCTGGTGTGACCAACACGATACCTCCCGCCATTTATAGCCCGAGTCACAAAAAAGATTAAATTAATCCTTATTTTTGGATTAGCGAATTTTACTTTAATTTTGACAGTTTATTTCTTAATATTGTTATGAACGATAAACAAATATAATTTTTATAATAATAACACAGTCATGAAAATGTAGGTACATATAAAAACATAGGAACATATGTATAAAAAAATTAAATGATGGATTTTCAGATATTGAGTTTAAATACAAATAATTAATAATCCAAGTAAATCTGTGTTCCTGAATTTTATAATTATAATTTCAACTCTTAAAATATAGTCTAATCTAATCCAAGTAACTACCTTTTATTTAAACCCCTCAACAGGATTAAATCCCAATTACAGAGTGGGTTCACATTCACACACATCCGTGCCTTAGTGGAATTCGAACCCAGAGCCCCGAGGCTACTCATGACATGAGGCGTTGCTCTAACCATTGAGCCACCGGAGCTATAATAAAATGAAGATTAAATTTTAAATACAAGGATAGAATAGAAAATGAGGATTAGCTTAAACATTTTTGTGAATCGTTAATTTTTATTAATCTAAATACATACCTACATATTTACTTATGCTGGAAACTGTATTGAATACCTTTTCTATTGTTCAAATTACTTTTTTCTTTTTAAAACGTTACTAATATTATTTTGAAATGATTAGTTCTTTGATAATGACATTTATCTGTCAGTTACATACATTTGAATAACTGCGTTTTGTTTGTTAAAGCGCAGGCTCTGGGATTTAAATTATAGATAATTTTATAAATTTATCCATAAAATATATAGAAAAAGTATTAATGCAAATCTATAGAATATTTAATAGTCTTTAATTTTTATAATAACATTAATCTCGAAAAAATAACATTTAAAGGTATTTTTCGAAGAAAAACTATTCTGAGCTTCTAGTAAAGTGCCATTTTCAGTACTCGTACTGAACAGAAATTTGTTAAGCTAAGAGCGGTGTCAGTGATGAGATTCCGTAACTCCGCAGTTAATTTTTAGCAACTGGTTAAAAATTTAATCAATTAATTACCTATGTTGACATAATATAACACACAATTGGATAAAAATTTTAACCAGTTGCTAAAAATTACCCACTGAATTACACTAATAATAAAACCATCAAACGACGCAAAAAGTTGATACGAGTGACTGATGTAGCGAAAAAGTTCCGACTGCAAAGTCGTGAAACTGACGAAAATTTTTCATGTGAACATTTGAAATGTTCTATTAACCAATGTTTCAGAACCAATTGAGAATAACATATCATTGAATTTCAGAAATATGGGAGTTCATGGACTTTCATAATGTCTATCTATGGTCTATTTCACGAGACCTTTCATTAAACCAGGACTTCGTACCGAAACTGAATCGCAAAGCATAAACCGGCAAAAATAACGGAAAAATTCTGTTGGGTCCCACATAAGTTGAAACTTGACCCATCTGTGGGTATAATAATTTTAAGAAATGACCAATCTGAGTTTCGAAATAAGATTAATACACTTTGTCATATTGTCATTCCAAAAACATTACATGGGGTTTCAAACTTTAAAATTCGCGTAATGAAAAAAAAAATTGTAACATTTATCTTTTATCCTCTGGCTCTTGGCAGTTTTATGTTGGAAAACCGATTTTTTCTTTGTTGAGAATGGCGGTTTTTAAAAGTTAGCCACGGGCGGGAAAATGTCTTAAATCGGCACTGTGGCTCTGTCAATCTGCTTTGTATACAGATAATCGTTCTATGGCAACACTCGCAAGCTCACGCCGCCAATCATTCATTCGGGAACCAAGCGTTCACGCACTTGGTATGTAAATAACTATTTCGCCAACGACTAAGTATTGCTTATTATGATTAAATGCCAGTCTCGTAAGTTTTATTGTAGGCAGTTCTTAAATCTAAGAAATTTCTAGCTAAGCAACGGTTTTTGGAGTCGGTGAAATTGGCCTTATGTTGGTAGTCGACGTTAAATTAAATATACAGGATGTAAATGAAATAAGCACATTAAATTTAACCAGTAATATAATTCGTCGAGAGCAACAATATTTCTTAATAACTTTTTCTCGAAATCGCATTTTTTTTAAGCATTTTTACAAGCCCGTAAATTGACGAGTCGTTCCAAGTTATTTTCTAATAATTGAATGCAGTAGCAATAGCTCTGAAATGAATTTTAGCAATTGACAGTTCTGTCAGTTGTTGCAATTAAATTTTAACATTAGTAAAACTTGTTTATAAGGTAAAATTCTGTCAATATGCTTACGTTTACAAATAGCGAGTACACAGACATTGTAATTACTTACCTATGGTTAATTTATTCGTATCTTTACTAAATTTTAATTTGTGGTTGATATAAAGACAGTGTTATAGAGTTGCCAACGCATTTAAACTAGTGATGCCGCGAGATCTCGCATTTTCGGGATCTCGTCTCGAATTTCTCGAATTTTCGAGACGAGATTAACCTTATTCTCGTCTCGGCAATTCGAGGCGAGACGAGAGTAATGCCCTCGAGATTAGCTCGAGACGAGAGTGGAAAGTCGAGATCTCGAATGTATTTTTTTTTAATTATGCAATTAAAATATAAGTACCTATAAAAGAACAAAATATTCATCGGTGTATATAAATATTTGAATTGCCTCTTCATTTACGTTCATATTTACTTATTCATTTTAAAGTTATTTTGGGTTTTAGCAAAAAAAAGTGATACCTATGGTGTACTCTTCACACCAGCTTCAAGTGGCCGCATTAATACCCAAATAAATAAATAAATATATCATCACGGCATATTACCCATTGCTGGGTGTGCCAATCTGCTTTGTACGCAGATATCGGTAATACCCAAATATATAATTATAATTACCAATATCTGCGTACAAAACTGATTGACACGCTCAGCAACGGTTAATAATGATATTGAGTATTTTTTATACCTAACCATTTAAATATCAGACAGTAAAATAAATAAGTTTTAATTAATGGTACCTATTCGTTTCTTTGCTAATGAGAAATTCGAGACTCTCGAATCGAGATCGAGAGAAGGCAAGAAAAATTATGACGAGACGAGATGCAGAGTAATCTCGTCTCGAAATTTCGAGACGAGACTAGAGTGGATTGATTCTCGCCGTTTCTCGTCTCGCGGCATCACTAATTTAAACGGAGCGTTTCTAAATGCTGTAAAAATTTTCATTAAAATTTTTTTGTGCGGGAACAATAAATGGACGACTAATTATTGGTACTCATGTACCTCGTTTAAATGGACAAAAGTTTATACTTACATTTTTTGAATGACGTAGTTAAACTATTATGATTTTTCGACGATCAATAATCATCTCATAATCTAATAACTATGCTTTTGCTCTTCCTTGTTTTCCTCTATTCACAGGTGATTAAGATCCTGATTTAATACACAACTTTATAATTTTGTTATCCAAAATTTAAATTTCTTTATTTTAAAAATTGGACTATTACGAATTAATTAATAATAAATGTTATTTCCGTTGATTCATTTATTAATTACTGTGACTGCAAGTGTAACCGATAACCGACAATTTTTAAGCTGTTGTATCCCATTTGAATACGGCAGCAGCCATTTGTTCTCCATGGGCGGGTAACGAAATATGCAGCAAATCTTAAAAGAATTTTAACTCAAAATCCAAAAGACTTAGAAAAAAAAAGTTATTAAGAAATATTGTTGCTCTCGTTGAGTTACATTACTGGTTAAATTTAATGCACTTATTTAATTTACAACCTGTATATTTGTTTCCTCGTTAATTAAGACAATAATAATAATTCAATTGAATCTTAATAGGAGGTTGCGTGGAGACGGAGTTTTTTTTTACTGTTGTCATAAACTTGATCTACTTGCTTGTAGTTTGTTAAAAGTTTCTTCTCGTTTATAAATAAGAAGTATCTTTTCCGTTAAATAAGGAAATTAATTTTTGTGAGGAATCTGTGAAAATGAATTGGGATATTATGGGCTACGAAGGCCTGTTCAGTGAAGAGATATGAAGGTATTAGTCAAAAGAGAAATTTATTTAGCACGTTGAGCAAGTTGAATTACTTTCCTGTCATTTGGCAAAACCCTTGAGTTTTATTTCAAAAATTAAGCAAGTTTATACGTTATAAATGAGCTGTAACTCAGGACGTAATCCCCAGAATGGTGCGCCTAACAAAAATATCAAGCCCATTTTATCCCAGGCAATTTCTCAAGACTTTTTCTAACCCCACATCCGTAATTTAGTCGTAATAGCTTTCCAAAACTCTCCCATTCCTCAAAGATAAAACCATCAAAATTAATTTTATCATCAAAGTCAAATCAACGGTACAGTAGAATAGAATATCCATTATTTTTATTACACACTATACACAATAATTATTAACCTGGTAAGCCATATCAGGTAGGCTGTGATAACAAATTGATTATTTTCTTGTAATATAATACAGTGTAACACGAGGGGAAGGGGAAGAAGCTGATGCTAATACTGCTTACTTGTTTTCCAATGGTGACAATTTTAACAGACTGGTGGACGCTTGTATGATTGGCGTCCACAACTTGGTGAAAAGGAAGGACTATACATACACACTTCCACTTTCACTTCACTCTTGATGACAGATGAGGGATGCTGATGAACACGGATTTATGGACACGGACAATACTGAGATTTTTACTACCAAGTTTTATTTGCATATTATTAGAATTACACTACCACTTATTATTAATGTAACTAACATTATTAAACACAAACTAAGCAAATTATTAAAGATGCAAATGCATCACCAATCTGTCATGAGTAAATATCTCGAGGGGGTGCAGAGTACAGGGTAAGGCATCCATTACAATCTATCAACCCTGCACGTAAGCTTGTAATAATTTAAATCCTTAATTGTCCACACATAACTGTCAAAGCCTTCTGACAGCTAGACTCAACAAACCGCTGTGGGAAAAATGATTATTATTTCAAAACAGAATTTTGACAAAGATAACAAGTTGAAATATTATTCTTGAATAATTGAATAGTTTATAAATAGTTATTTATTTGTTATTGCTCTTACCCTCGTCTTATCAAAATAGAATCTTACTATTTAAGCAATTAACTTAAATTAGGGCTGTTGCAAGATTTTTTATATGCCTTCTAAGTATTAAATTTTAAAAAATACCATTATTTAAATAACCTCAAATTTGAAAATATCACCAAATATCCATTAGATATTTTACAATTTACGTCACAACAAAATTGTAGCTGGAAGCAGTATGTCAAAGAGCTGATGGTTGGGTTTTTACATTTTATTTTACTTTAACTCTTTAACACACCTTATTTCGGCAACAGTAAAATAGTCATTTCTGCTATAAGTTCAGCCATATCCATTCGGTAAACTGTCCGACTTAGCTTGAGTGTATTCTGTATTAGCTATTATTACTCATTTATAATGGAAAGTATTAGCGTCAAATGTCAAATTAGAAGTTTGTTATTAACATGTGGCAAACTATCGCCTACGTTTATTTATCTAAATAACAAAAATAAATGTAGGTGATGGAAATACTGTTTTTCTATTGGCTGTGAATGACGTAATGTATGTGCTTCTACGACACAGGAGTGGGGGCTTTGTTTTTCATGACTATTTTTGGCGCCAATATTCGTATTTAATTATTTACGAAAATAACAACAAATTATTAAAAAAATTATTTTTTTTTCAAACGTCGTAGAAATGGCATTTTTTGTGCCTTGATTCATAAGGTAGAAGTTTAATTTCTACGCCGCTGAAAATTTCTACGCCGGTGGCGTGCAATTATAAAATTTAAGCGTGATAACATCTTTTTATGTTAAACGAAATGATGATTTTTGACGTTTAGATAATTTGACATGTCCTACTGGCCGCCATTAATTTAGTTCCCTAGAATTCCGCTGATGTCGCATGCTATTCTGCGAGTTCCAATACGACTACGTGAATGTCGACTGCATGATACGTCCTCGTCGAGGGTTGTTATTTAAGACGAGATATGAGGTTTTAATGTGACAGGTGCGGCTGGCTTGCAACGAATTTCACGCCATGCCTACTACGATGATTCAGTGTGTTTGCAGCCTGTTTCAGCTGTTAAAATATGTTTTATCCACCTTATTACAGCAATGCCATTATAATTACCTTATATTTTACTCATGAGGCGAGAATAAAGGACTGCTTTATTTTCCGCTAGCTACATTGTAAATGTATTACGTATATGAGGATCTAAAGATGTGGTAATTCTTGAGCGTAATGTAAAATGGAAGATTTACAGTTATATGTTAATGGAGGTGATAAAGTATAAAATAAGAAAAGGAGAGGGAAACAACAAACTAACAAAATGGGGGCATCTGGACGAAAGAAAAATATCAAGGTGATTGCCAGATTCAGATGTGGTAATGAAGAGAGAAACAACAAATATTGGTTGTCAAGTGAAGAGAGAAGGTGCAGGCTATGCGGGAGAGAAGAGGAAACATTTAGGCATCTAAAGACATCGTGCAGAGAGATTCAGAAAGAAAGAAGAAATGAAAAGGTTTTGTTGGACGACTTAGGGTCAGGACAAGACTGGATACAGCTACTAGACAATACATAGCCCGCCATATTGGTGCCAAAATGAAACCAGTAAATTATGAAATAAAAGTGCATTTTTTACAAGTTTATGTAGTAACTATTTTTCATATATAATACCATAAGTAGTAAATTATTGCCGGAAAATTTTTCAGATTGTTACGAGAGCCGGTTGCCTAGCAATTTATTGAGTGGCATTGACAAAAAAATTACGAGTTGTCAAAGGAGTGATTTTTGATCAATGTCACGAGATAAATTGGCAAAGGGCTAGAGTAAAGCAATCGGAAATTTTTTCCAGGATAAAATTTAACCACGAATGATATTCGGATGACTATTTCCAAAATAAAACTGAGGTGATCGTTTATATAATTTTTTTCTTGACAAAAATCTTATAATTTTTATTGTGTTTAGAGGTATTATGTTTCAGTTTGCTTTTTCACCGTTTCTAAATAGATTCCTGTCCGAATCGACTCGTTTTTAATAAAAACTGATAACACTGAAAATATACAGACTTTGACAGGTATGTAAACAATATGTTTCTAAAACGTCAAAACATCTTATTGGCTTAAAGGGTGCGATAAAATTTTTGTGACGGTGTTTTGTCGATATGAAACTTGGTTACTAGATAGAATCCTGAATTTGGATTGGTTTATATATTTATGAGTGATATAGTTATAATTAAATATAACTTCCATATTTGCCAAATTATATTTATTTAAAACAGTAAAACAAAAAATACGATTCCTTAAGATTTTTGAGGTTATTAAATGTAGAAGGCATTGCAGTACAATTTTTTGAATAAGACATATTCCAATGACATGAAATAACAAATATAATAATTAAATATCGTATTAAAGTAAATGTATATCAATTTAAATATTTAATTAATTAATTTTATTTATATTTGAAAGGTCTATGTAAAATAGATGAAATGCAAAGCCTCCTAATTTCAACAAAAATGGAATACTTTAATCATTCACCATTCTAATTTTTAATAATACAACATATGATTGTTTTTGTACAGTTGGATAGCAAATTTTATGTAGTTTTCAAATTTGAAAAAATATATAGGATGTTCCATTTGAAAATTAAAAGATGCCATCAATTACTCGAAAACCGGAAGTCATAATATTGATCTACTTCCGAAATTTTATAGAGGAGTTAACGTAATATAATTTATGTTATATAGTTGAAATCGCTGAAAGTAATAATAAGCGAGATATTTGCTGGTTCATTTATAGACGGACCCTTTGTATATACATACAACTAATATAAAAGGATTTATAATTCATAACTCCCTAAGGCTTATTTTTGATAAACTTTTCTCTAGAGGCTTTTGTTTCACTTGTCATGATTTTGATATCAGAGATATCGGGTGTTACTGCCAATGGTAAAAAAATGAGGAACCTCTGGCAAAAACAACCATAATCCAAATTTTGTAAATCTGAGTTGTACGAATATACAACGATTTTCAAGGATGCCTAACAGTTTAGTAGAACTGTTTTTCTCAAAAAGTTTCTTAGACACAAGTTATTACATTTCAGTGTTTTTACAAAAACAACCATTGTCCTACAGAGATTCAGCAAAAACAACCTTAATCTCGGAGCATTGGTTGTTTTTGAAGGAAACGTGTTGGCTAATTTTGTATAATAAATGTATTTTACTTTTAATAAAAAAAAATGTGTATTGATTTTCCTGTTGGCAACTTATCAAAGTTTCTTACAAAAATAACCAATGTCCTATAAAAATATATTATAAATAGGTAATTGCAAATCATTGTTTAATATCTGTTATTTAATAAAGGACACAGGTTGCTTTTGCTACAAGTTCCTCAATTGTTTTTTATGTTGTCTGGATATAATAAGAAATGCGATCTACAAACGGTTAAATTCGTGCACAACACTGCGGTTTTTCTTCCGAATCCTAATTTTTCGTAACAACCAAGGGAAGTTGAACAGCCTTCAGTATTTTTAACAAAAGTCGTTACTGATAATTTGGAGGAATCATTTAGCGTTTATATAAGATTTTCTGCATTATACAAATAAGTGTCTCATGTCTCTAAATGATTGTGAGACTACGAACAAGATAGTGTCTCCAAGCAAACTTCTCCCGTGGAGAGCACATTGTTTTGATAAGAATTTAGAGCACGTAGTGTCGGCATAATGAACGAATTATCTGGAAGAAGCTGAAGAAGTTCTGGTTTAACGGTGTTTTCATCTAATTGGAGCCCGACTTCTGTGTCTGTGCGTACCGTAAGCGTCTTACTCCCACCCCCAACCCTTATTGCTTACCCCGGCCGCGGAATTTTAATTACAGTGTTAGAGCAGCTTGTTGTGCTCATCGATTATTCTGTTCGAATTTGAATTCTACTTCGAGACGGTGTTTTTTGAAACTTCCATTACAGACTAATATAATTTATACGAATGTCTCACAGGTTGAAAAAGGTACTGATGAAGTGTGCAGAAGTATTATGCTAAAAATTTTGAAGATAAAATTACGATAATAAAGTTTCAGTTGGAATCAGTACCTACAGTAATATTCAAAAAGAAATAATAATAATAATAATAATAATAATAATAATAATAATAATAATAATGAATATATATATATATATATATATATATATATATATATATATATATATATATATATATATATATATATTAAATAAATAAATTCTCTTGATGTCTACCACAAATATAAAGTAAATATAGAAATAATAAAATAAAACACATAAACAAATATAATTTATACTTCCTAATCGATTTCGGCATTTCTCTGAATATGGTGAATAACACCGAAGTATATTTGTTTATGTTTTATTTTATTATTTCTATATTTACTTTATATTTGTCGTATACATCAAGAGAATTTATTTATTTATTTATAAATTTTAAATATATATTAAAAATGTACCATCAAGGAAAAGAAACAACTTTTTATTTAATACATGAAGTAAATATTAATGATTTTATAAACAAATATTGATGCCTTTATAGTAAGAGCTTCAATGAATGTACATACTTATGCCGGTGTTGCATATTTTATTGAGCGTTGGTAGCATTGGACCGCCGTCATAACTTGTTTAACTTGTCGGCATTATTTGAAGGGTAAGAAGTGGGCCGAATTAAAAATAATCATACTGAACTTTGTATAAATTTATTTTTTGTGCAACAGGACGCGGAATAAGAATTTCGCAGCCGCAATACAGGCCGCTACCATGACAACGGCCGTGAAATTATTAAACAATCACTTTGACAATTGAGAATTACATGGTTTTGTTTATCAAATGTCAATCCCAAAGCTAACTTTATATTTACAATGAAACTGTTTAAAATTAATAAAAATTGTAATTACGTATTTTTACGGTTGTACAAAATAGCTATTTGTGTATTAAGAGCGCAAAATGGGACACTGTCGATTGAGAGAGAGGATGTTGCCGCGCGACGCAGGAACGCGACATTCTCTCGAAATCGACGATGTCCATTTCCGCTTGAAACATACACAAGATTTTTTCTGCAGTCGCCACAATGGGGTCCATAACAAAAATTTATTTGTTTCAAGTACATTAAACTAGTGCAGTGAAAAAGTGGATGTCTATTGGGAGCGTTCACGCCAAATTTTTGCAGGTGGCAGCATAACTGTTCAGCCGATTTATTTTCTATTTAATTTTAATTTATCGTTATTTTCCATTCTTCTTGAGGTATTGCTTCAATCTAATCTTTCGTTTTTGTAAATAAATGTCCTATTTTATTTTCACAACAGTGCGGCATTTTGTTCGACAGAGCAGTTATGTCAGATTGACTTGTAAAGGTGGTAAATGTGTAACTACAGTGCTATTAGTTCCTGACTAAACGTTTCTATTAAGAATGCAGAAAAGTGACATTTCTCAACATTGTATTTTTAGAAATTTGGACAACGAGCGTTTTTTCTACTTTGTCGCGCAGTTTGAAGATACAGCGTAGACTCGCGTTTGCCACGGAGGGATCTTTGCGGCCCATATATTGTTGTTTTTGTATGTTTGCAAGTTTAAACTTGTATCATATCTGTCATATTTCATTTCTGTAGTTAAAAGCAGAATATAAATAATGCATATCATTGCTTGTCATTTCTCAGTGTCTATGGTATTTTCGTATCTATGACATTATAGTTCGTTTTACTCGTAATTTAGTCGTTGTATCTTTTAAAAGTGATTCCAAAAGTTACTAAAATATTTTATTGAGAATGAAACATTCATTTCAGTCTACTGAAGTTGTAAAAGAGGAGGACGCCGCGACTCAAGGTCAAAGTAAAGATGTTGGGTCCTTTGAGAACGTAGAACAACATAGTGTAATGTTTTTGTGAAGTGTAAATATTAGACAATTATTATTAATTAAAATAAGTGTTTATTAAACTATAATGAAAATGACTTCGACCTCCACAGCGTCTATATACTCAACTGACTCAACAGCGTCTGTATATTCAACTGCTCGGACGAAAGTCACGCTTTTCACCTGTCTATTTATGTAACTAACTGTCTAACTTCCATAGCTTCAGTATCACCGACTGTCCGTATGCCACAATTCTTCACCACTACTGCCGAGTATCCACTTGCCGTTACTGTCCTCGTATACCTAGCTTCCCAATACTCTTCAACACTACCAAGTATTCTCTTTCAAAGCTATCCCGGTATACCAGGAACTTTCCGACTTGCTACTCGACACTATACTGCATATGCTCACCACGATACTGCTGTGCTTCACTAACACTCTATGTGAATCCAAAAAATGATGTTCGACTGTGTTGGGGATGAAATTAATAAAGTTTCGGACTAGCAGTCAATATTACAAATTTATTCACGCCGACGTTTCGACTATACAATAGTCTTCTTCAGGGCTAGAAGCTAGAATGGTCCAGTTGAAGGAAAAAGTACACGTGTGGATAAGCGTAGATACATACAAGACGGACATTTAAAAAATATAAATAAATAAATAGTTAAAAATCACAGATCACAGAGTGAAAATCGTCAATTAATAAAACTTGTCCTGGTTGACTATAACAATAAACTTTGCTGAATATATATTTTTTTTTTTAAATGGTAACTGTAAAGATGTTTTTAACATCAATATAAGGACTAATCTACTAAGTTTATTGTAGTCATCCAGGACAAGTTTTATTAATTGACGATTTTCACTCTGTGATATGTGATTTTTAACTATTTATTTATTTATATTTTTTAAATGTCCGTCTTGTATGTATCTACGCTTATCCACACGTGTACTTTTTCCTTCAACTGGACCATTCTAGCCCTGAAGAAGACTATTGTATAGTCGAAACGTCGGCGTGAATAAATTTGTAATATTGACTGCTAGTCCGAAACTTTATTAATTCCACTCTATGTGAATGTCTCTATATGTCTCTCCATGTAACTAACTCCCGACCAAAGCTGCGTCCCTTTTATACAGCTGCCATTAACTTCCAGGGAGCTCTAGAATGTTCGACCGTATAATAACACACAGGTTCAGGCGACCCGGCTGCTAGCGCGATTGCGTTATCGCTACACTTAGACGCTTGTTCAGCATAGCAGCGAGGCTGACACGTTATAATAGTTTAGACGCTTCTGTTGAATCAGATTTATTATTTTCCAAAAACAGAAATGAAATTTAGACAGCGGCTCCTGTCTTTATGCCTACGGGAAAATGCAGTAAAAAGGACATATTAAATGATGATAAAAGACCTTAGCGATTTAGAATCTGCGAAGACTAAATATCGTGCTTCTTTTTTTATTTCATCTAAAACCTTATACAAATTGTAATAACACATTCATTTTTATAAATAATCCTTAAAACATCACATGGGCCTGAGAGGCCCAACCAATGACAAACGTATGCAGTAATTTCCCCTCAGCATAGGTTTAACCTCTATTCAATCTACAAATAGAAATTAGAAGTACTTTTAAAACGCATGCCATAATCCGGAATTACACAATCACTACGGAATTTAATTATTGAAAACGTCCATCTCTTACAGTGGTTGAAATCCTTCAAAAATGATTAAATCCCTCATCTTCCCAATTGAAATCCCAAATATCCCTAATCTCCGTCATTTCATCCGTCATTCGCAATATCCCGTATCTGTGACAGATGGTTCTTAGAGCTAGTTGATAAAACTATAATTCTGCGGCACACGTTGCCTTTCATCGTGTAGCAGGCGGGTCGCCTGTTCTGCAAATCTCCGACGAAAGCAAAACCGTTTGTGCGCGAACGACAGCGCAGTTGCCGATAAGAACACACAAAGTTGCGTTCGTAGAACTACTGGGCTCTGCTAATGAGAAAGCAGACACAGTAGGAAGGAATGGGTTACAGCAAAGAAAATATGAGTAGCCCGACACGACGAGTAATATTTTAGTTAAGGGTTTTGGGTAACTATGGATTTTTACTGGGAAACGAATTAATATTATTTATCCAACACCGACTCATAATATACTTGTTACTATAGTTATTTGAAATAACTAATGTAGAACATTAGTCATTACGTGAGAGAATATTTTAGAAGTCACGGAGGAATTATTACTGCTTTTTGTTTTTTAAACATAAATAAAAAGCAATTTTACAAAATTATTTTATTATTAAAGTAATTTAATATTATTAAGCGTATTTATTTAAATTAATATATATATATATATATATATATATATATATATATATATATATATATATACACAGGGTGTTAATTAAAAAGCGGGCCATAGGCGTTTAACATGGGAAATCAGTTTTTCCTTGCGCAAAAGTTCCCAATTAATTTTAGACAAAAGTGTTTCAAATAAAAGTTGCAGATAATTAAATTATACACCGCCATCACTAAACAGATTTTATTTTGCATATTTAGTAACCTGTAAAATCCAAATTAAACATCTATAAATATTGCTCATTTGTAGTGATAGCCATGGAATTTAAACAAAATTACAAAGAAATGCATACCGATTGAACTGTCAGAAATTCTATTTTCAAATAAAAATTACTGATAATTATATTCTACCCTAAGTATTTAAAAAAAATTTCTTTTATAATTTACATCTAAATTATTGCTTAGATTTTATTTATTTTTATTTTGTAACCTGCAAAATCGAAATTCTGACAATTCAAACAGTATACATTTCTTTGTAATTTTGTTTAAATTTCATGGCCATCACTACAAATGAGTAATATTTATAAAATTTCAAATTGAATTTTACAGGTTACTAAACACGCAAAATAAAATCTGTTTAATGATGCTAGTGTAGAATTTAGTTCTCTACAACATTTATTTGAAACATTTTTATTTAAAATTAAATGGGAAGTTTTGCGCAAGGAAAAACTGATATCCCATGTTAAACGCCTATGGCCCGCTTTTTAATTAACACCCTGTATATATATATATATATATATATATATATATATATATATATATATATATATATATACTAAAATAGATTACTTATATTTCCCCAATGACAGCTGACACTCTTCAATAGTTGGGCAAAAATAATTATGACATATTGTCGTTAATAATGACAAATGAGGGAGTATTAGGAAATGACAATGCAGCTGAGTTCGTTAAAAAAGGAGCCAAATTACCGTTTTACGGGCCTGAGCCTTTTTGTGAACCCTAGAAAATGACCTTAAAACTACGACAGATATCTTTAATGGTCGATGTCGTCTGAAATTTTATGCATGTAAAATTGGTAAAACTGAAAACACTATCGACGAATACATTATACAGGGTGTAATCATACCTCGGGGAAAAAATAAAGGGCATATAGTACTGACCAAAATGAGTAAAAAAGGTTTAATCAACATGGGTCTGATCTTCAACTGTTTCTGAGAAAGAGGCCATTTACTATTAGAATCGAAGAAAATTGACAAAGATAGTGATTGAACCAAATTTTGTCCGTCAGTAAATAGACTATAAAAAAATCTGATGTGGCCAGCAGGCCAGCACATTACCTTCCGTCAATTCTATGTATTTTGTATAAATGTCATACAGAAAGTTACTTGCAAAAGATTCTATTTCTTGTACATTACCTTAAGGCAGCTATATGTATTTTATACAAATTCCAAACAGAAAGTTTCTAACAAAAGATCCTATATTTCCAGTAAAATTATAACACAAACATACTGTCAACTGCACTTGACACTGACACCTTTCAATCAGAATTTTCTTAATATAGCAGCTGTTTCCAGAGTTATAGCGTAGCTGGCTAAATTTATGATATTTAATTTCTTTATAATTTTGTAACTCTATATCCATTTAATATGAAGTATAAAATTCATTCAAATCGTATAGAGAATAAAATATTCTTTAATATTTATAATATTAAATATGAAAAAATAATATTTAACATCGTTTATTCAAGAAAACCTGTTAAAATCTTCAAATTGGGCTACTTCCGGTTGACCAATTATAACCAAAATCTAATCAGCTCTTCACATGGATGTAACGAAGAGGAAAATGAAAGAATTATAATTTTTGGAATTGTAGTAAGTATTAGAGTTATCGCATTAGAAATAGTAAAATCGTATTCTAGGGACCCTAAAACTTGCGTATTCATCAAAAACTCACCTCCGAATTTTTTGACAAAGACAATACCTTCCTTACCTAAAGGTGACGGAAGGTAAAAACAATAGAATTTTATACGAAACATTTTTCTCAATTTCTTGAAAATCAAATATTGTCCTAGGTTGCCACAACATTTAACTTAGTACAATTATTTGATTTTTTTTAAAAAAAACAAAAGCATATCTAAATTGACCTCTGAAAGGTAAACAAAAAGTCTTATTTAATTTGATTTTTCACTGCCTTATATTTCGGAAACTATTGAAGATCGGACCCATGTTGATTAAGCCTTTTTTACTCATTTTGGTCAGTACTATAGGGCGCGAGCAGACACGTGACTCGAGGGACCTTGACGTACTTAAAATCAGCTGATTTGTGTGCGCATGTCATTTTGACAAGAACATTGTCAATTTGACAAGACCAATGTTTTGACTTATTTTGATTTTGAATTGCTAATATGTTAATATTTTATCATTTTTAAGCAGTAAAACACATGCAATTAAAAATAATAACATTTTAGCAGTTAAAATTCAAAATAAATCAAAACACTGATCTTGTCAACATGAAATTGTTCTTGTCAAAATGACATGCGCACACAAATCAGCTGATTCTAAGCACGTCAAGGTCCCTGGAGTCACGTGTCTGCTCGCGCCCTATATGCCCTTTCATTTTTTCCCCGAAGTATGATTGCACCCTGTAGCTGTAAGTGAGATCGAGAAATTGACTTTTGGGGCAGTACATGGTTTCATGAAAATTTAGGGGGGGGGACCGTCCTTAAATTACGTAACGCTTCAAGGGGGGGGTCAAGAGTAGCGTTACGCAGCGTTTCGAGGGGGTGGGGAAGGTTAATGTGTGCGTTACGTAACGATAAAATATAAAAAATATTGCTAAACTTGCTTTAATAGTTTTGAAACATTCAAATTTCGCGGTGTTAATTCGTATATGCAGGCAGTCGTTTGTTTTCAATAACAGTCAACATAATATGTCGAACACAATTCAAATTCGGGCCAGTGGTCTTTCATTCGTGTAATGCAATTCATATTAAAACATGAATTCAAGTAGTGTTGATAAGGAAAAACTTTTCAATAGTTTGTTAAAAGCATATGGAAATGCATATGCTTTTAATTTCTGTGCTGTTATTTTTTCATCTTTATGTACATTAATTTAATTAGTTTCTGTTTCAAATTTTAACTGAACACTAAGGAGGCCATATACTTTTATATACAGTAAAAAATTGGGGTGACAAGCCGTAGGGCAAGAGTAGTACATTATTTTTTATCTTTATGTACATTAATTTAAATAGTTTCTGTTCTGTTCTGTTATTTTTCATCTTTATGTACATTAATTTAAATAGTTTCTGTTTCAAATTTTAACTGAATATTAAGGAGGCCATATACTTTTATATCCAGTAAAGAAATTGGGGTGACAAGCCGTAGGGCAAGAGTAGTACATTATTTTTCATTTTTATGTACATTAATTTAAATAGTTTCTGTTTCAAATTTTAAGTGAATATTAAGGAGGCCACATACTTTTATATCCAGTAAAAAATGGGGGGGGGGTCAAGTACTGCATCACGTAATATATGGGGGGGTTCATGTTTGCGTTACGGGTGCGTTACAAAGGGGGGACGGGGTATCAAAAATTTCCTAATTTTGCGTTACGTAATTTAAGGACAGCCCCGGGCATGATACAATAGATCTTATAGGACGCAGTGATAAAAATGTAACTACCGCTTAAATCATTCACTTTCATAATAAGTAATAATACTCAGAAATAGGTAAAAGCCGTGGAGAAGACATGAAAATATATGCTTGTTATAATTTCCTACATTCTTTAAGGTATGTTTTCCTGGCGCATTTCGCATGCAAGTTCCCATTATCTTCTGGTATTTAACTCCTCGATGTTGCAGTCATTTTATTGTGATTCTTCCAAGTTATTCTAGATTGAGGTTAACTACCACCCGTACCCGTAGCAATTCCATGAATACGTAATTTAATTGCATTGCACATGCATTTTACCATCATCTCCTCCCTTGCAGTTGACTTTTGATCTGGGATGAATGCGATTATTGGTCGGGTTGATTTAATTTGTAAATTATCACTCGTGATATATCCACGCGATTGCGGCAGCCTGTTAATGGATCCTTCTTCGGCTCGGCCAGGGGACAAAGGGCGATATCTTATAGAGCGGCCTCTAATTACAAGGAGTTGGCATTGTTGGCGAGGAGAACAATTACCCAATTATCTATTCCAGGCGGGAGAGAATGAGAGGGAACACAATGAAATGATTCCACCGGAAATCTTACTGGAATGCCATGCTCGAATACCAAACTGTGTTCTACGTTCGGATTTCAACAAATTAAATTAAATATGTATTAGAGGAGAGTTATCGTCTAGTTCACCAAAGGTCATAAAGTTGAGTCCTGGTTAGATTTACATCAAATTTAATTAGAAATGTTCGAGAGGAACCTCAATGAAGTACGTGCCCTTTTAGTATATTTTTACATCAGTTTTATGTGCTCCTTTACAGCGTATAATGAAGAAGTTCTACTAGGTTTTATGTTAATTCTAGTTGTATTTTACAGATGCGAATTGTTAATAGTATATTACGTCCGAGGTGGGAGATGTTTCATTACAGCCGAAGGCTTATGAACATTACCGAGAGGCGAAGCCTCGAGGTGAGATAAAGCGCAAGGCTGTGATGAAATTCCCATCGAGGTTATGTATTCTATTTTATTCAAAATCATCCTTTTTTACCTCCCGCTACCCTTGGTAAAGGAGATATAGGGATCGTGCTAAGGTCCCTAGAATCCAATTTTAACATTTTCTCGATGATGGCTGTGTGTATGTATATGTGTGTGCGTGTGTGGATCCATTACTCTAACTCAAATACTATCATTCAGAAAATTTTGAAACCTTGTATTTCGAACTTTTTCTGTAATGGAAAGAGCCCATTAGATTTTAATGTAAATCGGATAACCGGAAATGGCACTTTACTAGAAGCTCAAAATAGTTTTTCTTCGAAAAATACCTTTAAATGTTATTTTTTCGAGATTAATGTTATTATAAAAATTAAAGATTATTAAATTTTCTACAGATTTGCATTAATACTTTTTCTATATATTTTATGGATAAATTTATAAAATTATCTATAAATTTAATCACGGAGCCTACGCTTTAAACAAGCAAATTTCCTTGGTTACACAGTTCATATCTTAAATGTATGTAACTGACAGATAAATGTCACTGTCAAAGAACTAATCATTGCAAATTAATAACAGTAACGTTTTAAAAAGAAAATGGTAAATAGAACCCTAGTTATATGGAATGGATCTTAATACAGTTTCCGCAATAACTAAATATGTAAATATATATATATATATATATATATATATATATATATATATATATATATATATATATACCGTGTGTCTGTCTTAAAGGTGTACATAGGAGATTAACATGGGAAATCAGTTTTTTGCAATTTCCTGCTTGCCTAATTATTTTCAGCAAAAACGCGTCAAATAAAAGTTTTAGGACATAAAATTCTGCATCTAAATCAATAAACAGAATTACCTTTACATGCTATGTAGCGGGAGGTTTGGTGTTGACCACATCAGATTTTTTAAATCAATAATCAGGCTACAGAAACTCAAATAATTGACATTTGGATCGTACTGCAATACCATCTTTTGACTTCTCCCGGAAGCTTCATAAATTGAAATGTTGAAGTGTGCTGTGCTTACATTCATATTTTTTTATAAGTTGTCAAAATCCTGTGAGCATTCTAACATTCTAACCAAATTTTAACAAAATTTGAAAGAAGGAATTTTAATTTTTTTGGGAGAAGTTTGAATTATTGAGTTTTTTCAGTGTCTAATATTTTCTTTTACGTATGTGTATGTAGGAAGAGTGTTGTTATAATATGTTTTAAAATACAAACGCTTTTTGTGTTCAAGTTATCGTCATCAGTGGCATCATTATCCTTCTATAAAGGTAAAGCATAAAAATTGCAGTATTCTGATTACATACTTCTACGTAGTCTAAGCATTTACTAGAGGCATCATCTTATGGGCAGTCATTGTTGGCGTACAGAGTGCACCAAAAGGGTCACTTTTGTGGCATATCAAATTCGAAATAGTTTTGGCGTCCGTCAGGGTCGAACCCTAGATTCGCTACCAGACACTCAGGCACGCGGCCATGAGACCCTATTGTTTCGTAGATGTAATATGATTATATGAGTTATAAACTTTTGTGGATATCCTTTCATTATAGCATATCGTCTTCAAAAATATTAAATAAAACAATGGCACACAAGTTGCCCATTGCTACAATTTTTGAAGCACATAGTGTAGTAATGTATGACTGTTTGTTTTTATGTAGGGAGCTATTGTCTTATGTATTGTTTTTGTTCTGATTAAATTATACAAAATTTACAATCTCTTTTTATATCGTTTTTATATTATCAATAACTCTAATCATTTTTGTTCAGTGTAAAGATAACACGTGGTATAATTTTTTCTTAAAATAATGAATATAACGTAGTACAATAATTTTTGTTACTATCTTCCAAATAAATTATAGCGTAATATTGTATTATTCATTCTATTCAATTTCGGAATTAATGTATTCCCATTTAATAAACAAATTGCTGTTAATTAACATTACAGCAAATTGAATAATCGCTAATACATTTCTTTGTTTCACTGAATAGTTTTAATGAAAAAAAAAAGTAATTAATAATGTAGCTCGCCAGTAGATTGATGAACAAAGAACCCAACTAATTTCCATGTATACTTTGTGTACTATCGTTCGATGGAATTTTCCATTATATACCTTTATTTTTCACTCAAAGTAATTAAAACACAATAAAGCTAAACAATCGCCTTAATACCTACTAATTATGTCCAATAAAAGCACAAAACTTTACAATCTACTTGATGCAGGACAACATGCCAAGACTTAAATGTAACCTACTTGATTCCAGAAACTGAGACCCAATTAATTTATAACCGCAGTTACCAGGTTACATCACTAGAACTAGTGAAACCTGATATGTAAACGTAGGTGACTAAAACGTCAGCTGATTGGTTATTAACAATGTGCGAAGATGAGTGATTGGTTCCGAGAAAATGTTGTTATATTCACACTGTTATGATATAAATCTTATTCCAATAAATCTAAAAATACTCGTAGCAACAAGAAGTAATAGCATATTACATATCAGAACCGGAAAGTGTAATTTTACTGGATGATGACATATTTCTCAGAACTATACACATCGGCAAAATTGAAGGAACATAAATATGTATAAGTATATCATATTTTTTGCGATATTTTTTTATCATTTATTTGAGGGAATTTAGTAACGGCAAAGTCTCACTGCAGATATTAATAATTAAGATACTAAATTTTCCTTTATTTATAAATGATTGAGTGCTTGGTCGCGAATCTAGGGAACCGGGTTCGATCCGAAACTGATGCCAAATATTTCGAATGTAAAATTTATACTCGTTATAGGTAATTATTTATTATAGGTATAAATTTATCCAATAAATTACTACAAACTTGTGGAAAATTCTTTTTCTAGATATCCGATTTACAGCAAAATCTGATGGATGCTTTCTATATTAAATAGAATACAAGATATTTTGTCCAAAAGAACTGGTCTGTCACACTAGAGTCATCAATTATTCTACGTCCTATTTTAGGAAAATGTTGGTAATTAACATAGGGTATTTTAGTTCAAAGTTTATTATTTATCATTCACAGCTTTTTTATACATATATTGCAGATTCTACTCTCTCTGCCCATATGTTCTCTTTCTTAAGAATATCTTTATAATTTTTATCCTATTTGTTATACAAGCAAATTGTATATCCACAATTATGCGAGTATAAATCAAAAGAAATATGATTATGATCAATACAAACTATCACAAGTCAACTTGTTTAGTTGTTTAGAGAGTTTGACATTTCACGCCATGCGCAGTAATTCGGTTTTTCTTACGGACCTCTTACGCACCTACATAAGCCTAAAGCTGGATTTATAATGAAGTAACGCAAAACGTAACGCAGTTGCAGTAAAGTAGAAAGTAAAGCAAGCGAACTAGCTGATTTATATTAAACCCAGAAAGATTTACTGCTAACCAATCAGAATAATATGCAAACATTTCGGCATTTTTCGTTCATCTTCGATATATCTTGCCTGAGCTTCGGCACTAACTGGCAATCTTATAAGCTTTTAATAGGTTTTTGTTGAGCGTATAGAAAATGACACAATATTTGTGAAATGACGTTTATTTACACTTTTAGTAGCATGTACACATTCATCACACTAATATTAACATCGAAAGATTTTGTCTATAATAATTGTATTTCTAATGGAGGCATAGAAGAACAGGATTTATCTCCGATGTCTACATTACTAAATGTATTACAGCGTTAGCAATTTCTTCCCATACTTATTGTTTTTGAAATCTTTAGACGATTTATCGTATAAAATTTTATTTATTTCGACAACTTGAATTATTTTCCTATTCATATATATGTCAAACAAACAATTCTGACAGATGAGTCGGTAGCGAATATCGGTAAAATGGATCACACCCTCATTCTCAGCGCAATAAATGCTGACTTCTGATTGGCCAGCGGTAGAGAAGTTTAGGTAAAGCAACGCAGAAAGATGAAAGTTAGGCAAGTCTTGCGTTGCGGCTGCTACGTTACTGCTTACTTTACTTCAATATAAATCATCCATAGCTGTAGTACATGATCATCTTTTTACCTTACCTACTGCGTTCGCGTTACCTCTTACGTTGCATCATTATAAATCCAGCTTAAGAAATACATGGCAGCATTGTGAACGCTGCCATAGGAATACTATAGTCCAACTTTACGCTTACGTTTACACTTATGTTATTCTTACGCTTACGTCCATTTTGAAATAAGCATAATACATAGTGCTAATGCGAAAGGTTAAGAAAAACATAGCATTTTCTGCAACAAAATATAATTGATAATTGACATCTGTATTTATTCAAATTACCTTTCAAAATTGAAGTTTATCGTGGCAGGAAACGATTGCTGAAGCGTATTTCCTTGTTTAATTTTATTTAAGCAGATGGTATTACAAATGTAACACTAGATGTAGCTATTTGTTTTATTCGAAATTGAAGATTTTGAGATTTTTCGCAAATTCATTTTGACAGATGTCACTAATTTACTTAATGCATAATATGTAAACCTTCATTCACATCTTCGTTTTTAATGCATAACGTTAATACATAGTGCTAATAGATAATGCGTAACGAAGTTTGATATATGGCAACGCCCAGGACCATTCACAACTAATTTTAATTTTCACGCACAATGCATAAACATAATGCATAGCAACAAAAGTTTGCAAACTCCAAACTTTTATGCATTACGCATTATGCATTAAGTAAATTTGTGACAGCTGTCAAAATGAATTTGCGAGAAATCCCAAAATTTTCAATTTCAAAGAAAACAAATAGTTGCATCTAGTGCTACATTTGTAATACCGTGTGCTCAAATAAAATTAAACAAGGAAATACTCTTCAGCAATCCTTTTCTGCCATGATAAACTTCAATTTTGACAGGTAATTTGAATAAATACAGATGTCAACTATCAATTAAATTTTGTTGCAAAAAATGTTTTTCTTAAACTAACGCATTAGCGCTATGTATTAACGTTATGTCTTATGCATTATCATTACGCCTTAAAAATGTAGCTGTAAATATAGCTTAAGCTTGCATACACATACTTCAAAACATATTTTATGAAATGTGTCATACATCAGTCAATATAATTGAAATATGAATATCATTAATAGACTACTTCATTAAAATAACATAAATAAAATATTGAAATACTTCTCTGGCGGCAAAATGCCGGCAAATCTGAACGCACGCAAGTACGTGTACTTTTTGCGCCGTGAACGGCGAATTGCCGTGCCAAATTAAAATGGTCGCCGTTGAAGCAACGGCGGCCGTTCACGGCTATAGGGCGCGAGCAGACACGTGACTCGAGCGACCTTGAAGTGCTTGGAATCAGCCGATTCGTGTGCGCGTGTCACTTTGACAAGAACAATGTCACTTTGACAAGACCAATGTTTTGACTTATTTTGATTTTTCTGCTAAATTGTTAATATTTTACAAATTTCAGGCAGTAAAACACATGAACTTATAGCTATTAACATACCTAGGAATGTAGGGTTGAAATTATACAGGAATGCAACCCTATATCACTACTCCAGTCGCTTAGATTTCTCTTCATAACTAGGAATGTTATGCATGTCATAACTGCCGCAGATGTCAGTTTAAAATCCTCGCTCTACGAGCTCGGATTTTAAGACATCTAAGGCTTGTTATGATTAATAACAACCGTGGTGTGTTCAATAGTTTATCGGTTTCAGAAATTTACGACATTATTGATAAATATAATTTTATGAAATTCTCTCATTAATGCTACTTTCAGATTGCTATGGTTAACAGGACAATTATTTTGACATATATCAATATGACAAATATTCAAATATGTGCTTTATTCCTCATGTTTATTACTTTAGAATAAAGTAGACCGTATTTAGAACGATATGCTAACGTTATCTGTATGCATTAATGAAGAGCATTATATTTTCATTTTATTTTATTTTCATTTTGTATACCGTTATTGACAAGTAAGTATGGTAATAATATTACCATACAGATACAGTTATTACTTAGTTACCAGCCTACTATTGTACATGTAAACAATGGAATAATATCCTGAAACCGGTAATAGTTATTAACGTCATAAGGCTGATATTTAGCAAATAACAGATGAGGTTGAATGTTGTAAAATCGAGGCGATAGCCGAGATTTTATAATCAAGCGTGTCTGTTATTTGTATATCAGCCGTGTTACGTTCAGTATTTTTCATAATAACATAAAATATCTTCTTAAAATTCTATTTTCTATGGCATATTGACAGGTGACAGCTCTTCATGACAATTTCATGATGCTGAGATTTTTTTTAGGAACACATGATTTTTAATAATTGTACTGTTATAAAAAATAACGGCCGTTTCTGTTTTGATGCATATATCGATTGAGCATACAGTACTGTTAAAGCACATTTAACAGTATGGTATTATGAAAAAAATTTCACAGTTCAAAATTAAAAAAAGTCAAAACATTGGTCTTATCAAAATGACACGCGCACACATATCAGCTAATTTTAAGCACTTCAAGGCTGCTCGAATCACGTGTCTGCTCGCGCCCTATACGCCGTGGACGATACACGAACACAGTTATAAACAACCATGGTAATTTCGAAGCACGACACCGTGCCGGACACGAAGAAAAGTCGCATCGTGTGAAAGCGGCCTTACCCTCTTAAAATTCAATGAAAAAGTAATTGCAAATTGAATATTTTTATGTAAATTACGTAAGACAATTACGCAATAAGTGTATTAAAAATTCCATCTTTCGTTGTTAAAGAAAGACAAAACAGCAAACAAATTAAAATCGAAAGCGGAAAACAAGAACAATTGAATCTAATTACTTTATCCAATCATTTATTCATGCACAAAAGAAGAAAGAAAACCCGCCGTCCGCATTTCCATTTAGAAAATGAAATCCTATCGAGCAGGCTTCAATATTAAAAATAAATTCCAGCGGTAAATTATAATATTACGAAGTGTGAAGTGTGCATTCAGCAAAAAAGTTCCAGCCAGGATAATTATTTCCCCCATTTAAAAATTCCCTACTTCATCGAGATTTGATCCTTTTAGCGAGAAAATATCCTGATAATAATCCTTAAATGTTATATAAAAAGGCCACCCAAGATTAATGGTACCCAGCACAATTAATTTTCTTCTAGAAAAAGTGTGTAGCTCCTCTGTAAAATATTATTATTCTCCTGTTGATAAATGATTATAAAGTGATAAGATTGAGCACAATTCTTTCTTCAGATGATATTTTTCTTCGAATGCGTTTTTATAATGTGGACAAATCGGCATAGTTAATCATACACAGATAACAGCGGTTATCTTTGTGGATTTATTTAGAGAACTGAAAATGTAGTGGAAACATGATATAAATATATTTTCCTCAAAAGAAATGACTAACTCGAGTACATTTTTCAGTAAGAGATGCAAGAATGTTTATAGAAAATAAAAATACTTATACATACGAACAAGGAAAAATCTGATGTGGCCAACACAATACCTCCCGCCTTTTGCTGCATCACAAAACAGATTAAATTAATCCTTATTTTTGGATTAGCGAATTTTACTCTAATTTTGACAGTTTATTACCTTTCTTTAAACTCCTCAACAGGATTAAATCCCAATTACAGAGTGGGTTTACATTCGCACACATCCATGCCTTAGTTGTATTCGAACCCAGACACCCGAGGGCACTCATGACATGAGGCGTTGCTCTAACCATTGAGCCACCGGAGCCATAATAAAATAAAGATTAAATTTTAAATACCGGGATAGAATAGAATTCACTAATCCAAAAATGAGGATTAGTTTAAACATTTTTGTAAATCGTTAATTTTTATTAATCTAAATACATACCTACATATTTACTTATGCTGGAAACTGTATTGAATTCCTTTTCTATTGTTCTATTTACTTTTTTCTTTTTAAAACGTTATTAATATTATTTTGAAATGATTAGTTCTTTGATAGCGACATTTATCTGTCAGTTACATACATTTGAATAACTGCGTTTTATTTGTATGCGTAGGCTCTGGGATTTAAATTATAGATATTCTATAGTAAATTTTATAATCTTCAATTTTTATAGTAACATTAATCTCGAAAAAATAACATTTAAAGGTATTTTTCGAAGAAAAAGTATTTTGAGCCATTTGAGCCATTTGCGCTCGAGCCACACACGATTTTTTCTACAGCCGCCACAATGGGGTCCTCCACAATAACAAAAAATTATTTGTTTCAAGCACGTTAAACTAGTGCAGTGAAAAAGTGGATGTCCTTTGACGGCGTTCATGCCAAACTTTTTTATGTGGCATCACACGATTTGTTTTATATTTAATATATCGTTATTTTCCATTCTTCTTGAGCTATTGCTTTAATCTAATCTAAGCATTTTATACTTTCGTTTTTGTAAATGAATGCCCTATTTTATTTTCACAGCAGTGCGGTATTTCATTCGGTTATGTAATATACCGACAGAGCAGTTATATGTCAGATTGACTTCGGAAGGTGATAAATGTGTAACTACAGTGCCATTAGTTCCGGACTAAACTTTTCCATTAAGAATGTAGACAAGTGACATTTCTCAACATTGTATAGTTGGAAATTTGAACAGCGAGCGTTTTTCTTTGTCGCGCATGAGCGGCAAAGTGACATTTTGCGTTGACAAAAGAGAGCGCAAATGGCTACTTTGTAGAAAAAATTTAACGTAACATCAGTTCATTAAACGATTTTATTTAAGTACTTCCCACAGAATATGTATTTGATTTAATATTTGAAGTTACCAAGTTTGGAGTAAGACAAAATCTGTCAATATGTTAGTTTATAGCTAGTTGATGGTATTCAATTGTGTATTCCCTCCTGTGCAGGGTTGCAAACTATCCTCCATTACGTGCTGGTCGTTTTATCCGGGCATTAAATCTATAAATTATGAATAGGTTGCAGCTGCGGTGAATTATAGATAACAGGCCGCGGAATGGATCCCTTGCGGCCTATTTTAATTGGATTATATGAGAGTGCGGTTATTAGCCGGCCGGAGCTAAGTTAGCGTTGCCCGATGTCCCGGTATCGCAAATCATCGCCGATTGCGGCTACACACACCGAGAGGAGATACCAACTTGCAAACCAGTGATATTAATTCTCCACTCTCAACATGTTGCTAGATATATTTACTACCACTTCGGCTGGATTTTGGATGGGTATCCGAAGATGGAAACTTATAAGATTTTAAACACATTTTGATTCGTACGACGAAGGGTATAGTTTTTATAAAAAATAAATAACATATAAATCTATTTGATAGATATGAATGCGAAAATATACGCAGAATACATGAGTAGTATTATTGAAAGAATTTTGTTGAAATAATAATTAGTTCGCAAGTAACTGAAGTCGATTAATAATTAAGATGACGTATCACAAACATAAATTATAATAAAAATTTATTAAATAAGAAAAATTTCTTTTGATCTTAATAAAAAATTACTCCGATATATTAAATATCTCTAAGTTAGAGTGTCGTTAAAGTCAATCGCGTATGAGAAAAATATGCATGGTCCACACTACAGTGACATTTCCACTGGGTAACTGGACGACTGTAGTGACGCTGACGTGACAACATGGCGACCATTTTTACTTCCTTGTACGAAGTAAAGGAAGTATTGTAATCGCGAAAAATTTCGGTTTTGAGATTTCAACGGAAATATCCATTTTGACCATCCCTGAATCCATTCTGACTAATTTCGTCGTGACGTCTGTACGTACGTACGTACGTACTTATCTCGCACAACTCAAAAACGGTAAGCCGTAGAAAGTTGAAATTTTGTATTTAAGACTTCTATAACATCTAGTTGTGCACCTCCCTTTTTGGTCATTACATAATTTCCAGAAATGGTACTTTATTTGAAGCCTATAATAGATTTTAATGAAAAACTATATTAAAATATAAATCAAAACGTTTCAAATTTGGTATATAAGACTTTTATATCAATTGGAATAACATAGCAGATTTTGGTTAAAACAGGCTAACCGGAAGTGATATATTACCTGAAGTTGTTAACAGTTTTCCTTGAATAAAATGGTTTCATTTTGATTTTAGAAATAAATGCTTCAAATAAGAATTTTAGAGAATCAAATTTTGCGTCTAGCACATCAAGTATTATTAAATTAGCCCTTTGTATATGCGAGATATGTAAATGTAAAACTCATATACTTTTGGTTTTTGTAATGAAGCTTGCTATGGATTAGGGCAAAAAATAACAAAAAAATAAAAAATAGATGTTAATGTCAAATTACGTCAAACACGAGCAATTTTATAATTGGGTCTATACTTCATCTTCATATTGGTCTTGCGTACAAGAAAGTCGTGTGGTGTCCACATCAGATATTTTTTACAAAAAAATTAGTTACATACATATATGCATTCATACATAAAATCACGCATGCCCCACTTAGTAGGTTAGCACAAACCCGAAGCAATGATAATATCAACCACAAAAATAAACACTCTTTCTTTCAACAACATTCTTACTAACCTGACATAATAATAGGTTTGTTCGTTTCGCTACCTTGCGTCTACGGTTTGCTGCCGCGCCCATATACTTTATATTGAGGCGGCAGTAAACCGTAGACGCAAAGTAGCGAAACGAACAGACCTAATACCGCAACCGGGTCACTATAATAGTTACGAAACAATCATCCTTTGCCACACATTACTGTTTAAGCTCACTTCTTTCGCCTCGGCCACATTCACAATCGTATTCATACACGCTCTTCTTTTCTTCCCACTCGGAAACTTTCTCTCTTTTCCCATCTTGTCAATCACATCCATCCACTCACACTGGACGGCCACGCAATCGAACACTCTCAATTTCACCAAGATATATATGTTTTACAAGTCGTTCACCCTTCATTCTCTCCACATGACCAAACCATCTCAACTGGCTCAGTCCTACTCTTATAACAACATTCATCTAACCATACATTCGTCATACACCAAATTATTCCTCACGCGATCCCGTCTTACATATCCACATACACCAGGTAAATACCTCATTTCCCATGCCCAACATTCGCTTCCATATATCAAAGCAGGCACTAGCACTCCATTTTACACTTAATCGAACTTCTCTAGATACATTTACTACGTTTACATGCAGTTTTGAAAATGGTTTCAGTTTTCAGTCAAACGCGAAACTGTTTACATGTAATTTTCAAAACACGTTTACAGATTGATTTAAAAACAGTTTCGGCGCATGCGAATTTGGCCGATGTAAGTGACAAATCCTCTACTCCAAATTCTTCGTTTTGCTATTATTCTAATTATTACCACTACGCACTAAAACTGCACAACTGTCAGTTTATTTATAGGTTAGTAACACCAAGTAACACAAAGCGACATAACGTTGTGCTATGTACGCATGCGCAATATCGAAACTGAATTTTAAGTGTTTACATGAGTAGTTTTGAAACTAGTTTTCAAGTCAAACCCATGAATTTTAGTTTTGGTTTGAGATAACTCAAAACCATTTTGACACTGTATATACCTACATGGCGTTTTCAAAACTATAAACATTTTAAAATCGGTTTGAAAACTGCATGTAAACTCAGTGATTATTATCGGTATAAAATTACAAAATATTACTGTAACATGGGACGCCCGCCGTCGCTGCCACTGTAAGCGAGTGTCTATTTATAGCGGTGATGTAATCGCGCTAGTAGCCGGCCGATGTAAGCAGACTGGTCGCGACGTGTTTAATTACTTCCGGTCGCCTGAACCTTTTGTGTTCATTGTTATTACGTGTTCGAATATTCTAAACTGTTCTAGAAAATAATGGGAGCTATAGATAAGGGACGTAACTATGCTCGAGAGTTACAGTTAGTTACATGGAGAGACATAGAGATGTTCATATAGAGTGTTAGTGAGTTTGAGAAGCACAGCAGTATCGTAGTGAGCGTATGCAGTTGGTGTCGAGTAGGTACTCGGGAAGTTACTGGTATATTGGGATAGCTGTGGATGTAAATACTCGGTAGTATTGACGAGTATTGGGAAGCTATAGTGTGCAAGAACAGTAACGGCGAGTCGGAAAGTTACTGGTATACCGGGATAGCTGTTAAAGAGAATACTCGGCATTGGTGTTGAAGAATTGTGGCATACAGATAGTTGGTGATACTGAGGCTGTGGACGAGAGAGAGTTACATAAATAGACAGATAATGAGGTGAAAGGTGTGACTTCTGTTCGAGCAGTTGAATATACAGACGCTGTTGAGTCAGTTGAGTATATAGACGCTGTATAGTTTAATAAACGCTTAATTTTAATTAATAATAATTGTCTAATATTTACACTTCACCCAGATAAATAAAAACGTTACATTACAATAATTTTTAGTTCGTTATCATTTATTTATATTAAAAATTCGCATGCAACATTTCTAAAAAGCTATAGACTTGGACGGGCCCAAAGTTTGCAATGTCCCTTTTTTGACTTTTTCCTCCTAATAATATTTTAATAATCCTATTTGTTTCAGAGGTGTAAATTACCTCATCCCCCATTGATTTTTAACTAGCTTTATGTTAGTTTCAATAGCGAGATCACAAAGCAACTTCATATTTAGTGCAGCAGCAATAGACTGCCATAATTACACATTGTATTTTATTCAAAATTGTTGATGAAACGGGTGCGTTCGGACAGCCATTCACTGCACACAATCCACAACAGCTTTTAATTATTTATTTATCGATGCGCTCCAAATATCCATTGTCCGGCTGACGATCGCACAATGACGTCATCGATTAATGAAATCGTTTAATTAGTGTTGCATTCCAGATAAATTACTATTAGTGTGAAACGCGATATGAGTAGCTACCTATCCGGAAATTGCCTAATATTCACCAGATGAATTTTCCATCATTTCCTAATCTGATTGTTCCTGTCCACATAAAACTTGCATGGAGTATTGATTATATTGTTGTCAATCTACTTGTCAAACAGATGTTTTCATAGAAACTATCAATTATTTGCACAGGTTGCCCATAATTTTTTCATTGTTACGATCATATAATGTTGTGGGATTCGAAGTATTATGCAATTGTTCAATTTTCCGAGAAACAGAATGAAATTAGAATAAAAATATTTAGGTCATTTCCATTGTGATCATTAGTTCCAGTAAACATAACATATTAGTTCTAATTTAATGGACATATTTCATAATTTTTTACCTTCCGTCACCTTTAAGGTGCATTCACAAATGAAAATTATACCTTGTTCCATTTAAGCCATTCAGTATTGCAGAGCATAGGGAATAGTTTTGACCTCTCTGATTGGCTGAAATTGGAGACAAAGCAAGTTTACCCAATGTAATTTAGGCTACTTCAAGTTTGCGCTGTTGCCAGCTCCATCTGCTGAATGGCTTAAATGGAACAGTGTATAGGTTTAGATTTATGGTTTATACTTTAGATTTAAAGACTTTGGCCTCATATTATGTAATTACTCCATTCACACTTCAGAATTTAGGGTCTCTAAAGGTACATTTACAAATGAAAATTAAGTTTATGGTTTTTGTTTAGGTTTAAATAAAGCTGCATTCACAAATGAAAATTAGGTGTATAGTTTTTATTTAGATTTAAGTAAGTTATTCATAAATGCAAGTTTAACTCTAATTTAGTTTTGATTGTAGTAACATCTATGTAAATGCTTCAAATACAAGATTAAAATATCGGTATATCGGTAGAGCAGTATTTAATAGATGCCCGTGCGTCGAGAAACTGTCATTCGCTTGGCATTATTGGTTATATTTCAGCAATTAAGTTATGGCAGTCTCCATGTTTTTTTTCGCATTTGTTTAAAAAGCCGAATCCACCAAGTTGATACTAAATAAAGATGGGTGTATATATTTATATCATTTCAGACTCGTTCTCATTAGTGAAGTTTGTGACGTCAAACTAAATCATAAACCTAAAGTTTGGACCTTGCAATGTTTAGCTTTATGATTTGGATTTAGAAACCCTAAATTCTGAAGTGTGAATGGAGTTATTACATAATATGCGACCAAAGTCTTTAAATCTAAATTACAAACCATAAATCTAAACATAATTTTCATTTGTGAATGCACCTTTAGAGTAAGGAAGGTATTGTCTTTGGTCAAAAAATTCGGTGGTGTTTTTAGTAAATGAACACGATTCAGGGTCCCTGGAATACGATTTCACTATTTTACGATGATGTCTGTATGTGTTTTTTCCTCCGTCGATAACTCCAACACTACAGTTCTAAAAATTATAATTCTTTCGTATTCATCTTCGTTACATCCATATGAAGAGCTGATTAGATTTTGGTTATAATTGGTCGACCGGAAATACCCTCATTTGTAGATTTTAACAGATTTATTGAAAAAGGCTGTTAAATATCATTTTTTCACATTTAATGTTATTATAAATATTAAATAATATTTTATTCTCTGTATGACTACGTTCATCTCGACAATTAAAACGGCTTCAAGTATATTATACTTAAAAATTTTATTGGTTTATCTCAGCGGATTGAAATTAGGATTGAGTTGTTTTCAATGTTCTTTAAATTCGTATCGACTAAAAAAATATAGTTAAATCCTAGATTATGCAGACAGACAGGGAGAGGTATATGATCTAATTTCATGCGGGATATGTAACCTCGAAATCTAAAAATTGTCTTGTTATTATTTGACTTTTCTTTCAAAAACATTAAAAAATATTTGTTTCTTCATAATTCCAAATATTTCGCAAGTTTTATGTCGCGGCTTATATAAAATAAAGTAAAATACAAATAACCAAATGATATGAATTTATTAACACTCCAACATATTGCGAATGTACGCATGCGTAGTTGCATTATTTGAAGCTTCATTGTTTATTTCGACAGAAGTCAAGCCGCTTCATAAGTCCAAGCCCGTTATTTTATAGGATTGACTTGACATTTTCAAGCGGCTTGAAATATTAATCTCGATCGTTTATTTCGAAGATTGAAAACGGATTTACTAAATTCAAGCGGCTTCAAACGTCGAGATAAACGTAGTCTATGATTTGATTAAATTTTATACTTCATATTCAATGGATAGGTATTGAATTAAAAAATTACAAAGAATTTAAATTTCATAAAGCAGCCAGCTATGCAATAAATAACACTGGAAACAGCTATAATTTAAAAAATTCTGATTAACACATGTCAATGTCAAGTGCAATTGACATAGTATGTTTGTGTTATAATTTTACTGCGTATATAGAATCAATTCTAAGAAACTTTCTGTATGGAATTTGTATAAAATACATAGAACTGAGGGAAGGTAATGTATTGGAAATATAGAATCTTTCGCAAGAAACTATCTGTATGGAAATTGTATAATATACATAGAACTGACGGAACTCCACCATATAAAATCTTGTTTATACAATAAAAGGTTTGAATTTTTACAATGTCCCTTTGGTTTTATTTACTTTCCATCATATAATCAATCAAATCTAATTAGAATAGATCTTCATATCTCCCTATTATAACTCACTATCTAAACCTTGTCAAAATCCCTGTCACCGTAACCACAATTCAACATATATGATGTCATAGGAACATCCCCAAACAACTGGTAGTAAAACACACAGGTATATAGCGACAGCATTGTCCATGTACTCATATATTGCGGCCCCGGTATTTATGATCGATAATAACTTATAATTTGATTAAAACACCGTTTTAATGTTAGCGCCCGAATAAATTACCCCATGACGTCAGCTATGTTTGGGAGCGCTTGTCGAACGTCCAAATAATTATCGGGGTTATTTATGTTTTTACGATATATGAAGGGATAGGGAATATACACGGGAAATAAATTGCGGGAGACAGGTTTTTGTAGGTAGTATTACTAATTATATATAAATATATCATCATATTTCAACCATATTTTGTACAGTACATTACCGAATGAGTTGAAGGACATTGCAGAACTGTAATAGTTATTTAGAAACCAAGGATACCAGTACCAGATAGAGTTCTGAATGAAATTCTCTCAGAGCTACATCAAAAAATTCCAAGTTGATTAAATTTAAGTTTATTATATTATTGGTGAAATGCCATAATTATTAATGCTAGATGAGATGGATCTTCATTCGTAAAAGATTTTTGGTGATATTTTGTTATAAGTATAAAATAGGTATAACTGCATAAGGCCAACTTTTACAATTGGTGGATAAACTATTGGAGGTATAACTTTATCTTAGCAATTATACCTTCGATAAACAAGACTGTCTTTTACAATGCATTTTTATCTATCCGATAGTTATATCAGGAATTACGTTAAATCACTTTTGGTTGGTATTGATACAATAAAATTATCTTCTTGTTAGACTATTTTTCTTTAATATTGTTATTATTTCTACCGGGTTCGATCCCGACCGACAACAAATATTTACAATTTTAAATGGCACAAAATTGACCCCTGTGGTGCACTCTCCACGCCAGCAATGAGTGCCCGTGAGGTGACGCCTGGTAAACGCCCGCACGGTACAAATATGTTATCAACATTACCGATATCTGCATACAAAGCGGATTGGCACACCCAGCAATGGGTAATATGCCGTGATGATATATTTATTTTATTTATTTTATTATTTCTGCCTTCTAATTTGCATTTTTCGCGATGTTAGATGATATAAGAGTATATTGTGTTATTAGGAATAAAAGTGATACTTTGTGTGGCGAGCATGGAACTTTGCACGACGAGCGAAGCGAGTCGGACAATTGCATTCGAGGCATACAAAGACACTTTTATTCCGAATGACACATTAAATTTTTTTCAGACGCACAACTTTTCTTTTTACTCGCTAATTCTGTGTTGTTTCTATGAATATTTATTTCTTTTATTTCTACTACGGCGGCGTAGAAATTAGCTATTTCTACTCCGCTGGCGTAGAAATGAAACTTCTACCTTGTGAATCAAGTCACAAAAAATGCCATTTCTACGACGTTAGAAAAAAAAACGATATTTTTGATTCTGAAAGTGATGATGAAATACTTTATTGACATCTGTCAAACGTAGTGATGTGCTACTAAAAAATTCCCGCAAGGAATTTTGTTTTTTCCCGTGAAAAATCCCGTAAATTCCTGCAACTACGATTTGCAGGGGAAAATATCTTAACTTTTTTCCTGGATTTTTTTTTTTGTTTTGTAATTTTATTTTAGATAATATTATACCTTGGCGCCTGTTATTTTGCTTTGCATGTTTGTGACTTATGCCTGTCTGTAACCTACTCTTACTCCGTCAACAAATATTGTGGTGCTAAGATATATTTGAAATTACTTAAGAAATTAAAAAAAAAATCTTGGGAATTTCCCTGGGAATTCCCGGGAATTTTTCCTCGTCATTCTATTTCGTGAATTGACCCATCACTAGTCAAACGTATGAATAACAACACATCGTTTGTGTTTACGGGGTAACCATAAGAACCAGGGATAAAGTTATCCGTCGTTTATACGACTGATTTTCATGGGATAAGAAATACTGGTGTTTATAATATCTGAGGTGTATCCGAGGTTTGTAAAATATAATTTCCAAATTTATACCTGGTATAGCGTTATACGAGGTTTACTTAATGATTGTAAAAGCTTTTTGTAACGAGTGTTTTGTGTTTTATAGTATTGTTTCTGTTTAGACTTTCGTATAAATTATTTCTGTTTACTGTTCTGTTTATTCAAAATTATTCAATATTATTTTACTAAATTTAATATCTGGGGGATTTCTGACATGCCCGTTTCAACTAAAATATTTTAAAGCAGTAGTATTTTCGGTTTAACCGAAGTAGACTATTATTTTCTTATTTTAAATGAAATGCTATATATATCATTGAATTCAGCTGAAAATATTACATATGAAATCATACAAACATTTTACTTAAGGTCTTCCACTTCCGGTGTATTTTTTATATTTTTTATTAAAACAACCACTTTTTCATCACTCTATATCTCGAGAATGGAATCGAAATTCTGTAATCTGTAAAAACAGTTTTGTTCACACTAGTATAAATTTAAAATTTTTGAAAACTTTCTACGTCAACGTAAAATTGAAGTTCATAAAATTCAAAATACTCAAGTTTTCTAAATGGTACACCTCATAACAATCTTTCAACATAGGACATATATTTAACGAAGAATTCATTTAAATAATAAAAAATGTGGTGTTCCATTTTGAACTTTTTGAAGTTTACGTTGACTTAGAAATAACATTTTTTTGAAAATGTCGTTTATTAATTTATATTAGTGTAAACAAAAACTTTCTTTATAAAACTGTTTTTACGGATTACAGAAATTCGCTTCAATTCTGGAAATACAGAGTGATAAAAAGTAGCTGTTTTTAAAGACAATATCAAAATAGTTGAATTACGCCGGAAGTGGTTGATAATGAACAAAATGTTTTTATTCTTTCATATGTAAAATTTTCTGCTAAATTCAATGGTAAAATAAAAAATATAGCATTCCATTTCAAATAAGAAAGTGTCTACTGCTTTGAAAATATTTTAGTTAAAACGGGCATGTCGGAATACCCCTAGATACCAAATTTTATAAACTAATATTGACTAGGTAGTTTTTAAAATAACGAATGCGTAAGCTCGTCCTGGGACACCCTTCCTTTATAGGCAACGAAAAGAAAAATAAACACAAATTACTGTCACCAACAAAATAAACAATTCTACCAAAAATTTCCCTTAATGTAAATTGTCCAATATTTTTATAAAGAAATAATTTATACGAAAGTCTAAACAGAAACAATAGTATAAAACACAAAACATTCGTTACAAAAGGCTATTCAAGAACTTCGTTCGCCTACTCACCGCTGTGCGCCAGTGTCCGAATTTTTATCCCTTTCTGGAAGAGGTTGCCTTCTTATGTTTTAATATACTATAGACCATATTACTATCTCAATGCGCATGCTCAGAATGCACCAATCATATGCTTGGGAGTACAGCGGAAATGAAACCAATGTTATCTTATTTGTTTTTTTAAAGCAAAATATTAGTTTATGTAGACGTAATTGAACGATAATTTTTTTCTCTCAAGTTTCATATTTCATGTTTAATTACTGGATTCTGCCCTTATATAAATAATCAATAAGATAAACATTAAAATTAAAAAAATTTAAGCGCCTGTTTACCCTTCTGGCTCTGACAGATAACCCCAAACTAATGTTTTGTTGTGATTCTTTTGTAAAGTGCGAAATATTTATTTTTTTAATTATACCTGTTTACCATTGTTTCTTTCCGGATTGTGATTTGAATCCATTAATAAAAATCTGGTGTGGCCAGCACAACACCTCCCGCTATTTACAGCCCGAGTAACAAAAAAGATTAAGTTAATCCTTATTCTTGGATTAGCGAATTTTACTCTAATTTTGACTGTTTATTTCTTAAAATATAGTCTAATCTAATCCAAGTAACTACCTTTTTTAAACCCCTCAACATGATTTAATCCCAATTATAGAGTGGGTTCACATTCCCACACATATCTATGCCTTAGTGGGATTTGAACCCAGAGCCCCGAGAGTACCTACTCATGACATGAGGCGTTGCTCTAACCATTGAGCTACCGGAGCTATAATAAAATAAAGATTAAATTTTAAATACCGGGATAGAAGAGAATTCACTAATCCAAAAATGAGGATTAGCTTAAACATTTTTGTGAATCGTTAATTTTTATTAATCTAAATACATATCTACATATTTATTTATGGTGGAACCTGTATTGAATTCCTTTTCTATTCTATTTACTTTTTTCTTTTTAAAACATTACTAATATTATTCTGAAATGATTAGTTCTTTAATAGTGACATTTATCTGTCAGTTTTTTTCAAAATTTTCTGAATGATAGTATTTGAATTAGAGTGGAGGATCCACACACACATACACACAGACATCATCGTGAAAATGTTAAAATTGGATTCTAAGGACCTTAAAACGTGGTCATTTACCAAAATCTCGATATGCGATTTTTAGCACGATCCCTATACCTCCCTTACCAAGGGTAGCGGGAGGTAAAAAGGAATATTTTTATTCCAAAGAATAGTAAAGAGAAAAAAGTTTGTATTATCAACTTAATTGGAAAAATGAAAAAATAGTTTGTCACTCTGGTACGCTTTTTTCATTTCATAAATCTGCCGGCAGAGGCGCTATAATAATTAATATGGTCCATTCCAACTAGCTGGAAAGTGAAGTATCAAATGACTCATTTTCTCACTGTTTAAGATTGTAAATAAACAATTTAGGTTCGAATCACCGCCGACTAAATCAGTCAGGGTGATTTTTGGAAGATAATATTTTATAATAAGTGTGCGTAAGAGATAAGTAACAACAATACGGCGTGATTGCAATTGAATTTTCTTACGGCACGGAGTTTAATTGGTTTAGACAGCCAATTAAATGCCTATACAAAATTATTTTAATTTGGAATTTAATTTCCTGAGTCGCGACCCTCGTTCGCATATGGCTAATTTGATAACAGTGCGGACAAGTGTCTACTGACTGAACGAAAACTTTTATATTAAATGTAATTACGGCAGCTTTTTTCTTTGCTAATGGAATAATTTTCCAGGGAAAAAGATGAAATAATATTGTGCCTCCGAAATTCAAGAGTGACGAACAATAAAAAGCAGAACAATACGCTTTTGTCCAGTTTAAAGGAAAATGTGATGGCCTATAGCTTCAACCTTATTTCGTCATGTATTGTTCGAGTAATATAAATTTAAAATAGAAGAAAAACCGCCCCTGAAATTTATTTTTTAATTAAAACACCACTTCAGCGTTGTATATCCGAAAATGCTTGAAAAACACTTGTAATTTAAAAGTTTATGCCATACCTAAGCAAAAATATGATAAGGAACGATTAACGCAATTACATGAAATAGTTGGGCCTATTCTTTAACTCAGTGGTTAATTTTTAACTAGTTAAAAATTTTATCCAATAGAGATTGATGTGACAACTAAAATACCATTTTTTTACCTCCCGCTACCCTTGGTAAGGAAGGTATAGGGATCGAGCTACAAATCACATATCGAGATTTTGGTAAATGAGCACGTTTTAAGGTCCCTAGAATCCAATTTTAACATTTTCACGATGATGTCTGTGTATATGTGTGTGTTGATCCTCCACTCTAACTCAAATACTATCATTCAGAAAATTTTGAAATCTTGTATTTCGAACTTTTTCTGTATTGGAAAGAGCCCATTAGATTTTGGTGAAAATCGGATAACCGAAAATGGCACTTTACTAGAAGCTCAAAATAGTTTTACTTCGAAAAATACCTTTAAATGTTATTTTTTCGAGATTAATGTTATTATAAAAATTAGAGATTATTAAATTTTCTATAGATTTGCATTAATAATTTTTGTATATATATTTTATGGATAAATTTATAAAATTATGTATAATTTAAATCCCAGAGCCTATGCTTTAAACAAACAAAACGCAGTTATTCAAATGTATGTAACTAAGAGACAAATGTCACTATCAAAGAAATAATCATTTCGAAATAAGATTAGTAACGTTTTAAAAAGAAAAAAGTAAATAGAACAATAGAAAAGGAATTCAATACAGTTTACAGCATAAGTAAATATGTAGGTATGTATTTAGATAATAAAATTAACGATTCACAAAAATGTTTAAGCTAATCCTCATTTTTGGATTAGTGAATTATATGCCGGTATTTAAAATTTAATCTTCATTTTATTATAGTTCTGGTGGCTCAATGATTAAAGCAACGCCTCATGTCATGAATGCCCTTGGGGCTCTGGGTTCGAATCCCACTAAGGCATGGATGTGTGTGAATGTGAACCCACTCTGTAATTGGGATTTAATCCTGTTAAGGGGTTTAAAAAAAAGGTAGTTACTTGGATTAGATTAGACTATATTTTAAGAAATAAACTGTTAAAATTAGAGAAAAATTCGCTAATCCAAAAATAAGGATTTACTTAATCTTTTTTGTGACTCGGGCTGTAAATGGCGGGAGGTATTGTGTTGGGCACACCAGATTTTTTGTTATACTTATATCAACATTCTTGATTGGTTATTTTTTTAACCAGTGATTAAAAATTAAAAACCGAATTATAGAATATAGGCCCGTGTATCTGATCAAGTAAAAATATTGTTATGAATAAGTTATTCTAGCAAATTCCAACATAGAATTTTACTAGAACATGCCCAGAGTGTGAGCGGTGCCGAATCCCTACGAAGGTGACGGAAATAGTCGAGCGAGGACAATAGGAATATTTTTCGTAGAGAAAGCACCACAGGAATCCTTTTTGTGCTATTTGAAAATTGGAAATACTTCAGATTTCAATGTCAACTAATTTATAATAAAAAGAAAAACTTACATTTCTTAAACTTCTTCCAGATAAAATAGTTGAAAGATATTTTACTAACTTCTTACAGATAAATTGAACTTTCCGGTGCTATTTGGTTGGTGGTGATCATTCCGGTTTTTAGAACGTAGATAGTACTTGTACAAATACAATGTTACATTTAGCAACCGGTAAAAATCTTGGTGTTGAATTTATTTATTTAACTTGTTGTTTCTCTTTAGGATGAATTAGGAAGGGCAGATTTCGCTCTCTACCTTATTTAAATATTCAAGCCAGCACTCCTAAGTGTGGTCTTAAGGAATGTTTGTTTACTTCATTCGTCTTTGATTCTCTTATTCTGTTTCTCCGTGTTCTCGTCGTTTTATTTGCACAACAGCGCTGCGCTTACAAATAGAGGAATTCACGTTTTATTTCACTAAATTGTAGATAAGTTTTAGTGATTTATTACCTATTATATCTTTGCATCTTCTCTGCTTGTTATATGAGATATTGTGTGGTTTATTTATTATTACCACATTGCTTCTGCGAAATATAAATAGAACTAAGTTTCAGCCAAATGCCACAACTTAAAAGCAAATGAACAAAGAGATGAAATTGCTTGAATTATGTAATATTGCAAGAAGAGGCAGTTTAACCTAGAAATTACAACTTTACTCGTATATCCCTATATATTAAATTATTTAAAAATCTTTCGGAACTCATAACAATAAAACAACCTTTTTATAAAAAAAAACCCTCAACTGGATTAAATCCTAATTATAGAGTGGGTTCACTTACACAAACATCCATGCCTTAGTCGGATTCGAACCCAGAATCCCGAGCGCACTCATGACTAAGAGGCGTTGCTCTAACCACTGAACCACCGGAGCCGACGACTTTATGTTTATTTTAATTTAGCTAAGGTTTCGGCAGTAAATACTACAGCCTTCTTCAAGGAAAAACATAAATAATTTAAAAAAAAACATATTTAAAATAGGAAGTAAAGTATCATTCACAACAAAAAAATTAACGTAGCGGTAGAATTAGTGGTAGTGGTAGTGGCCTGGGTAAAAGATTGAATGCGTTATAGCAAATGTATTCGTTCACATCCAAAAATTAAGAAAATTAGTAGTAGCGCAGTGGCAATGGCAGCGGTAGGAGTTTGCAAACTCCAAACTTCTACGTTGCCACTACGCTACCGCTTAATTTTTTTGACAGTTTTGACGTTTATTGACATCTGATTTCTGATTTCTTCAGATAAAATGAGAAAAGGATCATTTTGTGGTGTGCCTCAGACGTTGCGCTATATAAAACAGACTTATTAATAAACACACACAATTAAAAGTGAACACGTAACTTACCATTTCGCTTATTTCAAAGGCAATTTGTGCCCACGCATTTTCTTTTTTTGAAATAATTTTAAATTCCTTGTGCTTGTGGATAAGTGTAATTAATAAAGTCATCATCTATGTGAGTTGCTTTTTGTGCAAAAATAAAATGACAGCTATAACTGTCAACTTTGCACCCTAGTAATTTATAATAAAAAATTCCTAGAAACTATAATTTCAATAATTTTTCATTGTGAACGGAAATAATTTTTACTATAAATTTCTTACGCTACCGATGTCAGTAATTCTTACACTACCGCTATTTTTTTTTATTCTGAATGGGCCTTAATGCTCGAATAAGTTCTAAACCGTCATAATGAATTATTCTTGATTTTACAAATCTCAATGGTTTCTCTAATCAATATGTTGTTAAGACGTGTAGATCTTGCAATAATTCTCGTATCTTCTAATTTTATGAACTGAAGATTTCTCAGGATGGTTCAGTCTGATCGATCGCTAGTATTCATTTAGTCTAGTAGATATTATTTTTATTTTTATTTATTGTTACACACTTTGTAATACATTCGTATATAAGCGGTGATATATATTATGAGGTTGAGTTTTTTCTCAATTTCCTTTATAACTTTTCTATGTAGAATTGGTCGTTGATGAAGATGAAATGATGAAAGACACACACAACAGCCATGCCTTATTCGGGATTCGAACCCAGGACCCTTGGAGCGTGAAGCGATAGCGCCACCGCTACTCCACCTGCGTGCGTCTAGTAGATATAATTTTACCAGTTTAGCCGATGTACACTTTCCCGCAGAAACACAGAATCTGGTAAACCCCTGATGACTGAAGAAAGATGACATTTCGGATTCGGACATAATGCACAAGCATAAATCGGCGCCTGTCCATGTACATGTGTATGTATCTACTCGCGCGCATGTGCATTCGCTGCGCGTACCTTTACCTAGTTACAGTTTAGCAACAGCAACTAGCATACCCAGACAAATAATATACGCCCTACGACGCACCCTGCCTGTGCCTACGCAAGGTTTTGCGTGGATCTACTTAGTTATATTTATTGAATTTGTCTTCGATTTTAGGTCAGTTGTATTGTTCTACTTCAATGCCTCAATTTCCAATCTGTCTCAACATAATAGCAAGATATTCGTCGCAACTAGAACCAGTAAAAAACAAGTTGCAAGGAGTATCAATAGATTGTTGGGTATACAAAAACATATTGAAGATTTAATATCATTTAAAAAAGAAAGGGAAAATTCGGAATGATTTTTTGCAAGAATTTTTAAAAGCAGCGTAGATATAACTGCGGAATTTGACACTGAAATTAAAGTTTAAAGAATAACAGGTCGACAAACACAGAGGAAACGTTGTAGCAAAGACGGCAGAAGAATATTTAGAATAACCATTTGAACCCTTACTTGGACTCTATGATATCTTTGGAATTACGTTTTTCCCAACATACTAGTGTTGCGTTTTCCATATCTCGTTTACACCTGGTTAAAATCAAGAAGCATGTTGTGGATCCAGATATTGTGAAGAAAATCTCAGAGAAGTATGGTATCGAAAATTTGGAAGCGGAATATTTAACGTGGGTGCACAGTTGGAAGGGAAAAGAAGTAGCAGAAAATATGGATTTTGCAAAACTAATTTCAGAAGAATGTGAATTTTTTTCCGCTATAAAAATTGCTTTCCAATTTTTTTTTGATAATGCCACCAACAACATGTTCAATAGAGCGTTCTTTCTCTACTCCAAGGAGAGTGAAGAATTGTCTTAGGTCTACAATGGAGGAAAATTGGCTGTCCGGATTATGCCTATTAAGTGTACATAGAAAGAAGGTGGAAGGAAATAAAGAACAAATAATAGAAAAAGTTATATAAATTTTTGGCGCAAAACGAAGAAATCTTCGTTTTTTGCTTTCTTAACCTAAAGCTCAAATAAAAAGTTATAAAGATGAAATGTTTGTTGTGTTATTATCTACTAGTAAGAAATATACGATTATGTACCTATTTTGATTTTTTTCAAATAATACTTGTTTGCCTAGCACATTTTTTTAAGAAATACTTTCTAAGACATTCTATAAAATATTTTAAATACAAAATCAGCAAAATTTTTGTAAGGTTGTCACTAATGTCTATCAAATTTTACTTTTGACATCCATGAATTTTTAAAAGAGCCAAGTGAATATACGAATTGCAGGAACTAAAATAATTTTAATGTTCTGATTAATATCGGAGTTATTTAAATATTAAATACTTAATTTTATATGAAACAGTATATTATGTTCATAATTTTGATATTCCTGCAAAATATTTCAAGCAGTCTGTTTTTCCGTTCTTATTCTGTTGGGATTCTTTATTTTAAATAATTCGGGCTGCTGCAAACATGTACCTATATAAAATGGTTAATAAAATTTGACATATGTCAGTTGTCAATATGCAATAAAAGTGCGTAAATGCTTACTTTCTGTAATTCTCGATCTTGTTCACTAAACCAAGTACATAACGTAATATTTGTGTAATACTCTTCGTTCTAAACAAAAAAGACAGAAATACAAATTTTTCGATTTCTATAATTACTTACGGTCAACTGCATGACAACGCTAAAGTTATAGACGTCTATAAGGTATTTATAGAAATCTGTAACGTATAGACGAGCTTCGAATTTTTTCTGTAAGGTCAATAAGTCACTATAGAAACACTTATAGACGTTATAGAAGTGCCTAGAATTCCAGAATTAACTTTTAATGCTTTTACCGTAACACATATTTTTATAATAATAAAATAACAGTAGTATATAATGTACCCTAATAAAAACTAAGCAAACACTACTGAATTTGACAGAACAGGCGGATTCATTAATTCATTCAATTCGTAGACTACCTTGATTGGACTTCTTTCAAATTTTTTTACTATACCTGCAACAAAACTTATGTGAACCATGAAAGATCAGCACACACCGAGCCGTAAGCTGGTACCGGTATCTTTCTTATTATCGTGATCGCATCATTCGCTTTTCGATTCGACACATATTTGGCCATCCTACTAAACTGGCTGACTAGGTACTGATATAAAACAGAATAATATGACATCTAGCACAGCACAACATTATCGTCAACATAACCACGAAATAGTCAGTTAATGTTAGATATGTTTTACAGGATCAATAACCCTCGCCACAAGTGTTTGTTTATCAGTCCTCAACACGTTGTCGATATGTTTGCGCGACCATTACATGCTAGAGTCGCGAACTTTGTGAATAAACGCAGAAAGTTTCCGATACAGATCTCCAGGTGATTAGATAATCCGTATTAAATTTCCCCAACAACTTTCCCTACAATGCAAATGGCTGAGGAAACGATGTGACGTGCTCACATGCGATCTCGCCATTTTTCACCCAAGTGTCTACTACGTGGTAATAACCAAACGGGTGTGGGTGGTAATTGTTGCAATCCCGCACTTCAAAATGATGGAAAATACTATGTAAGAAGACAATGCAGATTATACAATGAATAAAAAACAGAAAGTACACAATAGAACAGAAATACCTTACTGTATATATTATAATATATTCCGTAATTTAACCGCGGTGACAAAGGTTCTGGTTAAGCATTCTGGAATGTAACCAAAACATAATTTCAGAATGGAGGTTTCATTTCGGAATGTGGTTCCTGAAAGTTTTGGTTACTTTTTCGTGACCACAACGACCACAATTTTTTTGTGGTTGTTGTGGTCATTTTCTTATTTCTTATAATATAATAAATAAAATTGTATAAACATATAATTATTATTAATATATATATATATATATATATATATATATATATATATATATATATATATATATATATATATATATATATATATATATAGGCTGTTAATTAAAAAGCGGGCCATAGGCGTTTAACATGGGAAATCAGTTTTTCCTTGCACAAAACTTCCCATTTAATTTTATTCAAAAATGTTTCAAATAAATGTTGTAGAGAATTAAATTCTACGCCAGCTTTACTAAACAGATTTTATTTTGCATGTCTAGTAACCTGTAAAATGCAATTTGAAATTTTATAAAAATTACTCAATTACAAAGAAATGCATATCGTTTGAATTGTCAGAATTTCGATTTTGCAGGTTACAAAATAAAAATAAATAAAATCTAAGCAATAAATTAGATGTAGATTATAAAAAAACAAAATATTTTTAAGGACTTAAGATAGAATATAATTATCAGTAATTTTTATTTGAAAAGCGAATTTCTGACAGTTCAAAAGATATGCATTTCTTTGTAATTTTGTTTAAATTCCATGGCTATCACTAAAAATGAGCAATATTGACAGAATTTCAATTTGGATTTTACAGGTTACTAAACATGGAAAATAAAATCTGTTTAGTGATGCTTGTGTATAATTTAATTATCTAATACTTTTATTTGAAACAATTTTGTCTAAAACTAATTGGGAACTTTTGCGCAAGGAAAAATTGATTTCCCATGTTAAACGCCTATGGCCCGCTTTTTAATTAACACCCTGTATATATATATATATATATATATATATATATATGTATATATATATATATATATATATATATATATATATATATATATATATATATATATATATATATATATATATATATATATATATATATATATATACTGATATGTATAATATTTACGGTAGTATAAAATAGACAAATAGAGTTACGTTGTCACTTATTTCTAATGATGTGGTGGTTCCCTGCTTTAGCGATACAAATTAACCAAAACATTCCGAATCACAACCACTTTTCAATAACCATAACCTGACCACGTGAACCACAAGAGAACCATAACCACGGTCGTGGTTAAGTTACGGAATATACTATTTGTATGTAATTACATTGGTTCTATTTTGTATTTACCCCCAATTCTGTAATAAAGGTTTTAGGTCTAGCAACTTTGCTAAACATTGTAACTAAGAGAAACAAATGTAACACCTGTCATTTTCATGTTATATTCAGTGTTTGCCATTACATGTTATTAGATTGTAGTTATTTCTTATAACAATGTTGCTAAGACATAGTAGAATTAAGGCGATTGATTCTTCTTTGCAAAAAATTAAAAATAATTCTACCTACTTTAATACCTAACAAATATACTTACATACTGATGGTAGAAACAACCTACTATGTGTAGTGTGTACAGTAATTTCTAAACCAGACATTCAAGAGTAGTACATAAGAATTTTTATTAAACGATAGTCAAAACATCCAAACAATGACAAAAATCCTTGACAAAATAAAAGCATCTAAAATCGCTATAGGTATATTTCGTGGAAAATTATAGAAACTAATTCCAAGTTTCATTTACGCCTGAAATTTATTGTTCTTGTAGTATTTCTAAAACATGAAGCCTAAAATATTAATAATTTTTTTAAGAAAAAATCTTCTAATCTTAGATCCCTTTGAATTTAAATGCTTTAATTCTTTAGGAGCCGGATGGCTGTGTGTGGTAAAATATCGATTGTGATTTGGACGTTCCGGATTCGATTCAGACCAACCTCAAACTTAAAACTTCACTTCACAACAGCTAAGTAACACCCTCAGATATATCGTCGTTACCGAAAACGATTTCAAGCAGATCGGCATACGCCGAAATATGTTTTTTACCTCCCGCTGCCCCTGGTACGGTCCTTAGAATCCAATTTTAACATTTTCACGATGATGTCTGTGTGTATGTACATATGTGTGGATCCTCCACTCTAACTCAAATACTATGATCCAGAAAATTTTGAAACCTTGTATTTCGCACTTTTTCTATTATGGAAAGAGCACATTAGATTTTGGTGTAAATCAGATAGCCGAAAATGGCACTTTACTTGAAGCTCAAAATAGTTTTTCTTCGAAAAGTACCTTTAAATGTTATTTTTTCGAGATTAATGTTATTATAAAAATTAAAGATTATTAAATTTTCTACAGATTTGCATTAATCCTTTTTGTACATATTTTATGGATAAATTTATAAATCCCGGAGCCTACGCTTTAAACAGACAAAACTCCTTGGTTACGCAGTTATTCAAATGTATATAACTGACAGATATATGTCTATGTCAAAGAACTAATCATTTCAAATTAATAATAGTAACAAAAAGAAAAAGTAAATAGAACAATAGGAAAGGAAATCAATACAGTTTACAGCATAAGTAAATATATAGGTATGTATTTAGATTAATAAAAATTAACGAAGCCAATCCTCATTTATGAATTAGTGAATTCTATTCTATCTCGGTATTTAAAATTTAATCTTCACTTTATTATCAAAAAAGGTAGTTACTTGGATTAGCTTATACTTGCCACGCTTACATGCATTTTTGAGAATGGTTTCAGTTTTCAGTCAAAATTACGTGAAACCGTTTACATGAAATTTTCAAAACAGGTTTGCAGATTGATTTGAAAACAGTTTCGGCGCATGCGCATTTGACCGATGTAAGTAACAGATCCTTTTCAATCCAAATTCTTCGTTTTACTATTATTCCAATTATTTTTTCTACTTTGTAGCACTACGCGCTAAAACTACACAGCTGTCAGTTTATTTGTAGGTTAGTAACACCAAGTAACACAAGGCGACAGAAATGTCATGCTATATACGCATGCGCAATCTCGAAACTAAATTTTAAGTGTTTACATGAGTAATTTTGAAACTAGTTTTCAAGTCAAACCCGTGAATTTTAGTTTTGGTTTGAGATAACTCAAAACCGTTTTGACACTGTATACATGGCGTTTTCAAAAATTAAAACGTTTTGAAAACGGTTTGAAAACTGCATGTAAACTCAGTAAATATATTTTAAGAAATAAACTGCCAAAATTAGATTATATTCGCTAATCCAAAAATAAGGATTAGCTTAATCTTTTTTGTGACTCCGGCTGTAAATGGCGGGAGGTATTGTATTGGCCACAACAGATTTTTTTACGAATTGCTTCAAAATTAAACTAGATTTCATTTAAAATAATAAAAAATCAGAATGAATGCCCCCCCCCCCCCTTCTTTAATTCATAGTGTAGATCCCTTTTCATTGTTTCCATTTCAGACTGTAGCAATGCAAATGGAAGAGCAAAGAAAAGAATCAAGTAGGTCTGATTCGTGTATTTCAGTTTGTGTTTGAATGCTATTAACCCCGGTTTCTTTTATTTCTCCCCTATCGTGCACCCTCTTGAATGATGATTATCTCACGTCGGTCCGTCTGTCAGATGTTTCCAGCGCCACCCTTGCTAATTGCGCTCTGTTTCCCCTAATGCATTCGCCGATAATTATTATTAATGCTTTATTACTTTGTGTCAAGTGTACTTCATTTTTCTTGTTAGCATCATCCAACACTGTGGTGCCGTGGGATTCATAATAGCCTTTGTTGATGCTAAAGAGGCCTGAATAGGGGATGTTTACATGACAACCCTTTTGCGAAATATAAAAGACTCCAAGCGCGAAAGAGTACAAGATGTTTACATATTGTACACGACAGGAAACTCAATGAGGGGATGTATTTTTATTCGGGAGAAAAACGTAATTTTCCTATCAAAATCGAATTACGTTTCGCTTCCACTACAAATATTGCTCTTTTTATAAAGAAATAAAACTGTCATCAAAAATCTATTTGACAGGTTTGCAGTAATAGCTCTAATCTTTTTCAGTATACCTCAGCGATATGTCATCCGAAATTTTTATAACGTTCTTTCAACAGAAGAAATATTTGTTCCAGAGATATTTTGGCTATTTTTACTTGAGTTTGGGACTAATTTTTAATGTTACATTTTTATAACTGGATTTAGTCACCTGTACTTATAAAGTGCATTTATAAATAATTCTTCAACAAATTCAAAATAATCATTCTTTAATAATAATAAATATTGTAATTGTAGCACAATAGTTACAAAAATTAAAGTTATGTTGCGAATTTTTGGTGTATTATGAAAAAGTCGCCCAAGACAAAGCAAAATTAATTGAAAAATTACTAAAATTTGATCTCTCTTACAATAGTTATTTGTATATCAAGGCCGCGAAATCACTCTTTAGCGTACCGAGGGAAAAATTGTCGCCGGGGCCGCTTGCGGCCGAGGCAAGACAATCTCGAGGACGCTAAAGGATTTCGCGAACAAGGTGTACACAATATTTTTTGTGCAACCGTAAAAAATATGTAATTACAAATTTTATTAATTTTCAACAGTTTCATTATAAATAGACAGTTAGCTTTCAAGGTGGCTATGGGATTAACATTTGTTAAACAAAACCATGCAATTCTCAAGTGTCAAAGTGATTGTTTACCTAATTTCGCAGCCGTTATCATGGTATTATATTCTTCTGCTTCCAAATACGTTATCAAGTTAGGTAGCAACTAAATCCTTACTCTGTCGATAATGCCTCCAGCATGGTTTCAGTACTCAAATTATCCAAATTAACACGAAAATATTATAAAATCTTCTTTTTACTTCCTTGTACGAAGTAAAGGATGTATTGTAATCGCGAAAAATTTCGGTTTTCAGTTTTCAACGGAAATATCCATTCTGACCATCCCTGAATCCATTCTGACTAATTTCGTCGTGACGTTTGTACGTACGTACGTATCTCACATAACTCAAAAACGGTAAGCCGCAGAAAGTTGAAATTTTGTATTTAGGACTGCTATAACATCCAGTTGTGCACCTCTCTTTTTGGTCATTACATAATTTCCAGAAATGGTACTTTATTTGAAGCCTATAATAGATTTTAATGAAAAACTATTTTAAAATATAATCCAAAACTTTATAAATTTGGTATATAAGACTTTTATGTTAATTGGAATGACATAGTAGATTTTGGTTAAAACAGGCTAACCGGAAGTGATATATTACCTGAAGTTGTTAACAGTTTTTCTTGAATAAAATGGTTTCATTTTGATTTTAGAAATAAATGCTTCAAATAAGAGTTTTAGAGAATTAAATTCCGCGTCTAGCACATCAAGTATTATTAAATTAGCCCTTTGTATAAGCGAGATATGTATATTTAAAACATATACTTTTTGGTTTTTGTAATGAAATTTGCTATGGATTAGGACAAAAAATAAAAAAATGGATGTTAATATCAAATTACGTCAAATACGTTCAATTTTATATTTGGGTCTATACTTCATATTGGTCTTGCGTACAAGGAAGTTGGGTGGTGTCCACATCAGATTTTTTTTCTTCAGTCACCGATTTCAGTCAAGAATCAATGTAAACATACAATCAAATTGTCAATCGTAAGGCTTACCAATAGGAATAGGAGCATAAAAAAGATATAGTAATTAACGTATCAAGGGTGTTATAAGAACAATAACGCCTGAGGTCAACAGTGTACTGCTACTCTGGCCCGAGATGTGTACGTTGACCGAAGGCGTTATTGTCCATTTAACTCCCGTGGTGCGTTCAACGTTTAACGTCCGACAATAATTTTTAATATTCTACGGATTACGGCTCAGAAAGTTTTAATAAAATTTACGGAGTAGGTAGGCTAAGAATGCTTCTGCTTGTTTTTTAGGCTTTATCCCAATATCACGGTGTAGTATCTATAGGTGAGTGCACGACGTATTCCAATACATTACGAAGAATGGCTAACTAACTGGGCTAGTTCATACAGTGTGCCGCTAGATGTCAGGTTTTGTTGCGACCCGGATTTTACACAAAATATTTAAAATATTAAATTATTCATATATAACGCATAATATTCTATATTTTCAATCATTACGTTTTATCTTTTGTCAGTTCTATGTATGTATTTTGTACAAATTCCATACAGAAAGAGGTTTCTATATTTCCAGTAAAATTATAAAACAAAAAACAACATATGTCAAATTCACTTGACATTGACACCTTTCAATCAGAAATGTATCTTAGTACCTGTTTCTGTGGTTATAATGTAGCTGTCTACCGTAAAATTGTACATTTTGGCACCTTAAAAAGACTATATTTCTCTTTATTTGATCCATACCCTGTTGTGCATCTTGTAGCAAAACATTTTCTGTCAAATGGTAACGGGTCGCGTTAGCACCATTTTGTTTCCCAGTTACGCAGCCATGTCAACGCATCTCGTGCTCTCACCTATAGATACTACACCGTGCCTAATATCAATATCATTTTATTGACAACATTACCATAGCAACAACTCATAACACGCTCTACGGTGTTATTTGGTATATAACAACCCTGAAAGCAGGGTTGTTATGATAATAATAACATACCAGTCGGACGTTCAATATATTTAAAATATTCAATTCGAATAAGTACAGTTGTATATACTGTTTTATTAAATAACGTATATACTAAACGTAAATTTAATTGTCAAAATTTTTAAAAATAATTAATATTTTCCGAAAACATTTCAATCGTTTGGGGATTTTTAGTTTTTCATATTTTTCGCAAGTTCATGACGTAAATCGGTTGATTTTGTGAAACGATCATATCAAAAGTGTAGTGTCAAATTTTGATGTATGCGCATTAATTTTTACAGATAAAAATATTATTATATACGAAAATTCTACTATAGAATTATGTTGGAATATGCTAGGAAAGTGAGTGGGTCCGAAACCGAACGAAGGATGACGGAAATTTCCGAACAAATACAATTAGTTAATATTTTCGATGTAAATATTATGAAGTAATATTTTTTTAAAACTAAAACGGATACGATGCGTCCAATTTGAGACAGCAGTATTGGATGATGATGATTCCAACTATCCCCATCCTATTACCAATTTAGTATTTATTAACTGTGTTCATATCTCATATTCAAATCAAAGGCATGATGAAAGCATAAATGAAACAGTGTGCAAACATCCCTGGTTTAAAATTCCCGCGCTGCATCAGGTAAACAGCAGTATATCACCAACACAGAGCCTACTGTGCTCACATGGCTGGAGATCAACTGTAGCTGGGTGTTCTTTGATGTCGCTGGACACGTATTGATAATGATCTATTGAACGCGCCACTATTAACAGCCTGCCCAGTCCGTTAGCTATAATTTACGCGTCATGCAATACGTCATCGAATTATTAATGAGCAATGAGTCGCGTTATTATGCTCCCGGCGATGTGTGAAGTGGAAATGATGTATACCTATGAAGATTCCAATTATTACCTATTTGTCAAACATAGTTTTTGCATCAATGCCCAAAAAATACCACAAAAACTTTGAAAACATCCTTGAAAATGTCAATACTTTAAAATAAAAAAAATCAGTGTTTGCGTTAATAGTGAAATTTTACATTCTGCATTATTAATGTTGATTATAAATGTCACCAATCCTTTTTTGAAATTTATTTACACGTCTACATTGGTTATTTTTGATATATCATTGGTTAATTGCAATGGATACCGAAACCTAAGTCCATTTATTTTATTTTGGAATTATAAACTTGTGTATTTTATTTTGGTATCATTAATTTGTTTAGTGTTGCCGCCGAGACGAGATTTTTCTTGATCTCGTCTCGTCTTGAGTAAAATTTCGAGATCAAGATCCAAATAAATTTCAAGGTCAGTTTCTCGATCGAGACGAGATTACATACTTCAAATCTCGACAAGAAAAGACGAGATCTTGATCTTGAAAACTTTATTAATTATTCATACAACAAAGTTTCCATCATTTGAACATCAGTAGATAAACCGAAGATACTACTTTGCAGGAAGCCATAAAAAGATTTTCTTGAAAAAATATATTAAAACATGATTCAAAAACTCTCAAATTTGGGTATTTAAAACTCGTGTATAATTTAAAACAATATTAGATTTTGACTACACCTATATGATAAACCGGAAGTGGTACTTAATTTGGAGCTCTTAACAAATTTTCGAGGAAAAACATAATAAAATATAATCCAAAATTTGGTATTACAAATTTTTCTATTTATTGGAACAAATTAGATTTTGTTGATCAACCGGAAATGATACTTTACTTAAAGCTCATTGCTATTTCAAACAAGAATTCACGGGAGGTCGTGTGTTGGCCACATCAGATTTTTTCTTCTGAAATTGGAATAAGTATGTTCTAAAAATACGAGTAAAATATTTTTTATTATTCTTTCGATTAAACAAAGAAAAAAAATCGTGCAACACCTTATTATATCAAACTGATAAATGAATAGGATAAAATTTATTATTTTTATCTTTGTAATATTTCAAGAAAATAATGAAAATTGCAGTATTGTAAATATAGTATTGAGTTTTAAGTAACAATTACAGAAAATCACAGCATTTTTTCTTAGAAGAGCAATATTTCGATATACACTTATATGCTCAATAGTGTGTAAATAAGATATTACAGATTCATAAACATAAATTCATGTATACATATATAAGTCGTTTAACGTGTACATAAATTTATGTATATGAATCTGTAACATCTTTCGTACCCTGATGATGTATATAAGTGTATACCAAAACGTCGGTTCTGTGAAAGAATAAATTCTGTTTGACTGAGATTTCAAATAATTATTAACACCTAATCTGTACCACAGTCGAGAAATTAATCCATATTGTGTTTTATATTTACTGTACATTTTGTGATGTTTTTATTCATTCAATAGTCAAAAAATTCAAATAAGAAAAAACTATAAACTAACTCGATACTAATGTAAATGAGAAATGCACATGAGGTTCATTATAGAAATAAATTTTTGAAAAAAATTAAGCTCCAATTATTATTTAACAAAATGTAATTACCATTTCTGTTAAACTTTATTTTTCTAAAGGGCTTGTAAGGCAATAGTGTATACATAGTCATACATATTAGAACGAATTTGCACAACAGCCGAAAAGTCGAGATCTCGACATCAAGATCGAGATTGTTTTCAATCGCGAGGGTCAAGATCAAGATTGTTTTCAAACTCGTAAAAAAAAATTGTCGAGATCGAGATAATGCAAAATCTCGACAAATCTTGACACGCGGCAACACTAAATTTGTTTAAGGCTGGTTTATGTAAGCTGTAAACTTGACTTTACCTTAACATTAGCATTATGACTTAGCATTAAACTTTACATTACGTTGTCTAGTACATGTACTTCTTAGCGTAAACCAATAAGAGCAGGCCGGTAAAGTCATTTTTTCTTAAATCTGCTCGTCTTTTCTTAACATAAAAATATCTGTGTTGTTCAACTAACTGTATTAATTGGACATCTTTTTCAATGACACTCATTTTCACTCAAGACAATGTGACAGAATTTTTAAAAATTATGAAATGTCAAACGAATTTGACAGTCGTGAATATTGCTGGAATCAAGATATCGGACACCAACATTTACTCTTCTGATTGGTCGGCATTAGCATTATGCATTAAAATTTTTGAAATTGCCGTATTCTAGAGTTACGGCATAATGCTGTTAAGGTTACAGCTACATACCGTAGCATGCAATTGTCTATACTCGAATTATTAATGCAAAGTTATAATGCTAATGCTAAGGTAAATTTTTAAGTTTACATGCAGCTTACATAAACCAGTCTTTATTTCCGAGGGAAAAAAATCGATAAATCACATTTTTTGAACACCGCCACTCGCAAAACTGTCGTATTCATTCTCGTACACGTCCTTTGACTTTTGTGAAGCCAACTTGCCCTGTCAAATTCATCCAATATTTCTTTGGAATAATCGATACCTGTCATTTTCATCTGACACTAAATTAAAGTTATTTATAGAAACCACAGCATACTTAAAATTCACAATGGCAGTACAACGATAACGAATATACAAATACACCTATTGAATCCCTAAATTTCGGGGACCAAAAAAATAAAACGTTGTATGTACCACGCGCGTAATCAAAATTATGGCACTCGGGAAAATTATAGCTCTCCGCTAAGCCTATAAACTTGCCAAGCAATAGCTATATATTGAAACATATCAAAATCGTAGTTTTTGATAAATGTCAGACAACACAACAAATTCGATAAATTACATTTTTTGAACACCGTCACTCGCAAACATTTGTATTCTTTCTCGTATACGTCTTTTGACTTCTGTGGAACTAACTTGCTATGGGAAGCCTCAAATTCATTCGATATTTCTTTGGAATAATCAATATCTGTTATTTTCATTTGTCACTAAATTAAAATTGCTTTTAACAAACGCTGCAACACCAACAAATTACGTAGAAACCACAGTATACTTAAAATTCACGTCTGCTCAACGATAATGAATATACAAATAACGTATTGAATCTTTGAATTTCGAGAATCAAAATAAAATCAAACGTTGTATGGACAAAGGGCATAAATCATGATTATAGCACACGGGAAAATTAAAACTCTCCGCTACGCGTCGAGCTGTTAATTATGCTCTTAATACAAAAATAACTATTACAGTTAGGCGTATTCTCTACGCCCTGTGGATTCTTATTTTTCTTATTCTACCTGGCATCATGAAACTTTCTATTCTTCGTTAGTAGTTAATTTTTGATGCTTATATTTAATTTTTTATTCTTCATAATATCACCAATGATTCACTTTACCATAGGTTATTATCAATCGGCAAATTGTGTTGTACATTGTTAATTTTATTTTACGTAATACTTCCTTTTTGCGTATGAACATTTTACGTCGGCAACACGTCATTTTTAACCAATCGCAAGGTTGTTTTTATAGTTACAAGCTAGTTATTGGCGAATAACAGTTAGGTATAATAGGGTTCTAAACCATTTTTATTTCTGTAAGAACCAGGATAAACTAAATGAACTGGAGATTTCTACACTGTTGCTATTTTAGTGGCCATATTGAAAATGTTAAGTTATTAAGAAGCGGCAACACTGCTTGGCAAGGTACAGAGTGCGAGGGGGAAAAGTTGAGCATCAGCCCACACTTATTTGATGGCAACTATAAATTTATGTATATTCCTCTGTCTCATCTAAGATTAAAATTTAAATTTGACTGTGGTATAGAATCCTATTCTCAACAGTTTAATGATTGTAGTAAGTTATGTATGATATTAATTATTATCAAGAAATAAATATACATATAAAACAAGTGTAAATAAAAACATTAATATATAATATATTTTGCATATCTCCCCCGTTAAAATAGTTATAAACTGTAGTATCCCGGATAATCCAACTCCAAAACCATAAAACAAAATTAATTTTAACTTAACCCGTTCATCTGAACTGGGGTTCAAGTGTAGTATAGTGTTATAATTTAAATAATTAAAAGCAATGAAATTCAGTGGCGCATTAGCATTTTATGTTTAATAACTGGTAACTCTGTACCGAAGTATGGTTTAATAATATGCATCCTGGTCACTTTATAATCCCGTAATAAAATGAGCACAAGTTGCGGACGCAATATTGTTGTCCTCACTCAGGAATAATTAAAACAATTGTGGGAGGACTACGTTTTCTCTATTTATTATATAGATACCCCTAAATTAAAACAACCAATCGGCCTAAGTCTTTAAGCAAAATTGTTAAATAAATGATAACACTTGGTTAACTTTTCTTCACAAATTTATTAAATTAAATTATAGATGTATACATTTCTATTGCCAAGCAATCATCATCAGTATATGCAAATACATAACTAAGGTACAGGTATTTATAGGATGAGGAAGGTGAGTATTATGGTGGGGATTTTACAAAAAAATTCCACAAATAACAATGAGTTTGACATAATTAACATGTATCATTGGAGGAGCATTAATCAATAGGTTTTGGTTTTACAAATTTGAGTAATGGGTATTCTAACGGTACCAGATCTGTGTTTAACAAACGTTGTGAATATTTTTTCATTTTTATGGCCTCTAACATGTTTAACTTTGGTCTATTACATTTCTTTAAACATTTTACATTGGATTCATTGAAATTATGTCCGGTATTATGATGATGTAGGGCTATTGCAGAATTGAAGATGTGTTTGTTTTTAGGTATTTGTGTTCTTTAAATCTAGTCGAGATTTTCCTTATAGTTTGCCCTATATACACGTATTTACATTGTTCACATTCAATTGAGTAGATGCCAGAATGGTCAAGTTCTTGATCGTTTTTATGATGTTCGTATAATAAACTTTTAACGGTATATTTGTTTCTGAAAGCTAAATTTGCATATACTGATGATGATTGCTTGGAAATCGAAATGTATACATCTATAATTTAATTTAATAAATTTGTGAAGAAAAGTTAACCAAGTGTTATCATTTATTCAAACAACTTCACGTAACTCAATAGATAGAAAATTGTTAAAATTAATAACCATTTTCGGTTGTTAATTTCAATGTCAGTTGCTAAGTTCAAAATCCCAATTCACTATTATATCAAGTTGCTAAAATTTAACAACTAGTCGTTACGTCGAGTTGTTAATCTAGCAACTGTATTTCTCTCATTGTTACTATTGAACAACCGTTGGTAAATGGTTTATCTTGAAAATTTTGTGTTAGGAAATAAATTTTTACTGGAAATAGAAGGACGACAGCAAAAAGGTAAACTATTTATAAACTAATATATACCTACATGTCCAATAATTATATACATTTTTAAACAAGATTATAGATTTATGCAAAGTAATTTGCGAGATTTTAGTAATCCATCCCCGATACTGATATCGGGAAAAAATATTTACAGAGATACTCAAACTGAGCAAGTGTCGTTTAATTCGTGAATGATCTCATACTTCAAGCATACTGAGTCAGTATGCCCGAAGGTCTCATGTTACAAGATGAAAGGTTTACATTTATTCCAAACTTAAATATTTTAAATCTTAATATTGAACAAATTTTCAGATTCTCTCCCGAAAAGATCTAAATTCAATTTTTTGAAATTTATCATACACATTTAAATTTAAACAGCCATTTCAACAATGTCAAATTTCTATTATTTTTCCTGCTAAACCTTCTAGACGATGGTCATGCGTCATTCCTGATGATAAGATTCTTGAAATTACGAAATCGATCGCATCGAATTGAATAAACATGTATACTAAACTGGAGAACTTCATCAGATTCTCCCAACACTTAATTTCTACGCCTAGCTATTGGTCTTATAAAGAGATTATAGGGCAATGTTTCAATTTTTCAAGTCAATCAACAATTTTAAAAATTTTCAACTAGCAGTTATCAGAACTGAATTGCAAAACTAGCTTTGTTATTTAATTAGTTCAAAATTATCATGAAATCTATCATTAGAGAATAATGTTCCGCAGAACATCTTGCACCCCAAATTTTCTTATCACTCATTATTAAAAACTCAAACGTCAAACGAATCAAAATCTGTCACTTTAGATTGTGAATAGAGTAGAAATATGTACATATATCGAGAATCGACATGCCTTTTAACTCACTTGTTAACAACTTTAGTGCTATATGTAACAACGATTGTTCAGAACGACCGTTTTTAACAATGTCGTTAATTATGTATTTACTGAATATCAATTGAATGACAGTTGTTACAAGAGTTTCTAAAAATTGTTGTCAACTCTCAGTTGTTACCTAACGACTATTTTAACAACTATCTTAGTGAATTGGCCGTATGACAATATTTCGTAATTTTGGCAATGATTTAAAATCAACAAGACTACAAAATATTATTAGTTCTCCTGTACACTGTCAACTTATACTTTCCGGAACCCGGAGTGTAATAAGAGTCCGCTTACCGGAGCCAGACAATCCCCGGAATATTCATTAAGACACTGCCCTGCCAATTACTCCTCACAATGGCCCGTGGAATTGAAAGCACGGCTTCATTATCATATTTGGGTGCAGCCCTACAACCCAAAGGGTTGAACTAGAACATAGCCATTTCGAAGGGTAGATATATTAGGCCTAGCAATCGGTTTATGAGAGAACCGAACTAAATTAAGATATTTTTTTTACTATTTAACAAGAATTAGTTTTAGATAAAATCGATAATTCTGCAATTTTATAGAATTAATTATGATTAAAAATTGTTTTGCTTTTCTGAAATTTAATCAGTATTGCGAGCCCGTAAAGTTTCAAGTTGTATTTATTATATTGAAATATCTACATTAGACGTTTCGGGCAAATATAGCTAGTAAATTACGACAGTAGATGGCATTACAATAGCATACAAATTTGATTCCGTTGTTTGAAACAAATTTATAAAAATAATTCGTCAGCTTCTTTCTCAAACTTTTTGCCATTTGGCAATAGACCATCAATCCCTATACGGGCATAGGCGTGCTCAGAACTTTACTTTTGTGGATGCCAAAATGTATATGTATAATTATTATTATAAATAAAGTAATAAATGTAAACGGAGTCATTTATTTTACAATTATTATTTCAAAATATCGTAAAAAAATTAAAAAAAAATATACCTATTATAGCAACATGAACACAATAATAATATAAAAACTTAATATTTTTAATATCACGTGGGCTCTGCTCTTTCCGCTGAGCCTAGTAAAGTAATACATAATTTACTTGCAAAACACATTTATTTATAATTTTTCAAGGCATGCCCCTCCACAACCAATACATTTTTGCATCCGTGAAAACCAATCTCCAAAGCATTTTTTCCAATCTTCCCGCGTTTGTTTCTTTATTTCATTTTAAATGCGTCAACAGCTTCTTCGGCCGATGTAAAACGTAAACCACGTAACTTATCCTTTACACGTGGAAATAAAAAGAAATCATTTGGTGCCAGGTCTGGACTATAGGGCGAATGATCCATTGTTTCAATGTTTTGGGCATTCAAATAATCAGTCGTTCGAGCAGCAGTGTGCGGCCGAGCGTTGTCTTGATGCAAGATAATCCTTTCCCGTTGACGTTTGTCGAACTAGAGGCAAACAAACGGTAGTGTACTATTCAACAGTAACAGTACGACGATCCTCCTGTGTCCAATAATTCCAAAAAATGTGGCGACTATCTTTTGGTTTCGGCTTTTGTTGGAGCCGACTCATTCTTAAAGACCCAAACTGCGGACTGTTGCTGTTTTTCGTGATCATAGCAGTATACCTATGTTTCGTCACCTCTAATGAAGTTGTACACAAAATGAAACGATCCATTGTCAAAGCGATCTAGTTTAGATCTGCACCATCTCAAACAGTTGTCTTTTTGACTGGAGTCAAATTGTGGGGAATCCAACGAGAACAAAGCTTACGTACCATCAAATGTTGGTCTAAAATGGTTGCAATTGCTTTCACATCAATCTTTAAAGTTGCTTGAATATTCCTGACGGTAGGTCTGTTCGTTTCGCTAATTTGCGTGTACGGTTTACTGCCCCCTCCATACAAAGTATATGGGTGCGGCAGTAAACAGTAGACTCAAGGTAGCGAAACAAACAAACCTAGTAACATGCCGGTCCTCTTTAATTATGTTCTGAACAAGACCAATATTCTTTTCGGTAACTGCCGTTTTTGGCTCAGGAGCTCTAAAACTGCCATTTAAGGAAAGTCAGCCACGCTGAAATTCATTGTACCACCGCTTTACGGTACCAAAATATTCTTGATGGCTTAATCTACGCTTGAAATTGTAAAAAATCACAGGTCAATAATCCTCTTTGCTCAATTCTATGATTTCTTAGGGAAAGGATTACTTAAAAATTATGTATTTAAACAACATTCAATTATATTTAACAACCATCACTATAATTAACCTTGTAAACAACTAGATTAAAATGTCAAACAAAATTTGTTTCAAAATATTGTAGCCTACTAGATAAACTCAGTGGAAAGAGAACAGCCCTCGTATTAATAATATATTAGGGGGGTGCCGTGTCACCCATGGCACCCACCGTGCGCACGCCTATGCCTAAGGGCTTTCGTGAGTATTGTCTGGCAACAAGTTTTCGAAAGATCTGTCAAATTATTATGAATTTATTCTCACTCTCCTGTTATATTATTACTGAAAATTTCTGAATTATCATCATACGTATGAAATGGAAATGGATAAAATTACTGCGTCATTATATTTTGATATAATTTTAATAGGTTAAATAATACAATTATTATTTAGTTACAGCACTAAATTAAACCTGAAGCTAATTACACTGCAATTGATTGTTGTTAAATCACAACAACAATGCAAATAAATGGAAGCAATCATTGTGCCATAATTTCCAAATCATACTAATTTGTCCATGCATTTACATTAACATAACATGGCCAATATTTACCGAATTTTCGTTTTAATTAATTAGCTAATACATTATATTAGCCGCGGCATATTGCTAGATAATAAAATCATTAATCCCGCAATGACATGCAGAGTGGACGTACGTATAGTTTATACTCAAATGGAACTTTTATGCATCACTACATAGAGATTTTATTGTCGTATAAAAGGGATTTTTCAAACGTAAAATTTTATGGCTAGTCTTTCTCGATGTGATGAAAGATAGAAAGTATTAAATTTTATATTTCTAGTTAAAACACTGCTTTCCAATGTAAGATAGGGGATACATATCAAATTTTTATTTACTTTTAATGGACTCAAAACAAACAAAAGTTTATATTTTTGAAATTGCCTTTCCTTTATTTCTACAATAGACCCATTTAGTGTGACATCACGAAGGTTTCCAAACAAGAAAATGGCGTTTTCGTTGCTAAGGCGGTTGCTATGCTAAACCAGCATTTGACGTTTGGCGCTCATAACCTATGTTTGTTAGGGTACCTCTATATATTGGCGCCGCGTTTATTTAAGATGGCCGACTTTTTTTTATTGTAAAGGAAAGATGCCTCAACGTTTTGGTTATTGGCGTAAATTGTATATACAGTGTGTGTTACATAGTTGTTATAATATTATTTTTATATTTTATTCCATATGTTTGTGTATTTTAAATAGTTTATTACTTTTTTGGTGACGTCGGTGTTGTTGGTTAGTGCTTCTTCGAGTGTGGCTGGGATCTTGAATTTCTCAGTCATTTATTAGATGTTGAACAGTGATGGGTGTGTTACAGTCTTCGCACTGTGGTGGTTCTGTGCGTTGAAATAAGTGTTGGTGGGTAATTCTTGTGTGTCCTATTCTTATTCTATTCATGACTACTTGGGCAAGATGGCCGACTTGTTGGAAATTTTGGTAATTCAGAGGGTTTGCAAGTTTGCCGCTTGGTGGCTACGGGTTAATTTCTGTCGCCATTGTCGGTCCCACTGTCATATGTATTGTTGTGCGCAAATTATTATTTATTTTCGTGGCTGTTTGTTTTATTGTAATGAAAAACATATTTACATATAGTTTTAATATGTATTTAAAGTGTAAGTAATATTTTTATTTTATTTACTTGTGTAGTTTGTTAAGATTACTAAGATTACTGACAATATTGAAAACAATTAAATTTGCCAATATTAAGCATAAACATTTAAATTTTTAAAAGATAAGTTTAGAATATATAATTATTATGTGGATAATAAATACAGATATTAAATTAGATGCGATAATAACAACCTATATCCAATACTCTACATAACCTCCAAATCTATGTCATAATAATAATAATAATAATAATAATAATAATAATAATAATAATAATTTTGTATCCCTTAAATAAATTAATTTTTATTACCGTTATAAATTCATAGTGTGATTGTTTAATATTCCTTTATAATATAATATCGCATTTCTTACAAATAAATAGGGAAAATGAATTATCAGTATATTTGACATAGGACCGACAATGGCGGCGATCTTGGCCCATGGCCATACCCTATGTTTTTTTTTTGTATTGAAATGGCTCAGAAACACGTTATAAAGTTTTATTCTGTCATAAATAAATACTAAGAAAGAAGAAAAGAATTTCAATCCTTATTTACAAGAATTGTTATTTTTTCTTGGGTTATTTTTGGAAAATGATGACTTGTTGACAAATCCCCAATGTCGATATAGAAAATAATGATCCCCTAAACGAGTCGTTAATAAAACAGATGACTCACGAATAGTTTATCGTGTCAATTAATAAATTATTCTTAATTTCGTGACTGGCCGGCCAAACGATCTAGATTGGTTGGTCGTCATATATCAACCAGTAATAGCACACGAAGTTGGCACGAACAGTGAAGTTCGATACCCACTCTTGTTGGAGACTAAAGAATATATATATATATATATATATATATATATATATATATATATATATATATATATATATATATATATAAGATTTCTTTAAGGTTTAAACGTGAAGAATCTGACAGATGTTTGCGCTTTTGTTTAAATTTTTGTTCCATGGCATCAATGATTTTTCCAAAAAAAAAATATAAACAATAGCATATTCGGATGCAATATTTTTTTTTCTGTAACTAAAATCTCAATACAATTTTGTTCTAAAATAATTAGGGGAGCAAATAACTGCACATTAAGATTTTATCATTGAAATACCTATGCTGCGTCGTCCAAGTCACCATCCTGTATATCAAAGTACTTATCAAATATCGACAACCTAATAATAATAAATATAAAATTTCGAATTTATCATTTTTTTCCATTATTTATTATTGTTTGTCTTACAAAAGGATCCTTCGCTATCTTTTTTTAAACATCCTTAAATTTAGTAAAGTAGTTTTAGGTTAGGTATTATGGAGGACCCAGGGCCGGATTGGGAAGTTTCAGCGGCCCGGGAAAATTCTAGCATGTACGGCCTCATCTCCTGTTTTTTTTTTTAAATTTATAATTATATTGTCACAAAGTAATTAATTAGTTTTGGTGTTGGATAATACAAATTTTTTGCCTACATAGAATTTGAAGAGTTATAAAAGATGTTGAAATGTAAAAAAACGCTCCTAAAAATAGTATTTAAAATATAGAACATTCTGTAGTTAAGAAAATAACATTTAGTTCCGTTTAAAAGTTGTAGACAATATTAAATTATTAATAAATGGAGAGTGAAGAACATTCTGAAGAAAAAAATTAGCTGATCAAACCTAATCTTAAAAACGAAGAAAATAAAGCATTGAAAGATACAACCAAGATTCTACCCGCAGGTAATGGAACTGTTACAATAATATTGGATACCAATTTAAACATTCTACTACATCTATAGAAAACAAAGTGTACCGTGCTTTTAAGAAATATAAAGAATTATATTCCGTTTAGAACAAGAACATATCTCACTCCATATTTTAGCAAACTTCCACACCTGTACGGGGAGCTTCCAAAAATCCATAAGAAAGATTTAAGCATATCAGAAACCCGTCAAAAGTTTCATAAATTCTCCTAATTACAAACTATCACAATTTCTATTAGCAAACATTTAGCCACTTCAAGGAAAAAGATTATCATATGTGAAGAATTCAAAACATTTTGTAGAACTTTTCAGCTTTGATGTTGTAAGTTTATTTACGAGAAATTTTTAGAAATCATCAAAACAAGGCTTGAAAAGATATCAACTTAAAAGATAGAACCGACTTGCCTCTTGGTATTATGGAACTTTTGCAGTGCTGCCTACAGAACTTATATTTCCAAGCAAAATATAGATATTTTGTACAAGAAGATGCTTTGCTGATGGGTTTTTCTCAGTTACAGCCAATTTATACATGGAGTTTTTTGAAGAATTAGCACTAGATACATCCAATATAAGACCTAAACTTTGGCTTAGATATGTCGATGATACTTTATATTAGGTTCACAGTGGAGAAAAAGTCTCTCGGAGTTCCTCCGTTCTTTAATGTTTTAACAGAGAAAACGAACCATGGACTAATTACATCAGTCTACCCTACTGTAAACCAACACACCAACATCAGACAACACCTTAACTATAATTCCAAATCTAAAAAGTAGGAAATTATCAAAACCTCATATTCGGAGCTCGGACTACATCTGCAATATTGAAAGAAATTTTTGTCAAGAAATAGAAAACATTGAAAACGACCTAAATAAGAACTGTTACCCGGTGAAGATAATTAGATGATGCTACGTACTTAAATTTTAGTTTGTAATAACCGAGCGGCGGCCTCAAAAAGCCGCAGCCTCTCGGGAAATTCCCGATTATCCCGACTGGCCAATCCGACCCTGGGAGGACCCGATGTACCTAAATACACATTTATTGGATGGAAGGTAACTACTGTATGGAAAAAAAATACAATCTAAATTTTTATATTGTAAGAAGCCACGTATGTATATTATGAAAAAAGCCCATCTGCAGAATATTTTTCCCTTTCAATGTCTTTACACCAACACCCAAATCACCTTCCCTAGATATAATCCAGTCGACTTGTCCCTTCGAAACGAACCAATGATTGCACGGAATTCCATGAAAGTAAATGTCCGCCTTCATCCATATCCATGTTCTATCTCCGTCCCTCTGACAAGAAACATACTCGTCATTTTGTTACTTTGTTTCACTCCCACTCATGGTAGGAGCCTATTCCGAACTGATGTTCCGATGGACGAAGGACACGAAGACATTGAGATAAATCTGGGATGGGATTATATACTAGTAGAAGGGATGAGTAATTATGATAAGACACGACGAGAAGACAAATAAGAAGAATTTTGGCGTATTGATGATTATGTTTAATTAAATTGGGCATTGAGTGAACAGTTGTGGTTATGACAGTTATGACGTCAAACTATATAGAAGATTTCCAATTTTTAAATCGCCTAAAAGGGATCCCCAGGCTGTGAAAACAGTTGACGTAACTGTAACAAAGTTATTCCTTGTCATTTAATTTTTTGCCATTGTGCAGTTTATTTTCACAGCCTACCTGATATCATGGCTTACCAGTTAATTATTTATAATTTTCTCTTGAGTTTTTACCTCCCGCTACCCTTGGTAAGGGAGGTATAGGGATCGTGCTAAAAATCGCATATCGAGATTTTGCTAAATAAGCACGTATTAATGTCCCTAGAATTTTTAACATTTTCATGATGATGTCTGTGTGTGGATCCTCCACTCAAACTCAAATACTATTATTCAGAAAATTTTGAAACCTTATATTTCGAACTTTTTCTATTATGGAAAGAGCCCATTAGATTTTGGTCTAAATCGGATAACAGGAAATGGCACTTTACTAGAAGCTCAAAATAATTTTTCTTTGAAAAATACCTTTAAATGTTATTTTTTCAAGATTAACGTTATTATAAAAATTAAAGATTATTAAATTTTCTACAGATTTGCATTAATACTTTTTCTACATATATTATGGATAAAGTAATAAAATTATCTATAATTTAAATCCCAGGGCCTACGCTTTAAACCAACAAAACTCCTTACGCAGTTATTCAAATGTATGTAACTGACAAATAAATGTCACTGTCAAAGAACTAATCATTTCAAATTAATAATAGTAACGTTTTAAAAAGAATAAGTAAATAGAACAATAGAAAAGGAAACCGAAACAGTTTCCAGCATAAGTAAATATGCGTAGATATGTATTTAGATTAATAAAAATTAACGATTCGCAAAAAAGTTTAAGCTAATTCTTATTATTGGATTAGTGAATTCTTTTCTATCCCGGTATTTCAAATTTAATCTACATTTTATTATCAAAAAAGGTAGTTACTTGGATTAGATTAGACTATATTTTAAGAAATAAACTGCCAAAATTAGAGTAAAATTCGCTAACCCAAAAATAAGAATTAGCTTAATCTTTTTTATAACTCGGGCGGTTAATGGCGGGAGGTAATGTGTTGGCCATACCAGATTTTTAAAATTTATTTCTTCAATAAAAAATCACTTCACGTAAGCGCGTTCATTCAAATCGGACCAGCTGTGAGCAGTTGGTGCACTATAATAGCGTTTTCAGCTTACAAGTCGAGTGCGCACTTTTTTGTACTGAGCGTTTTCAGCTTGTCATTGAGTGCAAAATTTAGTCAGCTGATTTGTTTTCAGTTTAAGAAAAAGTTGCACCGTACACTGGCTCAGTGCGACTTTTGTGCACTGACTCCCTAGGCAAGTGCAATAGTGTCAGTGCAAATATGGTGGCTAAACAAAATCGTTTTCAGCTTAAAGTCACAGATATAAAATAAATAGGTTGCTAAACCAGTATGTTAGCTTTGTGATTTCTTGGGCGGTTATGGCTGCCAAACTACGCTAACTGCGTTTTTTTCAGCACTACAAGGCAGTACATATTTTTCACTTTAATTACCAGTATGTACAAAATATCAATTAAATTGCAATCAAAACTCAAAATCAAACAAAGTATTAAGCAGCTTGCACACTAACTAGTACGAACTTTGAACACGAACAAAATATGTTGTTTGCAAATAAACACAGGACAAACCAAACTACCGAATTGACTGAACACAGCAGCGTGCGATGTGACAAGTTCATATTTTGATTGGTTATTCGTTTAAAAAGAGTGGAGCGAGTAATGCGTGCGCCATTAGCGTAGTTTTCTCTATGTGCTCACGTGATATGTTGCACTCAGTGCGCACTTGCACTGTGTAAGCTGAAAACATGGCCGCGCCGTGCGGGTGGGCAGGTTGTGCCCCGCACAAAGGCGCCTGACTTTGAGGGGCGCCGTTTCAAGTCAGTAAAGTAAATAATAGTAAATTTTTATAAAATGCTCTTATTCCTAAAGACAAAATTACTATAAAACTTACAAATTAACGTGTAGAAGTGAACAATATATTTTTTAATTTGTTTGCATTAGAGTTCTAGTTATAAGTAAAATAATTATCGTATCAATCGGTTCGTTATTATTTTAGCATTGTTATATTGAAATAATAACTATAAAAATGTTGATTACAACAATGTATATATTGATTATAACTCAAGAATATTGATTATAAGAATGAATCCCACAATGAATCCAATATTTAAATACCTAACATCATTTTGCAAAGAATCAAATGCATATACAATTTTGAAATCTGTTATAAAATTGTTGATTCTAACAAACGATTTTGATTATAACCTATTGATTACAAGAATGAATCTAGGAAAATTTCAACAATATATTAAATCTAACATTTTTGAAGAATAAAAAGTATAGTTCAAACTTTAATTTGCAAAATTTACATCATGAGGAAAAGGGGCGCTATGGCGCTAAAATGTAACATAGCACAAAGGCGCCTAATACCCACGGAGCGGCCCTGGCTGAAAATGCTATAAGTTATGATAGCATGATTCGGACCGCACCCTAATAGACTGTCAGTTAGAAAGCGCGAATTTGTGAATAAAAATCAGATTGCACACTCGCAGGATTTGAACCCAGTCCCGCTGAGTATATATCAATCTGTATTTTCGCATTATTCGTTTATCCCCCAAAAAAACAAAAATCCCATCAAAACAAACATTCCGTTTTATCGTTCGCCCTCAATATGCAAATATTGCCAAAAAACAACAAAGTTAATCACATTTTTAATACATTCCCTTCCGGTTTACTTCAAGCACAGAACCATACATCACGTTCATAAAAGATGCAGGATTCAATAAGTATATGCAAAACACCTCCGCCGTGAAAAACAAAGTGCAACGGTGCCGATGTTATCAGGAAAACAGCGGAGGTCGACTGCAATATTCTCCGCCAACAATGGATTGTTTTTATCAACGAAAATTAATCAAGGAGCCATTGACAGCGGATGTTTTGCTCAGGTTATGAAATTTTGGGATATAAAATCAGAGATGAGATGATATATGTAGAAGTAGGAGTATGTTGTTGGATCCTTCTTCATTTTAATATAGAATCATATTTTGAAATTACAAGTATAAAAGATGCAACTTGTATTAAATTTAGCGGACATCTGAATCGTTCTTCCATCTATTATTATTATTATTATTATTATTTGTAGCTACTTAATATATTCAGTTCATTGTTTATTAAAATATACGATCTATATTGAATTTTGTTTTAGGATCCATATTTTTCAATGGTACAACTGAAGCAGAATTACATATACCTGTGGTATGACTAGCGAATAAAAGTTGACGTTTAAATTATTTTATAGATGTGGTTTCTTTTGAAACCCTAGAGAAGAATAGAATTGCCGCCTCGGTGGCCGAGTGAGTTGAAGCAGCGTGCTTCTGAAGCGCTCGAAGCGACCATCACCGCTCGGTTCTTGGGGTCGTGGGTTCGATTCCCACCAGGGGCTTGGATGTTTGTGACTGTCCTATCATCTCATCTCCATCAACGCAACGCAAAAATGTTACAAAAATATATAAGGTAAAAACTGATTCACCCTCATCAAATATCAATTGTAATACTTTCTAATAAGTCAAATACAATAAAGAATATAATTGTACGAAATATTCAGGTATGAAATTTTTGCATGAACCCATTTAAATACTGGACTAGGAAAGCACAGAAATACATTACTATGTCTGGATGAAAATAAATGGTCGACTAGGGTAACTGAATATCGAAACAGGGATGCATTTAAAATATTTTAAACATATTTCGTTTATGTTGATTATAACAAAATATTTTGATCTTTAAACTATTTAGTTTGGCAATTCTATGAAATAGGATTATTTTTAATTTCCTATAACAGTAATTCCGACTCGAGGGTTGCTTACACCTACGACGAACGAACTAGAACTACGGTATTATATTTTTTAAATACATCCCTGATTCCTGTTGCTAAGGTCATTTTAAATGCCTCCTGGTGTTGAGTACAATTCTATTCTTCTGTAACGGAATTTCATTTCAAATCAAATTTAGGGAAATGTTTTCAAAAGAAACCACATCTATTAAATAATCTAAACGTCAACTTTCATTCGCTAGTCATACTATACCATTCATTTTTACCTCTCGCTATCCTTAGTAAGGGAGGTATAAGGATAGGGATCGTGCTAAAAATCGCATATCGAAATTTTGGTAAATGACCACGTTTTAAGGCCCCTAGAATCCAATTTTAATATTTTCACTATGATCTCTGGGTGTATATGTGTGCAGAGCTGGGCAATACTTGCAAGAAAAGTACTTTATCAGGCTTGCAAGTACTTTCAGTACTTCAAGTACTGTACTTCAAGTACTTTCTATTTATAGTACTTTGTACTTAACAAAGTAAGTTCATTCACATGTACTTGGTACTTAATACTTGGAAAAATACTTGAAGTACTTTAAATGTACTTGAAGTATTTTAATTGTACTTGAATTACTTTAAATGTACTTGAAGTGCGATGAGTAATTTAAAAGTTAACAATGTTATGAGAATTGTTTGTCTATCAGTGTTACTTTTGCAGTGGTGTGGTGTTAATCCTGTAGCACATAATTATGTGAATTTCATAAATACCTATATTTTCAGCGATAATATGAAAGTAAAAATATATTTGCAATTTTTTTTGGCATAAATAAATTAATTCTAATCTGCATACTGCATATACACATAATGTATTTTTACCTAACTACAGTTCTGGGACTTTGCCGTATCGCCTGGCGATCGCATGATGTAAAAATGACGTCATTCTAACATCTCGGTACAGCTTCTTGTATCGCATGGCGATCATATGACGTCAATTTTACGTCATGCGATCGCTAGGTGATACTGCAGTCCCAGCGAGGAACTCTTGTTTTAAATAACCCAATAAATATTGGTATTCAAATTTTTGTCAATAATCACATTTTAAGGTCTACATAATCAGAAAAATATCATTTATCTGAAAAAGTACTTGCACTCAAATTTGCAAGTACTTTTATAAGTACTTGGTACTTTCAAGTACTTTAAAAACTAAAAAAGTACTTGTACATCAAGTACATTTAGAAACATTAAGATATTTGGTACTTGTACTTCAAGTACTACTTTCTGGTACTTTGCCCAGCTCTGTATGTGTGTGTATGTATGTGTGTGTGTGGATCCTTTACTCTAACTCAAATACTATCATTCAGAAAATTTTGAAACCTTGTATTTCTATCTTATTCTAATATGGGAAGAAGCCATTAAATTTTGGTGCAAATCAGATAACCGGAAATGGTACTTCACTTGAAGCTCAAAATAGTTTTTCTTCAAAAAATACCTTCAAACGTTATTTTTTCGAGATTTGTGAAAAATTAAAGATTATTAAATATTCTAGTTTTGCATAAATACATTTTCTATATATTTTATGGATAAATTTATAAAAATATCTATAATGGGGTATGTGACCATATTCGAATTTCAATATATATGTCATAAAATATAAAAACTAACCACTGTAGCTTCTCATTATAATAATAAAAACTAAATATTAATTTGTAATAATCTTGTTATTAATAATTTAATGTTTTGGAGAAGGGATATATGCCGTAAGTATGTTAGAATCGTGGACGAAGACAGATAGACTGCGGGAAGGAAAGAGACAGTTATAAATCAGCCTATGAGCGTCGCGTTTATGTTGTGGTAGTATGGCAGGGTGTAGCAAGCTCACATCTGGCTATAACTATCTCTTTCCCTCCTAATCTAACCGTCTTTTTTCACTCTTCTACCATTGTCACGTCACAAATCCCTTCCCCAAATTTTTAATAATTATTTTCTCGTAAAGTACGAATAATTAATCGATGTAAAAAAATACGGGTATTTTAATTCTTTGTCTAGGATCGTATTATGTAAAAATAAAAATTAAGTCACAAACCCCATTTAAATCCCGGAGCCTAAGCTTTAAACAAGCAAAATCCTTGGTTATACAGTTTATATCTCAAATGTATGGAACTGACAGATAAATGTCACTGTCCAAGATCTAATTATTTCAAATTAATAATAGTAACGTTTTGAAAAAAAAATAGTAAATAGAACCATATAGTTATATGGAATGGATCTTAATACAGTTTCGAGCATAACTAAATATGTAAGTATGTATTTTTAAAATAATAAAAATTAAATAGCGGGAGGTATTGTGTTGGCTATATCTGATTTTTACCTGTCGCTAAGAGAGGTATTGTATTCATGCTAAAAACCGCATATCCAGATTTTAGTGAATAAGCACGTTTTAAAGTCCCTAGAATCCGATTATAACATTTTTACGATGATGTCCGTATGTGTGTGCGGATGTGTGTGTGGATGTGTGTGTGTGGATGTTGGATCCACGATTTCTCAAATACTATAAGACATTTTTAACTACGGATTCCTGAATCTAACAATAATGGGAAGAGTTGATTAAGTTTTGCTAACAATTGGACAACCGGAAGTAGTAGTTACAAGAAAAAAATCATCTAATTATTATTTATCGAAAATTTATGTAAATACTTATATATCTTCTATAGATTTAGAAATAAAGAAATGCATATAAAATAATTTGATGTAATAAATCTCAGATCAAACTACTTCAAAGCAAGAAATTCAAATGTTTGTAATTGACACATAAATGTCACTGTCAAAAATATTTGTATGCCATTGTCAAAAATATTTGTACATCATTATGAAGATTATGAAAATAAAAAAAAATCAACAACGTAAAAGAATATACGTAAAAAAGAATACAAAAGGAATTTGCGAAAAAATGACGAATATAAAGAAAAAGAAAAGGAAAGTAGAAAAAGAAAATTTCAGGATATTGAATATAAAGAAAATGTATGTATTGTACATAATTTATAATTAAAATATCCCATAGATTTTGCAAATATATGTGAGAATTATTTTGTAGTGAGATATGAATTTGTTTTTAAAAATATTTTTCGTTTTATGCGTACAACCAAGTAAAATATCTGGCGAGAGGTTATGTGCTGGCCACAACAGATTTTTTATTAAAGTGTTCAATTTTGAATTTTGTTTTAGGATTCATATTTTTCGATGTTACAACTTAAGCAGAATTACATATATCTACCTAAGTAATAGAAGCTAAGTGAAATTTGTATAGTTTGCAGTAACAATAACATAGTAATGACATTTACTATTTATATTAAATTATTATTATTTTAATAAAAAATATTTTTAATATCAATTTACTAATTGTGCATCTTACTTTTGTTAGCACATAACACAAAGACACATGGATGTAATGCTGCTCACCTTTTTCAGAGAGGACAATAATTTTTTAAGAAAGTCATTGATATAACTTTTTTTAAAATTTCCTGAATTTATTCACATATTTATTAATAATTTTGATAAACAAATACCGATATAGCTAGTTTTCACTAGTAAACTATACCTACTTTATTATGTGCTCAGTAGCTTAATAAATAGTCGTTAAAATTTATCTCAAGAAATATTATCAAATAATTAACTCCAACATTATTAATATTAAACAAATACACAGCTCAATTTCTTTAAAAATACAAAACAAATCCAAAATCCTCTCTGAAATCAGTGATATATTCCGCAATATGTCAATTCTAATATTATAATCCCCTTTCGTTTGAAAATATTCAAACAAACAAACAAGTCTGATTCATGTAAATATTGTGTGAATACGTACTGAGAAACCGGGCTCGCATTTCTGTTTATATAAACCGGAAATAACTGAAGAAAAACACAAACCTGCAAACAAAACAAAGAATAAATATCAGGACAACATGTGCAATAAAAATGAACATTTCAATCCAACGGACAGCCAAATACAAACAAAGATTTCATAATATTTCATATTTCAAAAAGATTAATGATAATCGTAACAATAAATAAATGTACTACATGTATAACATATAAATAGTGCTGCAAAAATACAACATTAATTAATTACCAAAATTAATTCTACAATGTATGAATTTTGTGATATCTGTGTACAAAGCAGATTGGCACACCCAGCAATGGGTAATAAGCCGTGATGATATATTTATTTTATTTATGAATTTTGTGTACATGTTATGTTTAAAACATAATTTGTTTTATGTAATCATGGTCTCATAATTTATGTGTATAATGAACGAGACACTTCATACATGAAAATTAAATGAATATAAAACTGCTATTCATACTTTTCATGCTATTAAAGAGTATAATTATAATTTAATGCAAGATTTTGTGTTAAGCTATATTAATTTTTATTTTATCTTTAACGTCCGTTGAATTTCACATGCACTAGTATATGAAGCACCTTTATGAAACCTTGTGAAAACTACGAACTGGCATGGGCGTAACTAGAAATTTTATCTAGGGGGGACCAGGCCCTTTGAGTTCGAAATGTAAAGGAAATAGGAAATCCCATTTGTCGTATGTACGCATTAAAAAATGTGGTTTGAAAATCACTGTTCTAGAATATTCTAAAAAATTATTGAGTATCCCATTAAATTCTAGAATATTTCGGAAAATTCTACAATATTCTATAAATTTTTGGCAATTTTAAATAATTATGTAAAGGCTGGCTGTGCTCAGTTTAGTTTTAAATAGCGACACAAACAGATGGAACTTTTTGGAACTTTCAGAAAAATTCTAAAACGTTCTGGATTTTTATGGAAAATTCCAGAACTCTCTCGAAATTCTTAACTTTTTGAAACATTCTAGAACTCTCTGGAACTTTATGAAAATCTTCTTAAACTTTTATGTAAATTTTAGATTATTTTGGAACATGTAAGAAACTTTTCGAACTCTCCACAATATTTAAGTATACCTATAATGTGGATTGTTTTGAAATTTTCTACATGAAAACTTCTAGGCATCGCTGGTTACTTTAGCTAACGATATTAAATACAGTGAACTTAAGAATGTGTTTAGGATGTAAAGTACAAAACGCTTATTTTATTGTTTAAAAAAGCATAATTATTGCTTAATCAGAATTTTTCAAATCGAATAATTACTAAATTATTTACTACTTAAATTCCTGTCGATTAATCAATTTACATATCACACCATTCACAAAATTATATCAATATAAAAAATATAAAATAATTACACTAATATGTAATTTTTTCTAGGGGGGGGGGGCATGGCCACCTGGGGAGGGCCGCCCCCCTGGTTACGCCTATGCGAACTGGTATAGCTCGTCTAGCAATTATACGAATAAATAACTTTTAAATCCTACGTACCAAAACTAATCGTTGCTACTGGGAATATTTTTGCGTTTCACATATTAGCAATCGTAGATAAAATATCCCCTCTAGTGGCGCAAATCGGTACTACGAAAAGCAATCGTACAAGCGCCATATTGAATAAGTGACAGTTGAGTGAGTAGTGCAGTAATTAATAATTAAATATTTAAACTTATCGCCTTCATAAATAAGTTTTTAAACTCGGTTTGTATACACAGTCAACGAAACACAGTGAATAATGTGAATTGTCATATGTCAAACCCATCGTATGGCGGCCATCTTGCTTCGAAAATCAGCACCTCTATCGTTAATTTCGATTGCGAATAGACTCCTTTCAGTGAACATTACATGTCTATGCAGGGACGTAACTAGGATTATTTTCTAGGTGGGCCAATGAAAAATCTGAGTGGGCCATACTTATATCATAAGAACAGTATTACAATAAAAATAAATTATATATCACCATAATATATGGATTATAGATAGCAGCATAGAAACGGCAAAACAAAATAAACAAAATAAATACTTTAAAGTAATAACTAAAATTTGAAAATAGATATTGCACTGAAAATTCGAATTGTTTGCAATGACTACGTTATTATTAACACCAATGCCATCATTTTGTACACCTCCCCGTACAGTTGTTGATCCAGTTTCACGTAGACGCTGAAAAATGCGCGCAAATAGGCGATGGGAAGGTTGGCGTCTATTTGGATATCTGTCTTGGTATTCTCTGGACGCATAACGGGCATTACCATTACATAATCCATAAATAAAAATCATATCTGCATATTCAGCAGTACTATTACCATCCATTATGAAACAAAAATACAATCAAAAGTACAACAATTTTTAATTAAGACAATTAATTAATACATAAATTCTTGTTTTCCGAAAGTACCTTGATTACAAAAATTAAAAAATTTCGTGTTATTTATAGAACTTCAACCTCTTGTATTTTGGTAATTAGAAGGAATAGGACCTATGTTCATATGACATTTTTGGCTCAAAATGACCTCAGGAATAAGCTGTTAAAGTTTGTTACACTAGTCCTGAAACACCCTGTATATGTGTCTTTGTTCATAGCCTACTCCGAGTTAGGATTTTTTTGAACACACTGTACTATCACAGTTCAATAAAAGTCCAAATTTTTTTTTAAGAATATTCTTTCATATAAAAATTATTCAAAATATTTCATTTTTCATTAAGGTGGGCCTTATTCGCCTCCATGACTATTTGATATCGATATCATTTTAAATATTCAAAACACTTTAATAATTTAAATAACATAATAATTCATACAATATGATGCAAACACATATGCAACAAAATAAATTCTAATTCATTTTGTTTAATTATAATTTATTTGTATTCTGCAATTCAAATTGACCTTCTAAAAATAGGGCATATTAGTAATTGTCAATATTTTCCATTATTTAAAAACATTTCATATTGTGCTCGATTAAAATCACATAACGTTTCAATATCCATTTGTTGGATACAATAAAAAATAAAACGAACATAATAAAACTATATTTTTATAAATGAACTGAATGTTCAGTTCAACATAATGCAAATATTTTTTTCAGATAAATAGTGCACGTTCATAAAATATGAATTTTTTTACACAATAAAAATTTGATAAATGTGCACTTGAAACGTTATGGCACTTTTTTCACTTTAAAGTATAAATAAAAAATAATAAAATTTTCGTATGAAATATAAAAGTTATCAAAAGGTAGATCAAGGAATCTTCTCCGTTGCTCGTTTATTAATAGGTTACGTTAATGAATATGAGATCATTCATTAATGACCTATATTACTGCTGTAACACGAAAGGGGTGCGAATCTAGATGATGATACTAATACTGATGATTCCTGTTTCTTACTGTTTTCTCCAACGATGATACACTGACTCTTACTGGCTGGTGAAAAGGAAGAACACACACACTTCACTTTTTAACTTTACACTTTAACCGATGAACACTACATTATTTACGGATATGAACACTCTTTATGATTTAATAACTAATACTTTATTTACATTTAAACTAAACCTAACATGTTACATCTTGTAACCCAGCCGGCGGCGTCTAACACGCGCCCCAAACTAAAAGACACTACATTGCGTCAACAACAAGACGTCTTCCCGACGCGACGAAATAATCTTCTAGAGACTCTCCATGTTTATCCCATGGCTAACTAAAACCGATTACCTTACATGTTATCTCTCACGAGTATCTAATCCGATCTTTAAAAACATAACGCTATCTTCAGGACAGGATTATCTTAGTACGGGGTGCATAGGCTAGGGCATTCCAAAGTCACGCACGTATACATAATAATTTCTAGACTAAATTGCCATCAAATAAATGTCATGACTATCATAATACGAAAATAATTTCTAAACTGAATTTTGACATTTATGACTTAAACAGATAAACAGAGTTAAAATATGATTATCGAAACTATAATTTAGAAAAGTTTATAAAAAGTTATTTATCTGTTATTGCGCTTACCCTCGCCTTGTCACACTGCATTATTTTTATTACTAAACTATTTTAGTGCGTGCTAACCTAAAAATATTGTCCTGGATTAAATACACACAAGTGCAATTTGCATATAGCGCATCTAGCGGCACTGCTTGGAAGTAATGGTTGTTAAGGTTACGGCTTACAGCAATACAAACAAGCCGAATGATATATGGAAAAGAAAACGGAAGGGGTTAACACGCCTGTTAATAGGGAATTAATGATCTCAACAATTAAAATGTCTCAATCATTAATCGCCCGCATTAACCCACATAATTAAATAACTATTATGTCACAAACTGTCAATTGCAATTAATAATCGCGACATTTTAAATCGTGAAATTATAAATTAATATTTTAATATAAAAACATTTATTATTTTTTTCTATTAATCATATTTCATTAAATTGGAGAAAATATAATTTTATTCCATGATAATTTTTTTTGTATCTGTATCGCTTGACAATTATAAAGTATTGACATTAACGAAACAGACGTCATTCACTCGCGAACGGTAGTACGATTATTTTTCTGGACTATTAGCAGGGCTGATCCTAACGTATCAGCCGCCTTTGTTCTTATATAAAAAGCCCCCCCCCCATTTTATTTTTTCAGGTATTTAAGCCATTCATATTGCAGAGAATAGAGAATGGTTTTGACCTCTCTGATTGGTTGAAATTGGAGACAAGAAACAAGATAATTAAAACTGGCGCTGGTACGAGCACCATCTGCTGAATGGTTTAAATGAAACAGAGCATAGTTCTAAACAACAGCGCACAATGAATTAGAAATCAAATCATTTACCTAATACTATGTTAAAAAACAAGTTTAGTGAATTAGGCGTATAACTTAATTATCTACAAGGCCTATGCGCCTATGGCTCGCTTTTTGATTAACACCCTGTACCTATGTATATCTGTATCAAGAGTTGGGTAATTTAATGAAAATATGTTACTCTGATTAAATTCCTTAGGGTTTTTCCTAAAGATTTTTGATTACAACAAAGAAAAGCTTGATTAAAACAAAGAAAATTTGATTACAATAATGAAAACGTTTAATTAATAATTATGTAAAAAAAATTATAATATTACTGTCGCCGTATAATGTAAAAATTAATATATTTTTTTTGCTTTTATATTTTGTCTTGGAGCGTTGTAAATCAAGGCGGCCCAAAAAATTTTCTCCTATGGACGCAAGATTTCTAGTTACGCCACTGACTGACAGCAGTATACTCAGTCTTTTAATAAAATAAACTACATAGGTTAGATATGTTATCAGTCAGCCGAACCAAGTATTTAAAAGAATAATGCTTTATTAAAATGTTGATATTTTTAAAATACCTCAACAATTTTTTTTCTATAAAAAGTTAGGATGATTTTGCCGCCCCCATGCTTGCCTGCCTTTGTTCTGGGAACAAAATTAACACCAGCTAGCGTCGGGGTTTTCTATTAATTTAAGTCTTTAAGGCTTTATCCAGAGATGGAAAAACCGGACTTAAGATATGTATATTTTTCTTTAAACGACATTTGGAAACAGTAGTGTTTTTGTGTCAGATTGTATGTATGCAGTGTCGAAGTGTTATATAAAAAATACTCCTTACACAATTTGAGCTAAATAAGTTGTTCCTATGAGACTCTTACATCAAATAGGTCCACTAAACGACTAACAACTTAAGTTTATTTATTCTCTATTATGAATGAACTGTTTTTGTTTGTTTTCTTACTACACACCCCACATTGTTTTCTTATTTAATCCTCCTGCACGCACGTGTCTTATCCCCTCCATTTCTCTTCTGTCTTTCTCGTCGCATCCTTGTCACGCATGCATCGGTTCGTTTTCCATTCTGTATGTTTGCCCTGGGGGACTGACATGCGAGTCGACGCGAGATCTATTTCCCTCTGCTCTTCGTCCTTCTTTATTCCTTGTTCGCTCCTTGTTGTCCTCGGCCTCCGTGACATGCTCTTTGTAAGCGGGATATGGTCTTTTAAGGAACTTAGATGTATTGTAGCGAGTATTGTGGATTTGGGGAAGTATGACTTCATTTGAAGTGTAAAGTGGAGGGTGTATATGTTGAACCGCTTTCACACGATCCGTTTCCGGCATGGCGCCGGGCAAATTTGAGAACACGTCGTTAAGCAAACGGAAAGAACAAAGAAATTTTGATTAACAATAGTATATTACATTACAAATCATAAAAATGTTTCATTGCAGACGAGGATGCTTGTTTGAAGAATGCGAGGATGCGCAGTGTCCGAGCATTTCTTCAAAGCCTCCGAGTCAAGTAAAGACATTTTTATGACGCGTGATGTATTCAATTTTTTTTTAAATAGGTAATTATAAAAGCTTAAAATTATAGAAAAAATTAGGTTTGCATAAATCATCAGAGCTGTGACAAATTTTAGAAAACGTTGTCATGACAAGTACACAAAGTGACAAATTTTATTATTATAAAAATTTGACGCGTTGTGTTTGCTTTCTTGCTACCGGTAATTTTCCTTTTGAAAACGATGTCGCAATGCGAACATAATTTTGATGGTGAAGATGAAGTACCGATGGACATAACTGAAGCTGCGAACGCCGCTGTGGCAGATTTACTACCAAAAAAATTCAAACAGCGGTACGAAAAGGAGTACGGTAGATTCAAAAAGTGGTGCAGCATTAGAAAAGTGAATCAAATTAGTACAGACAGTGAAAAGTAAAAATGACTAGTCATAAAAATAAAAGTTTCATGGAAGTCTTACTTTCAAGACTCAAATTAGTCCCGAAATGAGGATTTTCATGCCGATTTTTTAAAAAATCTTTTTTTGTTAATCAAATTTTTCTTGATCCATAATTAAATTGAATTCTATTCTATCCCGGTATTTATAATTTAATCTTCGTTTTATTATATTTATCCACGTTTCAAATCATTTTTGATATTATCTAACATCCCATGTGACACATCCATAAAGCAGTACAAACTCTCTAAAATGTAATAATATTCAGAAATAAGTCTGTCATGTGAAAACGAACCTCAAAATATAATACTTACATCTTTTACAGACGAGAATGAAATAATTAGGGGAACATTTATGCGTTTCTCTCCTCAAAGTCTGCAGAAGCATTCAAAATAATTTCTTTACACCGTTTCGATAAAATATCCGAAACATCAAATTCACCCATTCCATCATCTCGAACGATATAGACCGTTGATGTTTTAAAATTAAATAATGGTGATAGTAAACAACACAATTAAACAACATCCTTAGCAACGCCAAACTTAAGCATTATTGTAATCAAAATTATTATAAATGAAAACTTATTTCACATACTCTAGTGAGACAAAATCTTGTATGCACCACGAGCGTTATTATAAAATATAGATGATAATGTCCATCGGACGACATCTATCCCTCGGGCCGAAGGCCCTCGGGCTAGATCCTCGTCGCTCTACTGGCATTATCATTATCGTAACGCCCTTGATACATAAAATACTATTGTGATGACCTCATAACTCAAAAACAAATGAAAGTCGGAAAGTGATGTGTGCATATTATTGTGTATTTTTGAAAAGTAAAATCGACCGGTTTTAGCCTTTAAAAAAAAATCTGATGTGGACACCACACGACTTCCTTGTACGCAAGACCAATATGAAGATGAAGTATAGACTCAATTATAAAATTGCACGTATTTGACGTAATTTGACATTAACATCTATTTTTTATTTTTTTGTTATTTTTTGTCCTAATCCAAATGTATATACGTTAAATTTACATATCTCGCTTATACAAAGGGCTAATTTAATAATACTTGATGTGCTAGACGCAGAATTTAATTCTCTAAAACTCTTATTTGAAGCATTTATTTCTAAAATCAAAATGAAATCATTTTATTCAAGAAAAACTGTTAACAACTTCAGGTAATATATCACTTCCGGTTAGCATGTTTTAACCAAATTCTGCTATGTTATTGCAATTGATATAAAAGTCTTATATACTAAATTTGAAAAGTTTTGGATTATATTTTAATATAGTTTTTCATTAAAATCTATTATAGGCTTCAAATAAAGTACCTTTTCTGGAAATTATGTAATGACCAAAAGGGAGGTGCACAACTAGATGTTATAGAAGTCCTAAATACAAAATTTCAACTTTCTACGGCTTACCGTTTTTGAGTTATGCGAGATACGTACGTACGTACAGACGTCACGACGAAATTAGTCAGAATGGATTCAGGGATGGCCAAAATGGATATTTCCGTTGAAATCTGGAAACCGAAATTTTTCGCGAATACAATACTTCCTTTACTTTGTACAAGGAAGTAAAAACCGTTTGAGTTCACTGTTTTTCTTTAAATATTCCATACTTTAATCCCACACTGTATATAACTATTTGGTAGAGTTAGAACCTCAAAATAAATCCTATGAGGAAAAAATAATTAGATTAGAAATCTGGTATAGTTTCCATTTGTCTTGTTGTATAAGATTTGATAAGACGAATCCTGAATCCCGCGCTTATTCTTTCTTCCCGCAATCTATCAATTTGTATATCCGTTGCTGTTGCTGTTTACAAATCCTGCAGCTCGTTGGCGGTTGTGTTACACATGAGGCAATCAGACAAAGGAGTGATAAATCCAGCGAGACACAGATTACGGGATCAGCGTTCACGAGGCAACGTTGGCGGGATCGGGATCGGGACCGGGCTGGGACGGACTCTGTTGCAAGATTAATGCGACGTCGCGAGACGTGGACGCGTCACGTCGCAAACGCCCGAGCCAAACGATAAAAAATCTATACAATGTGACAGCAGAGGAAGCAAAGCCAACTGAGAATGGGATGCTGGAGTGGGAAAACTAAGGATGAATACATTAGGATATTCATAGCGTACATGTGGGAGTTACAGACAAATGTCAATATGTATCTACATTATACTCGTTATTTAAAAATTAGGTTGTTTGATGATTTCTACTGTACCGATTTCAGTGTTACCCATTTTTCTTACCTATAATTTAAATTGAATATTATTAGACCCACAAATGGGTCGACTTGCAACTTATGTGGGATCTAATAGAATTTTACCAGTCTCACTACCGAATCTACTAGGCAAAATTGATGAAGGTCCATGAACTATATATATACTTAATTCCAAGTTTCCAAATTTGTATAACTTCTTTGTATGTATTCTAATTTGTCGTGAAAGGGTGATATCCTTATTGACGGTGCTTGACAGTAATCCAGTAATTGTCCCTAAACGAACATAACAAGTTGTGATACGAAAGTAGTAACTTTTTCCATGATTCCTCCGTGTCTCATCTAAACTTAGTATTAGTTCTCGACTGCAAAATGTAGTCTAGGAGCCAGACTGCTCCAACTCCGTAAATCTTATCAAAAGTATAGATGCGCAGATGCCCACTCAGCTATACAAAAAATAACTTTACATCATTCAATTTGTATTCCAGCGCAAAAAATTCCAATTCAATGGTCAGTAGCGCTCTAGAAACTTATAAGGCGGGGACATGCTCGCGAATACAAATTCTACAAGATTTGAAATATCTACCACTAAAGAAAAAATGTTTTAACATTCAATGCAAAATGAAATCAATATGGGACTCGGTGGTCAGTTTGTTCGTATTGTAAGAAAAGTTTGTCATATTCAATAGTAAAATGATGTTTTCTTTATTTATACAAGTCTTTGGTGTACGCATTAAGGTGCTTATTTATTTATTAGTAATCACTCAACATGAACGGATGTTCCCAATTACAGAGGATTATTGACAAGAACAAGAATAAATACAGTGTAGTTACAAGAAAAATTAGAAATAATGAAGTAACAATATTAGAAATAGAAATAACTCAATTTAATTGCTAAAGATCAAACAAGAAATAATTCATAATTTGTTTTCCAAATTTGGATTGAGTATCATGGAAAATGTCAAGATTGTTAAAATATATGGACACAGTGTTGAATGTAGCACACAACTGTCTAATTGGAGATCGAAGTTCATAGTTTGTTCTAGGGGTGCTGTATATGAAGGTTATTTTAGGCAAGCTAGCGAATGAGCATCATCAATTAGATTATTTACAAGTTTATAGAGATATAAACATGATTGGATTTTTCTACGGCAGTCCAAAGAAATAACATTGAACTCAATTAGATAGTTGGAGTAATTACAGATCGTATCAATGCGACGATGGTGGAATTTGGCACAACAATACCTTATACATTTTTTCTGTATACTCTCCAGAGCTTGTACATGATTGATATATACAGGATTCCAAATTTATAATCCATATTACAGTTTACTACGCACAAATGAATAATACAAGAATTTGAGGGTCTGTAAATTATAAAACGATTGGTATTACGAATTATGAAGCCAAGATTTCTGTAAGATGCTTTTCGAATATCATTAAAATGGGGAATACAGCTAAGTTTAGGATCGAATAGAATTCCTAAAACTTTGAATAAAGTTACTCGCTCCAAAATTGTGTTATTCATTTGATAGTTAAACGGTATAGTTGTTTGCTTTAAAGAGTAGGTCATAATTTTACATTTACTAAAATTAAATAAAAGCTTAGAGGCTAAAGCTTATGCGTTATAATAACTTCTGTATCGTTCAAGCTTTCATATTAATCTGTATTTTTTATAAGCAATATTTATTTGGTCTTATAAAAAAACAGAATATTTGTCGCAATTTATGTAAATATATACTCGTATAGCATGACTAGCGACTGAAAATTGACGTTTAAATTTTTTTATAGAAGTGGTTTCTTTACACATTCAGGTATAAAGATTTTTTAAATATCCATTCAAATACTGGACTAAGAAATCCTAGAAATACATTAGCATACATTATATATAATAATAAGTTAATTAAGTGTAATCACGTAAATAAAATTTTAGTAAATATCATTGAAGTACATGTTCATAATGTAAGTGTTCATCAGCATCCCTCATCAGTGAACATGTATGTGGATAAGTTTGAAGTGAAAGAGGAAGTGTAAGGGTATGCAGTCCTTCCTTTTCACCAAGCAGCGGTCGACCAGTTAGATAAAGTGTATCATCGTTTGGAAAATCAGTAAGTTTAGAGTTTCTTTCTTCGGAGACCCCCCACGTGTTACATTATTAAAAAATCTGGTGTGGCCAACACAATACCTCCCGACATTTACAGCCCGAGTCACAAAAAAAATTAAGTTAATTCTTATTTTTTTATTAGCGAATTTTACTCTAATTTCGACAGTTTATTTCTTAAAATATAGTCTAATCTAATCCAAGTAACTACCTTTTTTTAAAACCCCTCAACAGGATTAAATCCCAATTACAGAGTGGGTTCACATTCACACTTAGTGGGATTCGAACCCACAGCCCCGAGAGCACTCATGACATGAGGCGTTGCTTTAACCATTGAGTCACCGGAACTAAAATAAAATGAAGATTAAATTTTAAATACCGGGATAGAATAGAATTCACTAATCCGAAAATGAGGATTATCTTAAATATTTTTGTGAATCGTAAATTTTTATTAATCTAAACACATACCTACATATGTACTTATGGTGGAAACTATTGAATTCCTTTTCTATTGTTCTACACGGAGAAAAATGGATTGTTGAAAACTTATTGATAACAAAATTATACTTCCAACAACAATCTATACTCTTACAACTAAAATCCTGCATTAAATTTTGTAGATAGTATTGCAATATTAATATTGCTATTGGTGTAATGACATCGTATTATTATTATATCTATTCATAATGATGTATTCTATATACAGATTGCTGGAATTAGTAGCAAATGTGTTTTGCTGAATGTAATAATATAATATAATAAATGTAAGTGATTAGTATTGTTGTAAAAATTATAAATATATTGAAAATTGTTAGAGCAATATAATATAATAAAGAAAAATATCTAGTATTACTGAGACAAATATTTGTATTGTTATGGAATCGTCTACAACGCAGAACAGCAAGTAGTAAAACAGACACTGCTGCAAGTACAACCGGCACAATTATAAGCCTAAAAGTAATAAGAAATTAGCTACTAATGTTTGATTTAATTAAACGTTACTTTATTTTAGGAAAATTTGTTGAAAAACATTCTAATTATCCACATTATTTGTAGGGTTTACAAAATATATTAAAACGCACAATTACTTGCTAAACAGCACTTAATAACAAATTATACTTAACAAATCATAAATGACAAAAGATTTGTAGTATTATTATAAATGAACTGTTGTCGCAAACAATAAATGAAAAGTAAGTACGTAATAGAATAGTTTAACCTGAAATTATATTGTTTTAATTCTTGTTATATGTTTATCATAGACTTCCCACTGAAATATTTGAAAAAAGCAGCTAAAGAAATAGTCCAACTATTTCCTAATGAAAAAAAATACTCTTACTTTATGTCATATATTCCGAAAAGTAATACTTCTCCAAGAGTATTAGCCAGGGAGAAATTGTGGTCAAGGTATATTAATGCAAAAAGATCACTTAACGCATCAAGAAAGAGAACTTTATTAGAAAATAACGGTATTTATTTAAAACTAATATTACAACTACATTTTAATAACAGAACATTGTGAAGTTACAGAAAAAGAACCCGATATAGAAAAGAAAGATCAAAAGCAAGACAGTGAATTAACAGCAGAATTAATTTTTTTGAAAATTTGTATTGAGCCTGAAAATCGGGTAGAGGAATATTGGACTGTTACTCATGAAAAGAGAATTCAAATGCGTGCACATATGGTACTGCTGAGTATTTTGACACATTTCCCGCATTAAATACAAGAACAGGATTTCGTTTAGTAAGTACAAAATTAAAATATTAAACTATAAATTGAATGTAGAATCTGAATTTATATTTCTCCTAAATAAGCGTTAATTTTTTTTGGAAAAAGTGTGTAAACTTAAAAAGTTACTATTTTGCGAATATTTATTTTCTATTATCTCAATATTTATTTTAATTTTAAATATAAGCATAGTTTCTATTTTTTTGTTCTTGTATTAATAAAACATCTGTGATTAAATGTAATTAGACATTGGCAAATATAATATTTTTGTACTTTGAATACTGGTGTTGATTATTTGATTACATTCTACATTATTTTATGAGTGATCGTGACCGATCTAATCAATAAATTTACGAGAGGTCTGAAATGTAGCAAACAATTATATTAGTTTTAATCTAATATTTTATTGCTATAATGAATATATTAAATATTTGTAACAAGTATTTTTAAAATGCTACTATTAATATCCTTCTTGTTAAAATAAATATATAAATATTGCTGAAATGGTAAGTTACATATATCAGATTGATACTTTAAATATGTAAAATACATACGAAAGAAAACTTGTATACTTAGTATAGTTATAATTCGTTGCAATGGTTAATAAACTTTATTGATACTACAACTTGACAGTATAACTATTTTGGTAATTAAAATTATTGTTGCTCTATACATATTATATTGCTATATTTTAATAATATTTATATTGTTAGCTTAGATACTCAAAATGCTGTCACCATACGTACGATAAGTTATTGCTATAGTATATACATTTATTGTTATAACAATTATACATTTTTCTCCGTGTATTTACTTTTTCCTTTTTAAAACGTTACTAATATTATTTTAAAATGATAAGTTCTTTGATAGTGACATTTATCTGTCAGTTACATACATTTAAATAACTGCATTTTGTTTGTTTAAAGCGTAGGCTCTGGGATTTAAATTATAGATAATTTTATAAATTTATCTATAAAATATATAGAAAAAGCATTAATACAAATTTATAGAAAATTTAATAATCTTTAATTTTTATAATAACATTAATCTCGAAAAAATAACATAAGGTATTTTTCGAAGAAAAACTATTTTGAGTTTCTAGTAAAGTGCCATTTCCGATTATCCGATTTTCACCAAAATCTAATGGGCTCTTTCCAATACAGAAAAAGTTCGAAATACAAGATTTCAAAATTTTCTGAATGATAGTAATACACACATACATACACACAGACATCATCGTGAAAATGTTAAAATTGGATTCTAGGGACCTTAAAACGTGGTCATTTACCAAAATCCCGATATGTGATTTTTAGCACGATCCCTATACCTCCCTTACCAAGGGTAGCGGGAGGTAAAAAACCATTTTATTCGTAATAATTTTTTTATATTTTGCGTTCATAAAGACCTTCATTTCGATACGCAATTTTTTGTTTTAGACGGTTGGTACTAGATGACGTTTCTTTAACCCATTTTTACCTAATTTATTTTTAGTTAACTGACAATTCATTTTAATAATATAGGCTGGTATTCTGAGCACCCGATTCAAAAAGCGACTAGCTAGTCGCCCGACTATCATAATGTTACAATATATACTTTAGACGGGTGACTAGCTAGTCGCTTCTTTAGTCGGGCTTAGTCGCGAGCTCAGAATACCAGCCACTATGTCGAAATTATTATTTATTTTTTTTTATTTAAGAAAGATTATTTACATGAAAATGTACAAATGGTTACAAATATAATCACAAATTGAGTAAGTAAATGTTAATTGTAGAAGGCGCAAAATATAAAAAAATGGTATAAAGAACTCATTTTATAAGACTTTCTTTCGCACTTGTCAATTAGAAAACTCGCTAACGCTCGTTTTCTAAATTTTGACGCGTGCGAAAAAAACATGTCTTATAAAACACGTTCTTTAATATACTATTTTTTAATTTTCCCCAATTTAATAATTTATTTTTATCTTCATCTTTTGTATAAATTTATGCTCTTTTCAATTAGGTAACATATGCCGTAGCTCTATATATGTAGTGAAACAGCTATCCGTTCAGTGCTCTATCCTCTATCCCTTTGAATTCCTGGTTAATTCCTGCGGGACCATCTCTGCAATGTAAATAGCCTTCTTCCAGGGTCCCACAGGCATTAATTGAACCTCCCAGGTTGCGTCAACGTCACCCCTTCTTCTCTGATTCGTCGAAAGGGTGCCGGAACCACAATTGAAACTTAATTGAGCGCACGACTTTCAGTTTTCCACATGTTACCGCGTAACCCGTCATTCGTGACGTCACCCATGCCATGACGTCAGAAATAACATTTGGGAGATTGTGTTCTTATTGATTAAAAGGAGGGGTGGAGATCGATTTCTTTAATAATTTAGAAGTTTTGAACCGGGATTAATTTTTCAATTTCACTCTTTTCAATACTTTTTCTTTGGTTGGTTATTATATTCGTATAACCTTTTATCTTTGAGAGTAAATTAGGACGGTAAGACAGAAAGAAAGCAGATTTTTCAAAAGTTTCAGATTTGGAACTCTTCTTATTATATTCGACACAATTTACGGCATGAATATAGCTGGGACGTGGTATGACAAATTACTCATTCATGAAATCAGGGCTTTTTCTTATACTTACAAAATAGCGTTCAAATTTCTCTACTTTTTTGAACGTCTTGCACTATTGTTAATTAGGTTTCATTGTTACTGATTTGCTATATTTATAAATTCATTTAATATTTTGTTTGGATACATATAGATGTCATTATAAATTAAATAAAATTTCATTATATATTTTTACCTCCCCCTACCCTTGGTAAGGGAGGTATAGGGATCGTGCTAAAAATCGCGTATCGAGCTTTTAACATTTTCAGGATGATGTCTGTGTGTATGTATGTGTGTATGTGTGTGTGGAGCCTTTACTCTAACTCAATTACTATCATTCAGAAAATTTTGAAACCTTGTATTTCGAACTTTTTCTGTAATGGAGCTCATTAGATTTTGGTGTAAATCGGATAACCGGCAATGGCACTAGTTTTTCTTCAAAAAATACCTTTAAATGTTATTTTTTCGTGATTAATGTTATTATAAAAATTAAAGATTATTAAATTTTCTACAGATTAGCATTAATACTTTTTCTATATATTTTATGGATAAATTTATATAATTATGTATAAATTTAAGCCCGGAGCCTACGCTTTAAACAAGCAAATCTCCTTGGTTACACAGTTCATATCTCAAATGTATGTAACTGACAGATAATTGTCACTGTCAAAGAACTAATCATTTCAAATTAATAACAGTAACGTTTTAAAAAGAAAATAGTGAATAGAACCCTAGTTATATGGAATGGACCTTAATAGAGTTTCCGCAATAACTAAATATGTATATATATATATATATATATATATATATATATATATATATATATATATATATATATATATATATATATATACCATATGAAAAAACCCACAATATACACATAGAAGGCACAGAGTTGGAACAAGTGGGTACGTACAAATCTTCTGCTACTTCAGCTTTTCCCTATTTTATTAGGGATCACTGTTCCTTACTCGTCTCTTAAACTCATTCCTGTCCAACGCTTCTTCACACAATTTATGATTTAAAAGATGGTAAAACAAATATTATTAGAATGTATTTACCTTCTTGTAAGATAAAGTTCCTTAACATTTATTAAAATTTTGCAGATATTTATTTAAAGACACAGAATTATCAGAAGAGAGTAAATATATACTTAACACTTCCCACATTACGGTTTCACGTAAACTTTTAATCTTTTCGATAAATATTATGATTATGTTACAAAACTTTTCATATCAGGTAAAACAAACTGTAACATTCCACATATAAAATTCAGTTCATGTGGGTGCGTATAATTACATATGTATACGAAATAATATTTCAGAATCTAGAGCGTAGGTGGTATCAATGACGTAAACAAACATCAGCAAATTTCATATATAATCAATACCTACTCTTCAGCGGGCATTAGGCCAGTAGTTCGCATTGGAAAATATATGAAAACACTCTGCTCTAACATAACCTAAACCAATACAACTCTTTGAAGTACCATCGAATAGTTGCTGAATTATCGCGTGTTTCATTTGTTTATATGTGCATATATATCCTTTGATCCTAAATAGATGCTTTTGGAATATTCAAACAGAATAAAAAAGTGCTCGAAAGAAGGACCCTCAAGATACAGTTTGAGGACTATGTGTGCTGAGTAATACCTTTGCAAATACGAATACACCCCTACCTGGAGATGATTCGGTTATAGTGTTGACATAATCGACGGAGAGGAATATTCAACCGAAATTAATTAATAAATAAATAAAAGTAACGTATGTACAGAGCTGGGCAATACTTGCAAGAATAATTATTTATGAAATAAGTGTTAAAAGTGACATTTTATTTTGTGAGAAGGAAGTGATCCAAACCTTCGAACAAAATAAAATCACTTTTAACACGTATATCATATACTATTTTTTCTACAAACACTATTTCTTAATTTAAATTTGTATTACTAATATTTTTTGACATTCACTTTTAACACTAGTGTCAAAAGTAACAATGATCTGTCACTTTTAACACTGGTGTCATAAAATGACATTTTAACGCTAAAATCAAACATTAAAAAGCCCACTTTTAATAGATTTGTAGAAAAAAGTACTTTATTAGGCTTGCAAGTACTTTCAGCACTTCAAGTACTGTACTTGAAGTACTTTCTATTTCTAGTACTTCGTACTTGAGCAAGTAAGTCTATTCACATGTACTTGGTACTTAATACTTGAAGTACAATGAAAAGTACTTGAAGAATTTTTAAATACTTGAAGTACTTTAAATGTACTTGAAGTATTTTAAATGTATTTGAATTAGTTTAAATGTACTTGAAGTTCGATGAATAATTTAAAAGTTAACAATGTTATGAGAATTGTTTGTCTGTCAGTATTTCTTTTGCAGTGGTGTGAAGTTATTCCTGTATAGTACATAATCATGTGAATTTCATTAATAAATATATTTTCAGCGATAATATGAAAGTAAATAAATATTTACAAATTTTCTTAGATGAACGGTGGGATGAATGTTTTGCTGTCATTGGCTGTCACATGCAATTAGTTTGGTTATTGAAAAGGTTATTTGTTTATTACTTTAAGGGCCAGTATTTCCATCTCCGGATAAAGTTTAGGATAACTATCCGTCAGATAAATCATAAAATATCGCATCGAAATAAAAGCATAAATAATGTAAATTATATTGAATGTCATTTTTTGATGCGATTTTGTTCATTTATCCGACAGATAAGTTATCCAACACTTTATCCAAAGATGGAAATACCGGCCCTAATAATATTAAATTTATTGGTATTATTTGACTGTTAATATGATGTTAGGGATGATGATAAATAATTGGAGATGCAGTCGTGGTAAACAATGTTTATTAAATAGTAATTTTATTAACCTTCTTACGTTTCGATTCCAAATGAATCATCATCAGGGATAGTTAAATACAGTTGGAAAATAAGATCATTACATTACAAAATCAAAAATGTAAGGATGAAAATGCCGTCAAAAAGTTCAATGATAATAAAATACGTGCATACATCAGAAACAACTAATAATAATAATATTATTTTATTGGTTATTTGACGAAAATGACAGATAATATTAAACATATGGAAAAGTAATTTCTTGACTGGATTTGGATATGGAGAAGAATAAATTCTGGGATCCTACCAGGATTATCCTCAGGAAGAATTAATTATTTTTATGGTTATAGATGTATAAAATTTTGCCGTCAATGGCATGCATAATTTAAATAAATCATATGTCAGTACATTATGTTCATGTTCAGTGAGTGTGCATTTTATTACTGACATATAATTTATTTAAATTATGAATGCTATTGACGGAAATTTTTTATACATCTTTAACTGTAAAAAATAATTATTTCTTCCTGAGGATGATCCTGGTAGGATCGAAAGGTCGACGCAAATAATAATAAAAATTGCATGACTGCATCCCAGAATTTATTCTTCTCAATATTAAAGATATTGTGCTGGAAATTAAGTAATGATAATTTAAAATTTATTAATGCTTTAAATTTATTTTTAGGAGCAAATATTAAATGATGACATGAGTGATATGGACAATTTGTTATTTTCGTCAAGTTCAGGGGACAGTTTTTCTAACAGTTCTACGGAATTTGTTGTCGTTCATAAAAATCTCAACTAAGCTCATGTCAAACTCATCTCACTTTGAGCTGAGATAAGGTGAAGCAAATGATAAAAAGAAAGCGAATATTTTAAATGGGTTGAATATTTTGGACTGACATTGAGATCGACAAGAAATTGCCGAGCAATCGACGAGTTAAAATAAATAAATTTATCATCACGGCTTATTACCCATTGCTGGGTGTGCCAATCTACTTTGTACACAGATATCGGTAATGATAAAATATTTGACCGTGCGGGCGCTTACCAGGCGTCACCTCACGGGCACTCATTGCTAGCGTGGAGAGTGCATCACAGGGGTCAATTTTGTGTCATTTAAATTTCGAAATATTTGGCGTTGGTCGGGATCGAACCCGGTTTTTCAAATTCGCGACCTGACACTCAGGCACGCAGTCACGAGACCCCATATCGATGAGTTCAGCACTACATTTGATAAAATTCTTATTAGATTAACTAAAACTATCAAGATAAAACCATTTTGTCCTGATTGCGCCCTATCCATCTTAGTTAGCTCTGCTTGGGGCTTGGTTTTGCGTTAACACCTCCAGTGTTGTCGACCGCACGTTAATTTTAATTCTTGTTTTACGTGCGCGTGGAGATTGCTGTTCGTGAGACTAGATTCGCCTCATTGTTTATTGATTTTGTGAAAATGTTGACGCGGTGTTAAGGATTTGTTGGCTGTTACACGGTTTATCCTGCTAATCGGGGTTTCATCCACCAGTACAACCCGCAAAACGATTATTTCATTTTGCAAACTTTCACCAATATTGTTCGTAAGCTGCTTTATAAATAAATCCAGATATATTTACAAGAATTTTCTATATACAGTTCATAAAATAGCACACAATGTGTAAATAATACAAAGAGATCAAAAATGGCTGAACTTTTGTTCCAAAATAATGTCAAAATTATTTTTAAATTTTCTTTAATTCATCAAAACTATATTCCACATATGACAGATGATGGGTGCATGACATTTGATTAATATCATTGCCGTACGTTGAGTCATTTGATATTTGTTTCGCATACCTTTGTGGAAAATCTTTAAGTAATTTCTTTTCATCACGGTTTTTAATAAAGAGTTGACAAATTTCTTTTTGAAGCATGAGTCATACTACGTGGGCCATCGTTTTGACCACGTTTATTTATTTTATTTTTTAAATGTTTCCATTCAATGTAGAATAGAAGTAGTCAAGTATGGCTCAAATATTTTTTTGTAATAAACACAATGTATTTTTTCTACAGTCTATATACAAAGTAGCCATTTGCGCTCTCTTTTGCCAACGCAAAATGTCACTTTGCCGCTCATGCGCGACAAAGTAGAAAAACGCTCGCTGTCCAAGTTTCTACCTATGCAATGTTGAGAATGTCCACTAAGACGGTTCCCAGGAACATTTCAAGAACTACATCGCCTCGAGGGCACTGCTATCCAATGGTTGAACAACCTAGATATCAAACCATAAGTCAAAACACAAAGACATTTATGATAGTTAATTCTTGTTCTTGTTATTTTTAATATTGTTTTATTTTTGTTTTGCCATACGACATATATATATATATATATATATATATATATATATATATATATATATATATATATATATATATATATATATATATATATATATATTTGTCTACATTCTTAATGGAAACGTTTAGTCAGGAACTAATGGCACTGTAGTTACATATTTATCACCTTCACAAGTAAATCTGACATATAACTGCTCTGTCGGTATATTACATAACCAAACAAAATGCTGCACTGCTGTGAAAATAATACAGGGCATTTATTTACAAGAACGAAAGTATAAAATGCTTAGATTAGATTGAAGCAATAGCTCAAGAAGAATGGAAAATAACGATAAATTAAAATTAAATATAATAGTATATTACATTAGAAGTCACGAAAATGTTTCATTGCACACGAGGAGGCTTGTATGAAGAATGCGAGGATGCGCAGCGTCTGAGCATTTCTTCAAAGCCTCCGAGTCAAGCAAAGACATTTTTATGACGCGTGATGTATCCTATTTTTTTTTAATCGGCAATTATAGAAGCTTAAAATTATAGAAAAAATTAGGTTTGCATAAATCATCAGAGCTGTGACAAATTTTAGATAACGTTGTCATGAGAAGTAAACAAAGTGACAAATTTTATTATTATAAAAATTTGACGCGTTGTGTTTGCTTTCTTGCTACCGGTAATTTTCCTTTTGAAAACGATGTCGCAATGCGAACATGATTTTGATGGTGAACATGAAGTACCGATGGACATAACTGAAGCTGCGAACGCCGCTGTGGCAGATTTACTACCAAAAAATCCAAACAGCGGTACGAAAAGGAGTACGATAGATTCAAAAAGTGGTGCAACATTAGAAAAGTGAATCAAATTAGTACAGACAGTGGAAAATAAAAATTTTACTTTTAAGACTCAAATTAGTCCAGAAACGAGGATTTTCATGCCGATTTAAAAAAAAATTGTGTAAACAGTTGTGCTGCCATCTACAAAAGTATGGCGTGAACGCTTCCAATGGACATCCACTTTTTCACTACACTAGTTTAATGTAATTGAAACAAATAAATTATACAAAAAAACTTATAATATTCATTACAAAATTCGCATTATTTTTTTGAAAAAACGAAAGCCAAAACAATATATTGAAGTCATATTTGAATACATTCCTATCTTTACTGCAAAACTATTGAGTAGTACTGTAAGTACAAAGAGTACATTTTATTATTTTCTCTCAATCGACAATGTTCCATTTTGCGCTCTTAATACACAAATAGCTATTAAATACTGATGATGGCAGCTTCGTTTGCCGAAACGTCCAAAAAACAATAAATATAATTTACATCATTTCCTTACAATTTGATCCTGATAGCCAAAATTACTCTCCCACAAAATATAAAGATTATTAATCAAATTTGGCACTACGTTTTTAAGATAAAAATTATGATAGTTTTAATGTTATGCCCGCAACAGCGTGTAATATACTTTTAAAAATAAAAAGTATTACTATGTGTTACATTGTGTGAAAGTGTGAATAGTTTTTATTGTTACGGGGTGTAGCACTATAAAATTTTTAATTTTACATTCACATTCTGTGGCAATAAAAATAAATTTGTGGGACAAACTTTCTTAATATTTCCCACTACATATTTTAAGTATCGAGTTAACCTTTACACAGAAAAATTATTTCCTCAAACTTAAACAAAACAAAAATTTTAACTTCAATCATATGTATCTTTCTAAAAGAAATATTCTTTTTGGTGCCTATGGACTCTATTATTTCAGACCAGTTTTTTCTGACTGTAGTTTTGAACCATCCGTTCCATACCGATGGGTATTTTGCAGGCCTTCCGGAACTCAGGGTTGGAATCCATTCATTGGAAAAACGTTGGGCAAAGTGCATTGAGCTTATGGGGGATCATGTAGAAAAATAAATGCATTTTTGACCTTAAAAATACAGTCTTTCACTGCCATGCCGAGAACTTTTCACCTATGTTTATCTCGACGTTTGAAGCCGCTTGAATTTAGTAAATCCCTTTTCAATCTTCGAAATAAACGACTGAGATTAATATTTCAAGCCACTTGAAAATGTCAAGTCAAGCTACAGGCTTGGACTTAATGAAGCGGCTTGACTTCTATCGGAATAAACAGTGAAGCTTCAAATAATGGAACTACGCATGCGCATATCCGCAATATGTTTGAGTGTCAATAAATTCATATCATTTGTTGGTTAATTGTTAATTTCATTTTATAAAAGTTGCGACATAAAACTTAATAAAATTGTCCAAAAGCGAAATATTTGGAGTGATGAAGAAGCAAATATCTTTTTAATATTTTTGAAAAAGAAGACAAATAACAACATGCATGACAATTTTCAGATTTTGATGTTGCATATGCAGCTTGAAATTAGATCATATACCTCTCCCTGTCTGTCTGCATAATCTAGTATTTAAAAATCTTTTTTTAGTCGATACGAATTTAAAGAAGATTGAAAATAACTAAATTCTAATTTCAATCCGCTGAGATAAACCAATAGAATTTTTCAAGTCAAAATATACCTCAAGCCGCTTGAATGGCCGAGATAAACGTAGTCAATGATTACGTTTATCTCGATAATTTAAGCAGCTTCAAGTATATTATGACTTGAAAACTCCTTTTGGTTTATCTCAGCGAATTAAAAATAGGATTGAGTTATTTTCAATCTTCTTTAAATTCGTATCGACTAAAAAAAGACAGTTAAATACTCGATTATGCAGACAGACAGGGAGAGGTATAACCCCAAAATCTAAAAATTGTCATGCTGTTATTTGTCTTCTCTTTCAAAAACATTTATTTCTTCACCAGTCCAATTATTTCGCTTTTCTACAATTTTAATAAGTTTTATGTCGCGACTTTTATAAAATGAGGTAAAATGCAAACAATCAACAACTTATATGAATTTAGTAACACTGCAACATATTGCGGATGTGCGCATGCGTAGTTACATTATTTGAAGTTTCACTGTTTATTTCGACAGAAATCAAGCCGCTTCGTAAGTCCAAGCCTGTTACTTTATAGGCTTGACTTGACATTTACGAAATTCAAGCGGCTTCAAACGTCGAGATAAACGTAGTCAATGGCAGGGAATACCAAAAGAATACAGGTGCAATCACAAATGAAAATTAGGCTCGAAATTAGGTTTAGATTTATGGTTTATACTTTAGATTTAAAGACTTTGGCCGCATATTATGTAATCCATTTTTATTTAGTATCCACTGGGTGGATTCGGCTTTTTACACAAATACGAGAAGAACATGGAGACTGTCATAACTTAACTGCTGAAATACATATAACCAATAATGCTAAGCGAATGATAGTTTCACGGCGCACAGGTGTCTTGTTAAGTACTGCTCTACCGATATTTTACTCTTGTTTTTAAAGCATTTACACAGATATCTGTACATATCAAAACTAATATTCAGGTAATTTAAACTTACATTTATGACTGACTTACTTAAACCTAAACAAAAACCATACACCTAATTTTCATTTGTGAATGCACCTTATCACTCACAGACTAAAATATTTGGTCTCCTTGTAAAATTAGATTGTCAACGTTTCAATAAACAAATTCTTTTTATTTGATGAAGAGGTCTTACTTTTTCTCAAAAATTTTGTTACATGCGTTATTCTGGGTTGTTAGTTCTTGTGCTTGCGCTAGAAAATGCAAGTAAAATAGTCTTTGAAGTCAATGAAATTGCTGATCCACGCCCGATATTGAAATTAAGAAAACTTATCCTTTTTAAAACGATTTTATAGTAGCAATAACGGTTATCGTTTCTGTATGATTGTCTTCATAAATAAGATATTATCTTTAAGTGAATTTTGGATCGTCCGTTGAAACCGAAATCGAAACAAATAAATAAACCATCTATAAAAATTAAATTTCCCGTTGTATCTACAATAGATTTTTACGAGCGAATATCATGGTTTTATTAGTTTGATTTCGTTTCTCTGTATCTGAGTGAGCGGCGGCCGATAATGAGATATGGAAGATATAAAAATGAAATAAAAGAATGGATTGAGAAAAGGAAAGGAATAAAACAAGGTTATAGGCAGCGGGCGGCATCGGCATCCCTGGAGAATCGGAGCAAACTGATAGACTAGACGCAGGCACGTCCAGGGACGGAGATCGTGTCAGGAAATTGGGACCACTACCTAAATTCAATCATATGATGCGAAGAGCTGCTGTAACGATGCCCATTTCGAAAATGCATTCGAGATGGCGAATGGCGAAGCATTAACACTACACCGGTTGGTAAATAGTTTTTCGATTGAAATACAGTAATCCCACGTAAGAAGACAGTAATTAGATTTCGAGAAAATCTCGTGAATTGCGAAACTATGTTACGTAAAATAAAAATCAATGCATAATGAGCCTGTGTCACATTTTTCAAAAAAGTATCAGGTAACCAAATAAGTTTGTACGGTTTTTCGTAAAATATAAATATTTATTAAGAAACAATAATACACTATTATTCATCGTAGTAATTACCATCACATTCAATGACCTTTTGCCAACGTGACACCAGTTTTTGTATGCCGTTCTTGTAGATTTTGAATCAAAAAATTGACGGACTACATTTATTACATCAACTCGAGTTTTGAACTGTCTATGTCTCATACACTTGTATCACCTGATAATCACTTGGCGAAATGTCAGGAGAATATGGAGGGTGTGGTAACGTTTCCCAATCTAGTTTAGAATTTTTTTCCCGGGTCAATCTTGCGGTATGTGGTCTGGCGTTATCCTGTAAGAATACCACTTTCTTTCGATTGACTACAGAATGCCGTTTTTGGATGAATGCTGCTTGTACACACTCAAGCTGTTCGCAATACAAGTTCGCAGTTATGATTTGACCCCGTTCCAAAAACTCATAATGAACTCTTCCGGTTGCCGTCCACCAAACACAATAAAATCTTGTAGGCGATAACCAATGATACGAACGGTTAGAATTTGAGTATAATATCCACTTTTCGTCGCAGGTTAACAACCGATGAAGAAATGGTTCATTATCGTTGCGTGAAATGTTTGCCGAATAAATGCTAAGGCGACTTAATTCGTTATCATTTGACAATTCATATGGGACCTATTTGCTTAACTTCCACGTCTTTCCTAGCTGATGAAGGTGCAAACGAATGGTTTCATCACTCACATTGAACCTTTCTGCAAGCTCTAGGCACGTTGTATTAGAATTTGCCCCCACAACATGTTGAAGATCCTTGTTGTTAACGATCTTCGATCTTCCAGAGCGTGCTTCATCGGTCAAGCTGAGATCTCCCGAAGAAAATTTCTTGAACCATTTCTGTGCTGTTCGATCACTTACGGCATCATCTCCGAATGCTGTATATATTTTTCGCGCCGCCACTGCAGCTTTGGTACCAAGTTTGTACTCGTGGAGTAAACAACCTCGAATTAAAGTTATATTCGTTGCCATTTACAACTATTCAAATTAGGAATGAAACAATTTTCACCAACTGTATATGTATCCGACAAAAGAAGGATTTATATTAAAGTAGATGACAGATATCAAACAAGTGCTATCGATCAACAGCTTAAAAGATATTCATGGCACTCTGCTGTATACAAAAACCGCACGAACTTATTTGGTTGCCTGATATTTTAAATGAAAGTTTATGCAATATTTTTCTTATTAATAATTATTTTTTAAATAATTTGTTATTTCCGTAAATAATTAAATACGAATATTGGCGCCAAAAATAGTCATGAAAAACAACCCCCCACTCCTGTATCGTAGAAGCACATACATTACGTCATTCACAGCCAATAGAAAAACAGTTTTTCCATCACCTACATTTATTTTTGTTATTTAGATAAATAAACATAGGCGACAGTGTGTCACATGTTAATAACAAACTTCTAATTTGACATTTGACGCTGACATTTTCCATTATAAATGAGTAATAATGGCTAATACAGAATACACTCAAGCTACGTCGGACAGTTTACCGAAAATCGAAAGCTGGATGATGGCTGAATTTATATCAGAAAACAAATATTTTGCTGTTACCGAAATAAGGTGTTCTAAAGAGTTAAGGTAAAATAAAATGTAAAACCCCAACCATCAGCTCTTCGACCTACTGCTTCCAGCCATAATTTTATTTTATTCGCATCTTTTGGCATATTTATAAATTCAATCGTAGGTTTGTTCCTAGCGCATTTTTGCAAGAAGCCACAATACGATATTGTAAATTACTGATTTTATATTGAATTTTATATTATCTAACACGAACCAAACTCAAAAATTTGATAATTGTTTGACAACTTTGAAAATATATTTATCATAACACTTGTAACAAAACACAAAGAATTGACACTATAAGGGACCAATTGGAGCCGATGAAGATGTATGTGTTGTGACGTCACATTCTGTTTCAGATCATGTGACTTTTTCAAAATATTATCCAAATTTCAAAAATTAATTGTAATAAATCTAATGGATATTTGGTTATATTTTCAAATTTGAGGCTGTTTAAATAATGACATCTTTTTATTTAATACTAGAACGCATATAAAAATTCTTGCAACAGACCTATTGTGAATTACGTAAGCACAAATAAAATATACATATAGAAAAACTACATACCAAATTTAATAATCTTTTTACTTCCTTCTACAAAGTAAAGGAAGTATTGTATTCGCGAAAAATTTCGGTTTTCAGATTTCAACCGAAATATCCATTTTGACCATCCCTGAATCCATTTTGACTAATTTTGTCGTGACGTCTATACGTACGTACGTACTTATCTCACATAACTCAAAAACGGTAAGCCGTAGAAAGTTGAAATTTTGTATATAGGACTGCTATAACATCTAGTTGTGCACCTCCCTTTTTGGTCATTACATAATTTCCAGAAATGGTACTTTATTTGAGCCTATAACAGATTTTACTGAAAAACAATTTTAAAATATAATTCAAAACTTCAAATTTGATATATAAGACTTTTATGTCAATTGGAATAACATAGTAGATTTTGGTTAAAAGGCTAACCGGAAGTGATATATTATCTGAAGTTGTTAACAGTTTTTCTTGAATAAAATGATTTCATTTTGATTTTAGAAATAAATACTTCAAATAAGAGTTTTACAGAATTAAATTCTGCGTCTAGCATATCAAGTAATATTAAATTAGCCCTTTGTATAAGCGAGATATGTAAATTAAAACATATACTTTTTGGTTTTTGTAATTAAGCTTGAGCGGATTAGGACAAAAAATAACAAAAAAAATAAAAAAATAGATGTTAATGTCAAATTACGTCAAATAAGTGCAATTTTATAATTGTATCTATACTTCATATTGGTCTTGCTTACAAGGAAGTCGTGTGGTGTCCACATCAGATTTTTTTTGGACAACACACTTTTAAAATTATTTTTCTTCAATTGTTCTTTGATTATTACAATTAACGACCGGTAGCCGAAATGTTTTATTGTTTATATTTTACAAATATTAAGATATCCAATAGCAGTACCTCGGTGTGTCTACTGGGGATGATAATAAATAAATACTTTTATCTGTAAAATTTAACAAAAATTGTTAAAGAAAAAAATCAAACATACAGTGTTGTAAAATTATCGTGTTATACGATATACATTTAAGGTATTTTATACGAAAATCAGGATCATTTTCCGACTATTACACCATCCGAGGTCTCCCTGTCAGTTATCCCGCGGTATTAACCCTATTCTCCCGGAAAAACTTCTCGGGGAAAGTTCTGGATTTCTTCAATTCTTACTTTAACTTGGCGTTGATCCCCGCTGTTGTCATTCGCGACTGATGTGAATGTGTCTTGTCTTTTTCTCCTTCACGAAGTTAAAAGAAGACGGAGAGATAAAGTGCGGATTGTTTGCAGACCGCAGACTCAAGGAATCGTATCTTTTCCTAAGTTAAGCTTGATCTGGTGACGTGTTCTCACATACGAAAGAAAAGAATTGAAAGAATGAAAGAAGTTCAAGTCACACGTAGCATGGGGTGAATAGTTAATTTTATATTGTGATTGCATATTCAAACACGATATGAATATGATAGCTGTTTTAAATATAGAACGCGTGTCTTATACAAGACAAACGTATAGAATTTGTTTCACAATTTTTTATGACATTTTAAAGATAAAATGAGGTGTTGCACTGTCTTTTTTTTTTGCTTTAATCAAAAGAATAAGAAAAAATATTTAGCCCATATTTTTAATTTTTTTCTTATTATTCTTTAATCATGAGAAAATTATAATGTTTGAATTTCCGCTTCCCCTTTCGCCTAATGACGTGCGATAGAACCTATCCAATGAGGGTGTGGCTTACATTTGCCACCGACGGAATTTAAACGAGTGACAGTCATGACAGCTGTCAACTACTACTGATTTTTGTATTTGGAAATCAAACATGGTTGTAAAACAGTGTTTTGTGCACTGTGCCCAAATAGAACTGATAGTAGGGAAACATATTTCTAGTAGTGCCTCAAAACGAAGAAAGAAGAATGAAATGGTTGTCACAAGAAAAGATAAAAACATAAAATCAAAACATCTTTGTTGTAATGATCATTTTGATGGAAATATAAATATTTTTATAATTAAATAAGAACTATTGAATAGTTACATTTATTTTTTTAGCTGGAAACTGATGTACTCAGACTACGGTTTCTTATACCGGCTAATTTTTGCACTACTGGAGCATAAGAGAGATTGATAAATCCAGGATAAAACATTACTAGACGGTATTTCTTTAGACTACTAGTGGCGATAATGTCAATATCCAACTGAAGAGGATCTATTCCAAACAATGTGTCGCTGGTATATGTTTTATATATGTTTTAATAATATTGTATTCTGTATGTGTCTGACACGAAATAAATCCAAAAGTCAAAATAGAAAATAAAATGTGCGTGTCATAAAGTATCAGGTGTCAACTAAAATGAAAAAAAAAGAGAACGGAGAAAAATTACTCAGAAATAGACAAAGCAAATATGTTGGAGATAAATAAATGTAAAAATAAAACATGGGATTAAATTTATAATGAATTTAATTTAATTAATATTGACATGTGTCAAATTTATTTTACAGAATAAAATTTACTTCCTCTAACATCGGTGGAGTAATTTATTCTGTAAATTTACTTAGCTAGTATTTTCATTCTTGTTTTGACGAAAATTTCTGAAATAAACTATTTTACTACAGGAGTAAATTTTACTTTGCTAGTGCTTTACTTATCCATCTTTTATAATACTGGGCAATAAACTATGAAATATAAGGCTATAATATAATAAATAACTAAGAACTACGCTAAAGAACCAAAAATCACGCTGCACTATAAGTCAGACCTTATGTCACACAGTTGTCATTAACGCAATCATTGACGTTGTTTTTTCATCATCTTTTAGTTTTGTCATTGGCTAATGTATTACTGACGCCACAGGCAGTGTAATTTGGCTCCAATACAAAAAGTATATTTTTAAACTGCTACTGTTACAGAAATTTGACACAGAAAATCATATTTAATAATACTGTAGAACGTACTTATTCGAATTTCAGAAGAAAAAAGATATGTTAATTTTTTTACAACACCTCATTGTAGCGTTTAAAACAAATTCATTTCTTAAATCTAGTGATAATACATATAATTTTTACTAAGAAACATAAAATTTGTTTGAAGAATTAAAAATGAAAATTCTGCTGCAAACAGAAAATAATTGTAACGAAGATTAACATCCAGCGATGATTTTGTAAAACAGTATTCCATCATCAATCGGATGACGGTATTGTAAATCCAGTATTATTCCATTTTTGCCGATATGTCAGGCATTGAAAATCAGGCGAATCAACAACTTTGCTCAAATATTTTTCAGTCACATCTTACAACTATGTATGTAACAGCGGAAACCATGTCAGAAGTGCGAATTAAGAATAAGAAAGAAGACAAAACAAGAAAAAAAATTGTCATATTAGATATCTGTCAATTTATTGTACTAAACGAATTAGTGTGAAAACAAATGTTTTAGAAAGATGTTTTTAAAATTTGTGCCATTGATAAAACTGGGTTATAGGATTACTTATAAATACTTTAGACTTCATATAATTAAATTTTGACATTAAAATCCTTTCTGAAATTAATGTACGAGGGTTGCCTTTTAAGTTTTTACAGTCGAACAATAGATGGTGTTAATGAGTTGTGGCATCACTGTATTTGTGAACATTGACGTTTAGCTTAGAATTGACCTAGTAGGTTGTTGACAGTGAACGTTTAAAAGAAGCAAGTTTGTGCAAAAATGGAAATCACTCGTGAAGATTTGCGTTGGATGATTTTTTATGATTTTAGAAAAAGCCTTACTCAACAACAATGCATAGAATCGCTTTGATCAACTTTTGGTAATGTATCAGAGAAGACTGTTTTACAATTGATTTCGCCGTGGTCATGCGTCCGTCAGTGATGAAGGTCGACCAAAATCGGTTGTCATTCCGAGAAACATCGATGCTGTTCACAACATGATTAAAGAAGATCGGCATGTGACTTACAGACAGATAGAGGCGTCTCTTAGCATATTGCAGACTGCAATATAATCGATTTTGCATGAACATTTAGGTGTAAGAAAGATTTGTTCCAGATGGATTCCTCATAATTTGACCAAAGCGCAAAAAGGCTCGTGTTGATTGGTGTCAGGAAATGTTGAAAAAATTCGACCGAGGACGTTCAAAATCTGTGTACAACAATGCTACAGAAGATGAAACTTGGATATATTCGTATAAACCTGAAAGCAAACAACAGTCTACTATTTGGGTGTTTGACGATGAACCGAATCTCACTAAAGATGTTCGTTCACGGAGCACTTCCAAGAAAATGATCGTTTGTTTCTTCGGTTGTACTGGACACGTCGCAAACATTCCTTTAGATGATCGAAGAACTGTTAATGCTGTATGGTACAAAATTTGTTTGGTCTTCGATGAAATAAGGAAAAACAACAAAAAACGTCGCATCATTCTTCATCACGACAATGCCACTCCCATAAAGCACGTCAAACAACTGAATATTTGAAGGAGAAAACCATCGAATTAATGTCTCATTACCCGTATTCGCCCGATTTATCGCATAATGACTTTTTCTTGTTCTCCACTGTCAAATAAAAGATGCGTGGACAGCGATTTTCATCACCTCAAGAAGCTGTTGAAGACTTTCAAAATCATGTGTCTACGATATCAGCTTCAGAGTGGAGAAAATGTTTCCAGAATTGGTTTAAGCTTATGCAAAACCTTAAAGGCAAATATTACGAAAAGCAATAAAACACTTTGTTTGTTCGCTTCTGTTTCACTAAGGGCCACTTTTACAATCATTAGATAAACCTCGTATAACGCTGTACCAAGTATAAAATTGGAAATTGTATTTTACAAACCTCGGATAAACCTGAGGAGATAGAATAAACACTAGTATTTCTAATCCCATGGAAATCGGTCGTATAAAACCTTTGATAACTTTATCTCTGGTTCTTATGGATACCACGTAAACAAAAAAGATGTTTTGTTATTCATACGTTTGACAGATGTCAATCAAGTATTTCATCATCATTGTCAGAATCAAAAATAACATTTATTCACAATCGGTTAGTAATATGACGATTTCTGACTTTTAAAAAGTTGGGAAGTTAGTTATTGTTAACCTCATATTCCAAGAGGTTGGAAAGTATAACATGAAGATAGCTGGGGTTGGAAAGTTGACACTTTCCAATCTCACCTATACTCACGCTATACTTTCCAACCTCGAGGCGGGAAATAGCTGTCCCCCGCTTTGAGAGATCAATGCGTATCAATGATGGGTATTTACATATAAACAAAGCATCTTTACAATTTATATGATAAAAATATGGAATAAACTTGTAAATAATACAAGTAATAAACGAAATCAATATTTAAGGTTAGAAATCAAAGTGACAGTTCATGTGAGAAATGAACAATCTCAGATCATTCGTTTATTTATGTTAGGTTATTATTATTTAAATATCAAATATTAATTTTTTATTTCAGATTGTGAATAAAATAGTATACAAACCTCGGTGAAAAGTTTCATTGTCTCGGGCTATAGTTAACCTCGGCGCTTCGCGCCTTGGTTAACTATCTTCGCCCTCGACAATGAAACACTTTCCACCTCGGTTAGTAATATACTATTATATCATCTAACATGTTGAAAAATGCAAATTAGAAGGCAGAAATTATAACAATATTGAAGAAAAATAGTCTAACAAGAAGGTAATTTTATTGTGCCAATACCAACCTAAAGTTATTCAACGTAATTCCTGGTATAACTATCCGACAGATAAAAATGCTTTGTAAAAGACAGTCTTGTTTATCGAAGGTATAATTGCTGGGATAAAGTTATACCTCCGATAGCTATACCATAGTTTATCCACCAATTGTAAAAGTGGGCCTAAGGCAACCCTCGTATATGAAAATAAACTCATATTATTTTATAATAATTAAATCACATTTAGAAGTTATGATACGCTTCTTTACATTATGTCCATTTGACAATTTCCCCCGTTATAACTCTCTACGGGTCATCAACAACTGGCCGGTGAATTTTATAATTCCCGCTGATGTCCTGTCCTACCGAGAGAGCGTTGCCTTGTACTTGGTAATTGGATTGTCTGCGTTGATTCGGCCTGAAATATATCCCGTTGTTTGGAAGATTTTCCAGCCACCAGCCTCCGTGTGTTGCAAATGGGAAGAGTTAAATCACCCGAGTTTTAAAAACTCGCGCTAATTTTGTTGTGTCCATTTGGATAATTATCAACATTTGCATTGTTTTTTAACAGCGGGTAAAAAGAACATGAGTTGTCTAAAGAGTTTAATGGGATATACGAACAAATAGAGTTATGTGCTTAGGATTACTCTTTTATGTTTTATATTTAATGATACAGTGACATTTGCTAACTGACAAAATAAATTAACATAAAATTTTACTTATACATTGTATGAGGTATATTGTAATATGCAACGCTAAATGAATTTAAAAAACAACTATGATATGATTTTCACATTTACGTGAAAAATATTTTCTAATTTACTTTGTTCTCAAAATGAAACATCTAGTCAATGGTGTAGTAGCCTACAACGTAGAATCAAATGTTATAATTTTATGAAAAATATATGCAAAAAAATCTTACGGAACTCATAATACTAAAATAAAACAACCATTAACTTAAAATTATGTATATATTTATACAAACCAAAGTTTTGGCAGCATATACTGCTGCCTTCTTCCGGATATAAAAATAAATAAAACTTGTTTACTTTTGTTTTGTTATTATTTATTTATTTTTGTACCGTGAAGAAAGCAGCAGTATATGTTACCGAAACATTGGTTTGCATAAACATAAACAGAACTTTAATTAAAAGCTTTTTGTTTTATTATATTAAAAAAATGATTTTATATGAAAACATTTTTATACCGATGCATCTAAAAGTAAATTACCTACATATTTAGAATTTTTAAGTTTTTATAGTTGCTACGGTTTGTCTATTCCTACACCATACACCTAAAATGATGCCCCTTTCATACAATTTTATTGAATTTCAAATTTTAATTTTACCACTACTAATCACTTTCTCAAAAGTAAGTTAAAAAACTTACCCCATTAATAATATTTTGTTCTATTTTCTTCTAATATTTCTAAATCTACCCCTATTAATTTTAATTACTTTAGTTCGAAAATTTTATATATATATATATATATATATATATATATATATATATATATATATATATATATATATATATATATATATACAATGGTCAAAATGAGACACTATATTGTTATTGCCTTTCTGCACGATCGGGTCATTTTTTATATTTACCGATAGTGTTTCCAAGACAGTAGGTCTTATTTACAAATTACTGAACTGTAAGTGATGTGACTCACGTCGGTAAGTGATGTGCTTCACTTACCGTTCAGGAGGCGAGAAGGTAAATAAATAAAGACAAAAATCAAAGCTTACTTCAAAAACGATAAATATATATTTTTTAAATATTTCAATAGTTATTTGTATCACTAGGCCAGAAACTGAACATTTGCGAGACCGAGTTTATTTTGATAAGCGAGGCCTGCAAATACGAGAACTCGCAAAACAGTTTCTGGGCGTGTGATACACAAGATTTTTTGTACCGACGTCTCCATAAATTCTTCGTATATTTCTCTACACTTTATTCTATGTTACATAACCTAAAAAAAATAACATATTTTTATCAATTTTGCATTGCAAGTTTAATTATAATTACATACATTTGAGTTTAAAATGCGTAATTATTTTATATCTATTGAAAATATAACATACAAACATTAGACTTTCGCATATTTATAATGACAGATGGCGGAAATTCAATTGTATCACGTGAAGTTAGTTGTAGTTACAAAACAAACTAGTCCTAAAGTTGGAACTTCTAATTAATCTATACGAGATGTCAGTATTGACAGGATATTATTATTTTTATGACAAAATTTAGTTATTTAAGTTACAATAATTAAAGATTTAGCCCTAAAATTTGTAAACATTTTGCTAATTCTTGTGTTGAAAATAATCTTAAATTGATATATCACCAGAACAGTAATGCCAACCCATTTTGCCGGCCTAGGTCAGCACCAGCGCATTTCTGGACGATTTTGAGTTCTGTAATACTAGTCAAAATGGACGGAGGTACGAAAAATAATTTTCAAATCTCATTTTTCTATAAATTTTGTGCGTCGATCGTGCAAAAAATAGTATAAGCATCACGAACGTTAAGGAATTACCGATCTCAAACAAAATTGGGACCTTCACTTCGCTCAGTTCCCAAACATTATCTTCGATCGGTAAACAGTCCTTACCGTTCTTAATACTTAATATACTATATTTCAAGAAATACATTTCAAATAAATTTAAAAATAATTTCTTTGATTAATTTAATTTTTGTTTGCCAATCATGTCTTGAAATATGAAAGCAATGATGACCTAATTATTAATAACGCATGTAAATTGTAGGTAATCTATTTTACTATAATAAATAATTTTATTGAACGTGTCTTGATATTTAGAAAAAGGTAAAAGGTGAAGATAAAAATGTGCAAATTTAAAAATAAGCAAAGGTGAAGAAAAATTATTACTAGTTCTATAAATAAAAAATAAAGATCGAATAACAACTCATTATTTAATTCAATCGGGAAAAGGACTTTTTATACCGGGTGTTTTTTCCCGACCATAGGAAATTCAATGTGATTTTAATTTGGTGATATCTATTTACCTATTAAATTTAGAAAAAAAGTGTAATGAAGAAAAATGTTGAGAATCAAAATGTGCATCGATGAGTACCAAGTTTATTGTCCATTTGTTTCTTATGTACGAGTTAAAAGCAAAAGAAAATACTTGGTTTAAGGCAATTATCAGAGTGCCACATATCTGACATATTTGACATTTCATTTGATTTAATTATTATTATTAGAATTTGTGATTAATTTTTACTTCTAGATTGTCTTCCTATTATTCTCATAATAATAAAATCAAAAAAATGTCAAATATGTCAGAAACAACAAACATAAATTATTGTCTTATTTTCCATGGCACTCCGATAATCCTGAACATTTTAATCTATCACATTTTTTTCTAAAATTAATAGGTAAAGCGATATTGCCAAATCAAAATTTTAACTTTCCTATGTCCGGGAAAAAAAGTAGACGCACCCGATACATTAAATAATAGGATTGTTCGTTTCACTACAATCATTTTTACTGAAAAATTCCAACCGTAAAAATCAAGTTACTAAAACATGAGATTTTGTTTGTTTCAAATGTTTAGCAGTAAACACTTGGCAAGTGTATTTTGCATGCGCATGCGTCAAAACTTACTGCCACCAGTGCTGCTATAAAATCCACTTACGGAGCAGCTGCAGAATATTTGACGCAGCGCCTTAACTGCCAATTCATTTTAAACAAAACGAATACATCTAGACACTTTTTAGTTAGGGGCACTAGGGTTGCCAGGCGTCCCGTATATAGAGGATTGTCTCTTTGTCTCCTATTTCAGCTAAAATTTGAGCATCCCGTATAGTACTGTTCGAGACGCCCAATTGTCCCGTATTTTGAGAGAAGCTCGAATTCATTATCATTTAATTATTATACAGTGTGGGACTAAAGTATGGAATATTTTAAAAAAACATCGAACTCAAAACCGTTTTTTTAAACACTAAAACACGTCGATTTAATTTTTAAAAATACACATTAATATGTGTGATTCACCTTCCGACTTTCATTTGTTTTGAAGTTATGACGTCTTCACAAAAAAAATTAAATGGGAATATAGATTTTTAATAGTGGAATCCGATAGTGATTTTTTTCCCTTTATGATCGTGCAAATAAATCATAAGGTTGCATAACAAAAATTCAGAGTAAAACCGTACTGAAAATTTAATAATAATGAATAATCAAGGTACCTAGATTTCATTTTTTAGTTTAGAATTTTTCGTTGATAACTTTTTAAATCTTTAAACATTTAATGATAGGTGTTATTATACTTATAACTTATAAAACATGATAAACGAAAAATTCTATACTGAAAAATGAAACCTACTCGTAGGTATCTTGATTATTCATTATTATTAAATTTTCAGCTCGATTTTTCTCACAATTTTTGTTATGTAATCTTATGATTTATTTGCATGATCAAAAAGGGAAGAAAAATCACTATCGGGTTCCACTACTAAAAACCTATATTGCCATTTAATTTTCTTTGTGATGACGTCATAACTTAAAAACAAATGAAAGTCGGAAGGTGTACCGCACATATTAATGTGTATTTTTAAAAACTAAAATCGACGTGTTTTAGCCTTTTGTAAAAAAAGCTGTTGAGTTTGCTGTTTTTTTTTAATATACCAAACTTTTATCCCTTTATTTTGAGCAGTTCAAATATAATAATTATATCTTACTCAATAATATAATATTTTAATTTAATTTTGCCCCAACGAAAATGTACACCTTCAGCGAGAATTATACAAATTTAAGGCCAACGCGCACTTCAGCGACCGAAGCGAAGCGCGGCGAAGAGTAGTTTTTTCATTCAATGTATTCTTATGTGTATACGCGCACTTTGGAGCAGCGAAGAGCAGAGCAACGAGGCGACTATTCACATAAGAATACATTGAATGAAAAAACTTCTCTTCGCTGCGCTTCGCTTCGCGTCGCTCAAGTGCGTGGCGGCCTTAATGGTAATGGTTTATATGGAATATATACGTAGTTTTGATGAATTATGGAAAATTGAAATATAATTATGACACCCCCTCTCTCCCTTTTACCGAAACGTTGGCAACCCTAGTTGATGGTAGATCAAACGAATACTAAATTTTACACAGCGTAATTCGTAAACAAACAAACCTAAATGATCACTAATTTTGAACAAAAATGAAAACAAATATAAAAAGATAAGATTTTATACATATTTCGAAAATGTTTTATTTGTATTTACAAACTAAAACAACGCAATTTAATTTTTTCGGAAATTATATTCAGGTTCAAAAGATAGACAATTTGAGACCCAAACATATCACAATACCAAACAGTTTATGGATAAACTTTGTTTTGTCTAGTACATCATTCCATTATCACAACAATTAAATTTTGAGAACATGAATCTATTAATGAAAATAATTTTTATAAATATAATTTGAAAATTTATCAAATATATTCAAAATTTTGCCATTCAATCAAAGTATATATTTTTATTGACCCATAAAATCAATAATCATTGTTACAATTAGCCAATTTTCAGTAATAATCCACATCCACAGATGTAGACCTAAATACTGAGTATAATCATCATTATCATCATCATTATAATGACCATGCAAGCAGTGCTGGTAGTGCAGAATGCGCCAGTGCAGTGCATTCTACGCCATGCCTAAACAAGAGACACATACCTTCGTCCTTTGGTAATGTGATATTTTGGCAATTGGTGTAATATCCTACAATAGAAGGCACGTATGAGTACGTCGCATGACATTGGGTGCTAAGCTACGGTGCCTGCATAGGTACAACAGTGTGTGAGTGAGTGATTTGGTGGGTGGGTGATATTGTAAGTAATAGCACAGTATAAAAAGTATTATACAGTAGCGAAACTCAGGATTCTCTGTCACAGCGCGCATGCGTCAATCAGCGCAACGAGAACATGGCTTCCCTTTATTTAGGAACATGAGCGTAGAGTTTAACTTTTATTACAATTAAAATATTCAATACAATTATTTATTTGTACATAAAATATATTGAACAGTCTATTTTAAATTTATAACAATTTAGCTAAATTTCAGTATCTTTTGTACACAAAATAAGGCTTAAAAAATATGTATTCGTGTCTGCCTGTTGATATCGCCGCCTATGGCATTGTTTTCAATGATTCTGACAGACGGCGGGAATATAATTGTCTTGAACGAAGACATCATGTTGTATACTGTTATTATACTAAAACCATATAAAGTACTTTTTATTTGTATAGTATAACTGGTTGTAGTATAATACGATATTATACTTTGCGGTACCATTTGAATTGGCGCCATTACGCGCAACAGGAATATGGTGGCTTCATTCAAGGTCACTCAGTTTAGTATCAAAAGTTCAAATGTGCCGAAACAGAGTTTCGCTACTGTATATGTTGCGTATACTGTGGTAATAGTATGTAAGCGAAACAAAATTGTAAATGAGGATTTTTATAACTAATGCATTTTATTTTGAATGTAGGTCGAGATTTTTGATAATTGAGGTAAGCAATGATAAACATTGTAAAAATTTGGATGAGTGAATGTTTTAGGATCGTGTGCAATGATGCCATGCACGATTTTTAATTTTTAACTTTAATCTATAGAGTAATGACAAATAATAGACCCGTATTTTTTATTTTTCCTCAAATCGATCTTTAATACTAAAAAAATTGCAATTAAAAATGACAATGTTCAAAACGCGGCCGATTTTCTCCACCTCGTCCCTTGCCCAGTGACGTCAGCGTTTCATCAACGTGGCCATTTTGTTAAGTTAAACGTCAAAGTGACATTTAAAGATAACCTGAAATTTACGAAAGTAAACATGTCGGTGAAACGCTGTTTTGTGTCATCGTACTAAAATACTAGAGAAAACAGTGAGAAAATATTTTTAATAGTACCGCGTGATACAAATAAACACAACTCGAAAAACAGTTACTGTTTGTATTGGAATATACAGATTTGATACGCAACAAAGCAACAGTAATGATATTCTAAAAATACACAATGAACAACGTAGACAAATGTTAATCAGACGAAAAAGTAAAAACGATTGACGAATGACTAATGACCAGCGCTGAGTGATACGTGGATAACTTCAGGTCAAATGAAAATTATATTTATAAAAATGAATAGAATGTGTTATATTAATATAGGTATTATAGCATTTCTATCAAATATTTAAATATGTAATTCTCAATTTATAGTTTATATATTTTTTCTTTTAGAAATTCTGTGTCGATATAATAAGGCTGTATGAAATGAGTCTGAACTTGCAGTGTGAAACGCCGACGTCACAACATGGCTGGTTTATTGCAATTTTTTAAAAATGTCATACTTTAAAACGATTTTATACAACAAACAATGTAAATAAAAATTAATTTATTCATACAGATCGATAAATTAGACTATGCTTGTTTGATTTAAACAAAAAAAAACGAACAATTTTTTTTGTATGACCTCATACAGTTCTATGTATTTTGTACAAATTCCATACAGAAAGTTTTTTGCAAGAGATTATATATTTCCAGTAAAATTATAACACAAACCTACTGTCAAATGCACTTGACACTGACATTTGTCAATCAGAATTTTCTTAATATAGTAGATGTTTCCATGGTATGAAATTTAATTTCTTTATAAATTTATTACTCTATATCCATTGAATATGAAGTATAAAATGTACTCAAATCTTACAGAGAATAAAATATTCTTTAATATTTATAATAACATTAAATGTGAAAAAAATGATATTTAACACCGTTTTTTCAAGAAAAACTGTTAAAATCTTCAAATTAGGGTACTTCCGGTCGATCAATTATAACCAAAATCTAATCAGCTCTTCATATAATATAGATGTAAAGAAAAGGAATACGCAAAAATTACAATTTTTGGAAAGGTGGTAATGAAGTTATGCGATCCGAAAAAATCGTCACACACACACACATACATACATACATGCATCCATACATACATACATACAGACATTATCGTAAAAATAGTAAAATCGCATTATAGGGAACCTAAAACGTGCTTATTCATTAAAAACTCAATCGATTTTTTTGACCAAAGACAATACCTTCCTTACGGTGACGGAAGATAAAAAACATTATAAAGTGTTTTGACAAACTGATGGCAATTAGATGTTTAATTAGATCCCCCCCCCCAAACAATAATAGCCAGGGCCCCCAAACAGTATTAGTCCAGGGCCCCCAATGTTCACGGTCCGCCCCTGCGTATGGGTACTATTTACTAATGCCTACGACCGATCTAAAATTATCAAAGAGTGTACGAGAATTCCCAGACGAAATTACGAAAAGGATCTCGCTTTGATTAAAATAGAAGAGTCCCTGTTTTCCTGCAATGATCTTTGATATAAATCTCACTTCAAACGATTCTACTAGGTCTTTTACATAATGTCGAAAATGTCAAATTACAAATAAAACACAAATGCAATTTCTGCTCCTTCAGAAGTTCCAACCATTTTTTTATATATGCTTTATCATTCATATATTCCCCATCTATTATGCGTTCAATATGATATAACATTCACTTTCTATTCACCCTACATCCCTCCTCAATCAAAGATTCACCCAAGTATCTCACCAATCACAATTCACCACGTAGCTAGTTATCATCATTCGGCTTCACTTCACACTGTACACCCCGTGGTATATGAAATTCATCCTAACATACAACACATACGAATGCACGTGATGCGGAGTTCGAATATTTGATTGACACTACAATTCGATACAAAAAGGGATAGGGGGAGTTGTTTTCGAGATATTTAAAACTGTTGAAAAGTGTGTGGCAGGAGTCAGCCATAGCCTCACAGGGTAAAGTCATTTCGGGCCTCAGTGAGGCGAAGATCGTTTTATCTTTGAAAACAAATATCAAGGAGTTAAGGTGCATTCACAAATGAAAATTAGGTTTATGGTTTTTGTTTAAGTTTAAGTAAGTCATTCATAAATGTAGGTTTAAATTACCTGAAAACTAGTTTTGATATGTACAGACATCTGTGTAAATGCTTCAAAAACAAGATTAAAATATCGGTAGAGCAGTACTCAACAAGACACCTGTGTGCCGTGAAACTATCATTCGCTTGGCATTCTTGGTTATATTTCAGCAATTAAGTTATGACAGTCTCCATGTTCGCATTTGTTTAAAAAGCCGAATCCACCAAGTGGATAATAAATAAAGATGGGTGTATATATCTATATCATTTCAGACTCGTTCTCATTGGTGAAGTTTGTGACGTCAAACTAAATCATAAACCTAAAGTTTGGACCTTGCAATGTTTAGCTTTATGATTTGGATTTAGAAACCCTAAATTCTGAAGTGTGAATGGAGTCATTACATAATATGCGGCCAGTCTTTAAATCTAAATTATAAACCATAAATCTAAACCTAATTTTCATTTGTGAATGCACCTTTAACCACACTAATTCTGTATCAAAGTTACTAACTCTTTGCAACATTTATATAGCAAATGATCAATGATACTTGCAACACTGAATAAAACATAAAATGACATACTTATTTGTATCTATAGGTTACAATTTTTAGCAATGTTGTTAAGACTTCGCAACTTTCCTACAGAATTGGGGTGAATAGCTTTCAGCAAAAGCGATTTTAGAATTATGACAAGTAACCTAAGTGATCTTTGTCCTCTGAAATACAATCTATGTAAGATAAGTATAGTTGAAAGCAGTGTCTGTCGACTCAGCGAAAAGGACGAAGAAACATCTGAACATACGAGTATAATGAATGTCCAGCTTTAGCCTTCAAAAAATTCAGGCGTTTACGAAAAATGTACCTTAAAGGCTAATGAGACCAGGAAACTGCTCCCAGAAAAGTAAGGGCTATGTCACAATATATTACAAATAGAATAGACCAGAAAAGTGTAACGGTCAAACTTAGGCGCGAAATTCAAACTCAATTCATAACACAGAATGAGAATATAATATCAATCCCCTTGTATTTCTTACCAAGGAAATTTTTGCTCAACTTTAAAGGCCGAAAAATCTCATAAAAGTAAATTTCTTATGCAAAGCATTATATGTAGCATCTATACCGATCCTTTATCTCCAGATTCGTACAATAATATTCACATGAACTCTGCACAATTTACAATTATTTAAATAATAATACAACACTACAAAATTCATTGAACATATGTCTTAGTTTGATCGTGCATGCTTCATCTTCTATTGTGCTGTCCTATTTACTCGTGGGTCTACGACATACGGTATCCTTGCTGCACCAAGCATTTTAATTTCTAATAATTTTCTTACTTTACCTTTTCTACAGGTTTAAACTGTTGCAATCTATTACTGAATAAACAAACTATCGAATTTTTAGCAAGAGCAGCTTAATTTCTTTTTTTTAAATATTTTTTTTTGTCTGTAAAATTAAACTCCTATATGAAACCTATACTAGGGAATTCAAACTATGAACTCGCGCGCCAAAGGCAAATTCTAACCAAACTTTTCTGGTCTATTAGTAATAAACTAACATAAATTGACAGATGAACCGTTAGACATTTGTTAATTTTTGTCTCAATTCCATGGCTATTACTATTTTGCAGGTGATATTCGACATTTTCGTAACTATTTTCTGTCGTTAAAAAGCAAGTATAATTAATTTTGAAACAGAAAATTACTAAAGTTTGATTTTACATCTTAAATCCTTATATTCTGGTGGTCGAGTCACTACCCTGTATATTATGCCTATGTAAAATATTACGTAGAAATCTGTATACATTCTGAATATAAATATTTATTCACATACCTTGCTTTCAAACGTGATTCATTGTTTATTCTTTGGCCACAACCCCTCGTATAAAATTTGTCAACAAAGTCAATAAAACAAATGTCAAAATGTTCACCACTGTATTTAAACACAAACAATAATTTTCAGATATATTTCACTTATTTCCCACAATTTAACTTAATAATTTTGGCTTCCATGTCACCACATCGTCAACACTCAAATGTTTAAACAAGCACTGAATGCTACGATCAGTACGATCTAACTTGCAAGTTCAAATGTGTTCGAAGAAAACCATAGATATTGTAATAGGTAATAGTGGATCGATCAGAATACAACATTTTTACCTTACGCTACCCTTGATAATGGAGGTGTTAAAAATCGCATATCGAGATTTTGGTAAATGACCACGTTTTAAGGTCCCTAGAGTCCAATTTTAACATTTTCACGATGATGTCTGTGTGCATGTGTGTGTAATTATGTGTGGATCCTCCACTCTAACTCAAATACTATCATTCAGAAAGTTTTGAAACCTTATATTTCGAACTTTTTCTTTAATGGAAAGAGCCCATTAGATTTTGGTGAAAATCGGATAACCGGAAATGGCACTTTACTAGAAGCTCAAAATAGTTTTTCTTCGAAAAATACCTTTAAATCTTATTTTTTGAGATTAATGTAATTATAAAAATTGAAGACTATTAAATTTTCTATAGATTTGCATTAATACTTTTTCTATATATTTTATGGATAAATTTAAAAAATTATCTATAATTTAAATCCCAGAACCTACGCTTTAAACAAACAAAACGCAGTTATTCAAATGTATGTAACTGACACATAAATGACACTAACAAAGAACTAATCATTTCAAAATAATATTAGTAACGTTTTAAAAAGAAAAAAGTAAATAGAACAATAGAAAAGGAATTCAATGCAGTTTCCAGCATAAGTAAATATGTAGGTATGTATTTTTTTTTTTTTTTTTTTTTTTTTTTTTATTAATATTATCGAGCACTTCAATTACATAAATTATTAGTGCTCCGGCTTAACAATGGTATAATTTACAGTATATTATTTGTTATTTGCATTTAGAGTATTGTACAGTTTGTTTATAAGTATGATTTACAGTGCATTATTTGTTGTTTACATATCATTTTATAGTTTGTTAAATATATTAATACTTTTTAAGTATTTAAATACTTTCTTTAGGTTTTCTTCAATTCCGAGGCATTCTGTGAGTGTGGATGGTGTGTTGTGAGTACTACGTTGTGAGGTGTACTGTCTGCATTCTGTGAGAAGGTGTTCTACTGTGAGTTTTGTATTGCACTGTGCACACTTTGCTGGTTCTGTCCGTTTGAATATGTAGTCGTGGGTCAGGAGGGTGTGGCCGATTCGAAGCCTGGTTGCTACTATCCGTTCTCTTCTGCTGGCATTTATTTTCCATGGGCTTACTGTTTCTTTTATTCTTCTCAAGTGATTATTGGTAGTTTGAGTCCATTGTTGTTGCCATTTTTCTTTCATTTTTTTCTTGATAGTCGATATGAGATCTCTTGCAGGTATGGGCACTTGTGTAATGGTTGTCTGGGTTGCAGCTTGTTTAGCAAGAGTGTCCGCTTCTTCGTTGCCTTTTATTCCGCAGTGGGACGGTACCCAAAGGATGGTAATGGATTTGGCTTCTAAAATGGATGTGTGGATGTTCTCTTGAATTTTTAGAATTATTGGATCGGATGGGTATAGGTTTTGAATACTCTGTATGCAGCTTAGTGAGTCAGTGCATAGTACGAATTTGTTACTGTTGCATTTGTTTATGTACTGTGTTGTTTTTAGGATGCTAAATGCTTCTGCTGTATAGATAGTCGTGTAGCTCGGTAGGTGATATTTTTTTGATGATGTTTCGGTGAATACAGCGGCGCCTGTTTGGGAGCTAATTCTGGACCCGTCTGTATAGATAAACTCATGGTTCGTATATGTTTCATTTTTTAGCTCTAAGAATTCGTTTCTTATAATCGTTGCTGGTGTGTTTTGTTTGTCGTGTTTTGTTAGTTGGAGGTTAAAGTGGGCTTTTTTGAGTGTCCATGGTGGATGCTGAATTTTATATATTTCTTGAATGGGTGGTATGGTTAAATTTATAGATTCTAATATTTTGTTGATATTTTTGTGATACTCGTTGTCGTTTTTTAACATTAGTTTGTGATTTTTGTGTATGAATAAGTTGTTATGTGTAGGATTTTTCGTGTTTGTTGCTAATTTGGTTATGTAGTTTAGCAGGAGTTGTTCTCTGTGTATTTCTAGTGGTCGTTCTCCTGTTTCTGCCATAATGCTCACGATAGGGCTTGTTCTTAAGGCTCCACATATTATTCTTATTGCTGCGTTATGAATTACTTCTATTTTGCGTAGTTGGTGTTTTTTAGCAGTTAGATATACAACACATCCGTAATCGAGTTTCGATCTAATAAGTGTTCTATAGATTTTCATTAGGCTTTCGTGGTCTGCGCCTCAATCTTTACTGGCCAGGCTTTTAAGTAGGTTTAGTTTGTTGTTGCATTCCTGCTTTAGATGTTCAAGATGTGTCTTCCACGTTAGTTTTCTATCTAAGTACATGCCTAAGAATTTAATTGTATCTACGTATGATATGTACTTGTTATTTATAGAGAGTGTGGGGTGATGATGTTGATTTTTTCTTATTTTGCAAAAGTGAATGGCTTTTGTTTTCGTGTCACTAAATGTAAATCCAGTTTGTTTCGCCCAATGTGTTATGTTGTTTATCGCAATTTGTAAATTATCTTTTATTGTTTGGAGATTCTTGTTCTTGCTATGTATGATTAGATCGTCGGCGAATAATGAGTATTTTATATTTGTGGGTATGTGTTCGGAGATGCTATTTATTGCTATAATAAACAGTGTTGGGCTAATTATTGACCCCTGCGGTATACCGTTTTCTTGTAGTTTTGTTGGAGAAATGCAACGATTGTAGCGTACTTTGAATTTGCGGTGTGATAGAAAATTTTTTACAAAGTGTAATAGGTGTCCGTCAATTCCGTATCTTTTTAGAGTTGTTAATATGTTATATTGCCATGTAGTATCAAAGGCTTTTTGCAGGTCGAAGGATACTGCTACAAGATGTTGTTTGTTTGTAAATGCCGTTTGTATATTTGACGTTACAGATACTAGGTGGTCAATTGTTGATCTATTATTTCGGAAACCATTTTGTTGCACTGATAGTAAGTCGTTTTTTTCTAGGTGCCATAAAAGTCTTTTGTTTATTATTTTTTCAACTATTTTGCAGAGTATACTTGCAAGTGCAATAGGCCTATAATTTTCAGGAAGTGTTTTATCCTTACCAGGTTTTAAGATTGGTATTAGTATAACTTGTTTCCATTGATCAGGAAATGTGTTCATTTTCCATATTAAGTTGTATATGTCTAGTAGGTGTAAAATAGCTTCTTTAGGTAAATGTTTTATTAATTCCGGTGTAATATGGTCGGGGCCAGGGCTAGTATTCGATTTCGTGTTTTTTATGGCATCTTTTATTTCCGTGTATGTAAGTGGTTTGTTTATAGGATTGCCGCATTCTTTTATTGATATTTCGGATTTTTCGGCCTCCTTTTTAATTTGTAGGAATTCATGATTATAGTGATTGTCTGATGAATTATATTCAAATGTGTTTGCTAGTTCATTGCAAATTTCTTGGTTTCCAGTGATATATGATCCATTAATTTTCAATACAGATGTTCCGTATGTTGTGTTTGATCCTTTTATTTTTCTGATTTGATTCCACATTTCCTTAGCAGGCGTATTTGTGTTTATGTTTGCTACGTATAGTCTCCATGATGTTATTTTAGCATTTTTTATTATTTTTCGTGCTTGTGCCCTAGCTTTTTTTAAATTTATTAGGTTATCAGTAGTTTGGTGTTTCCGGTATTTGTATAGTGCCTTCTTGTTTTCTCTTGTTGCATCTTCGCACTCCTTATTCCACCATGGTGTCGTTTTAGTTCTAATTTTTGTTGATTTCATTCCGAATGCTTGTGTAGCTGCATCGTATATTTTGTTGGTAAATGTGTCGACAATTTTATTTACGTCAGATTTTGGGGATAAGGGCGGGTATTGAATTTTAAGTAAGTTTGTGTATGTTTCCCAGTTTTCCTCTTTAATTTTCCATTTTATTATATTATAATTACTGTTGTTTTGTTGTGTTATGTGGTTTACATGGTTTATTAGGATGGGGAAGTGGCCACTACCGAAATTGTCTGGTAGTACTTCCCATGTGAGATCCGATACTATATTTTGGCTGCAGATAGACAGATCGATGCAAGAAAATGTTCCATATCTTGGCGAAAAGTGAGTAGGTGTTCCATCGTTCATGATTGCTTCATTATCAAAACATTCTTCTATTATTTTGCCTTTACGATTGGTTGATCTTGAACCCCAGATAACATTGTTACTATTAAAGTCACCTACTATTATATATGGGGTGGGTAGTTGTTTTTTTATGTTATCGATATCATCTTTGCTGAATGTTTGATTAGGTGGTAAGTATATGTTGCATATTGTTATTTTGTCTGGAACAAGTATTCTTATTGCGAGAGCTTCTATGTTTGTGTTTAATTGTAGGTCTTCATAGTGGTGTTCATTTTTTATTAGTATGGCTACCCCTCCGCTAGCATGTTGATTATTTGACCTATCTTTGCGGCTGCAGTTGTAGCCTCTATATCTTATTTTTTGTGTTGGTTTAAAATTCATTTCCTGTAGGCATATGTAGTGTGCGTTTGTTTGATGTATAAGTCTCTGAAGTTCTGCTAAGTGGGAGTAGAAGCCGTCACAGTTCCACTGTATTATTGTTGTATTTGTATTATTGTTGTTCATTGTCGTAATTATCACTATCGGTAGGTTCGTAGGTTGTTTGACTTACGTCACTGAAGTATTCTCCTTTTTCTGCGTCTATTTGTCGACTTAATTTTCTGGTAATTCTAGTGATTCTAGCTTTCATAGTTTTGTTTCTTAAAAGAGGATAAAGTTCCTTTAACATTTCTATCAGTGATTCAGTCTGTTCCGTGTACTCCCTCGCAATACTGAGCTGATTGTCGCTACCATATACGTTTTCTAGGAAGTCTTTCAACTGGTTAAATGTGAGTATGTATTTATTTGGATCATTTTCCATTATTTCTTTGAGTGGTTGTAGGTGTTCTTGTGTTGTTATGTTTGAGGGTTGGCTCGTCTGATTAGGTTTGATTTTCTTTTTTCTTCTGGTGTCTGTTGATGTCGAGTCGCTCAGTCCATGGGAAGCAGGCCTTTTGAAGAGGGTTGATTGTTGTGATGCTATACTTTCTGTAGTGGCGTGTATATGTTCTGTATTGTTTTCTTGTTGTATCAATGATTCTTTTGTGTTATCTTCCATTGCGGTGGTTTCCTTTTCATTATTATTTTCTGCTGGATATATTTGATTTTGAGTACTTGTGTTAGAGTCTGTGATGTCTTGGGTTTGTTCAATGTCTATTGCGTCTTCGTTTTCACACTGAATTGCTGTATGTATTTAGATCACCTAATAAAAGTTAACGATTCACAAAAATGTTTAAGCTAATCCTCATTTTTGGATTAGTGAAGTCTATTCTATCCCGGTATTTAAAATTTAATCTTCATTTTATTATAGCTCCGGTGACTCAATGGTTAGAGCAACGCCTCATGAGTCGTCGGCGCTCTGGGTTCGAATCCCACTAAGGCATGGATGTGTGTGAATGTGAACCCACTCAGTAGCTGGGATTTAATTCTGTTGAGGGGTTTAAAAAAGGGTAGTTACTTGGATTAGATTAGACTATATTTTAAAAATAAAATGTCAAAATTAGAGTAAAATTCGCTAATCCAAAAATAAGGATTAACTTAATCTTTTTTGGGACTCGGGCTGTAAATGGCGGGAGGTATTGTGTTGGCCACACCAGATTTTTAAATTTAATTTTAAACATTATATTTATGAACATTCTATGTAAATAATGTTAAATATTGTATCAAACTTTTGTAACATATTTCAAGAGGTAAAAAGTATTGATATTATTCAGGCATTGGAACGAATCAAAATTCTATGCATTGGTAATATTCCAATATCTGGAATTCATAACGCAGTTATATGTAATAAAAAAGAAATGATCTCGCGAATACATCATTATTGGCAAATATTATGCTGTATTTTGTTGAAACGTCTATTTAAATTCAATTTCAAGCATTTCTTAAGACTTATATTTCTCATAAAATAGTTCCGATTCATAACGAAGTTATACTATGAATCGCTGAGATAATTTGCATGATATTGAGAGGAATGTTTTCTAAAACCAATGCAGTTTTATGAGTATTGAAATACAAATTTATCACATTAAAGGAAAATATATTCATTCCTTTTTTAACAACTACTTACACAAATATTATTACAGAATATTATTAATGTTTTGAACGTTTTCATAGACAGATCTAGAATCTCATTTTATAATATTTTATAAATAATATTCAATAAATCACTAATATTGTGCACTTGTGCTACTTAACAAACGTAAAAATTAGGGTATAGCAGGCTTGTACAAACCAAAGATCTATTTTTAGACTGATGTTTGGGGTTTCAAATCGAAGCAGATTTGTTTCATTTCATCTGAAAAATATTTTTATGTCTCACTAAAGTATTATGAACTGTTTATTGCCAGGATACGGCGTATATAAACATATCGAGGGTATACTCGTTCATTATGCCCTCATTATAATCCGATCATAAAACAGGCGTCAAGCCTGCAACTGCTCATTCTATGAAAAAATGTACGTTCCAATGTGCAGGTATTTGACCTTGAACTCAAAATTCACCCCCCCCTGGTTAAAAAAAGAGAAGCTCAAAATTTTTCAAATTATACGACCCTGAAACTAAACAGCGAAGATGAAGACTAGCCCACAAAAGTAATTCGTGGCAGAAGCGTCAAAAAGAAAATGATTGCTGTTTTTTTTCGCCGAAGTGGTCATGTTGCTGTTATTCCACTTGAAGATCGCAGAACTGTTAATTCTGAATGGTACTGCGAAGTGGCTTTACCACAGATGTTTGCAAAATTACAAACAGGTCGCCAAAGGACCGGTTTGCGTAACATTTTAGTCCATCATGACAACGCATCCTCCCACAGTGCTGCCAGAACATTGGATTTATTGAAATATTCGGGAGTTCAATTGGTAATTCATCCACCGTATAGCCCAGATCTGGCGCAGTGCATTTTTTTTTTTGTTTCCAACTGTTAAAAAAATGATGCGAGGTAAAAGATTTTCCAGCGAAGATGCAGCAGTTACAGAATTTCAAAGAATTTTTGAGAACCTTTCAGAAAATGAATTTTCCGAATGTTTTAAAAAGTGGTTTCAAATAATGCACAAGGGTATATTAGATTGAATGAAGAATATTTTGAAAAACAATAAATAATTTTTGTTTAAAAATGCAACAGTCTTATAATAACTAACAATTTTCAGCGCAACCCTCGTATCCCCTTGCTTATGTCGGTATATCTTTCACTTTCATACCCAGTGGCGTACCTAGGGTGGGGCAAACAGGGCAGGTGCCCTGGGCGCCAGAACCAAGGGGGCGCCGTTTGGAGCCCCTGGTATCCGTATGTAACTTGGGTACCAGAATTTGAAATGTTAAAACTGTTGATTACTGTGCGTATTTACATTTTTCGGAACTGTTGAAGCTCTCTATCTGTTTTTTCTTCGTCTACTTAACGCTGAGAAATACTCAAAAACGCTGTGCCCATAGTTATTAAATCTGAGTCTAAAACAATATGGAGTGCAAAAGTGGAAGCCTACCTTGACGGCATACTCCAAGTTCTCGAAACTATAATGGATGATGCAAATGAAACGAGTGAAACAAGAAGTGATGCTACGCAATTGTACAACCGTATTTATGACACTCGATTTTCTGACTCTATTTGGTTTTTGGACGAGAGTACTCATTCGTATTGATAAAGTTCAGAAAAGACTGCAAGATATAAATATGAACTTTCATGATGCCGCCTTAGATTTGAAAGGTTTAAGAGATTATTTTCGCAGTGAAAGAGAAACTTTGGTGACTGAAGCTCTGTCAAAACTGGGATGTTGAAACCGAAAAACGCCAACGGAGAAAAATCTTCGAATACCATGCAAATAATGTTGACTATTGCAGTTTCCATCGCTAGCTGTGAAAGATCTTTCAACAAATTAAAACAGATCTTAAATTATCTGAGAGTCTCTATGGGTCAAGATCGATTAAGTGATCTTGCTTTGATGAGCGTTGAAAGAGAAGAAACTGAAAAGATCGATTTCGAGCATGTTATTAATGCCATTTTTTGATCGTAATAACCCCCGGAATATATGGTATAAGTTTGTCGGTCGAGTCGCGGAACACCCGTATATTGATAGTTATTGTATTATTGTGCTGATTCATTAATGGCTGAAGTTACTTCCTAGATATTCTGTTTCAACAACAATAGAAATGCCATATATCTCGTTACACTAAAGCAAGAAAAAAGTAATCTTGATTTTACATTGTTGACAGGGGCCGCAATTACGACCCTTGTCCTGGGCACCATTTCACTTAGGTACGCCACTGTTCATACCAACACATGAAATCTCCCGTAGCCTCATAAAAATAAATAAGTGTTATTAGATTTACTTTTGTTGTTATTTTTGCATTAATATACTTTAGAATGTATTCCGTATTTAAAAAAGGCGATAGCAGAAAGCTTTAAAGTAGTGGTAATTTGGAATAGATTAAATGAGCGAGTTGATATAGAGATGAGAACACAAGATAACCCCGCAAACATAGATCAGTTGCAACAAAAGTGGCCGCGGTTCACCGAGAAGAACCGAAAAGTCCACATTTCTAATGCCCGTTTGCACCGTTGCGAGTTAAGTTGCACTCAGTAATAAGTGGCGCTTAAATTACTAAAAACCTTTGCACCGTACCTTAAGTTCCACTTTATTTTTACCAAGTGACGCTTATATTAAGCCGTACTTCATCTACCGCTCAACTGTATTAAGTGACACTAACGAATATTCACTGTCATTTCGTACTGTGTGTCAAACTGATAGATGAATGTTTTCGACGATATTAATTTAATAAATTATGGTACTCCAAGGAGAGTTTATAGTAGAACATTTTTTTTTACACATTGGATGATTTAACATTGTATCAGAGATTTCGGTTGACAAAGGAAACAACATTGGAGTTATTGGTATTGATAGAAAATAAATTGGAATTCACAAATGACATGAACAATTCTATATCTCCTATGAAGCAAATTTTTACGTGTTTGTGTTTTTATGCAACTGGTGGTCACCTCACAAGTGTGGCAGATTTTGCAGGAATGCATTATTCAACTGTATCAAGGATAATTGTAAAGGCCAACGCGTACTTCAGCGACCGAAGCGAAGCGCGGCGAAGATAAGTTTTTTCATTCAATGTATTATTATGTGTATACGCGCACTTTGGAGCAGCGAAGAGCAGAGCAACGTAGCGACTATTCACATAAGAATACATTGAATGAAGAAACTTCTCTTCGCTTCGCGTCGCTCAAGTGCGTGGCGGCCTTAAGAGTGTCAGAAGCTATTGCGTCGCTCAGAGAGCAGTTTATAAAATTTCCCCGAACAACAAGAGACAAACAAATTACACAAAATCATTTTTTTTTGAAATAGCTGCATTTCCTAAAATAATAGGAGCCATAGACTGCGTACACATATCAAAATTCAGTCTCCAGGAGGCAACAGAAAATATTTTTCATATAATGTACAGGCTATATGTGATGCAGATATGAAAATTATAAATATAGTAGCACAATGGCCTGGATCAACTCACGACGCTACTGTTTTTAATAATAGTAACATTAAGGCCGAATTTGAGGCAAATAGGCACGATAATTGCCTGTTATTGGGAGATAGTGGGTATCAACTTCGACCTTATTTGTTAACTCCACTTCTAAATCCAGTCACTGAAGCAGAACAACGGGTACAATGAAGCTCATATAAGAAAACGAAATATTTTGCATGTTTGTACATTATACTTACTTTGTATTATATACACTAGAATCAATAACAATAATGACAGTATTATAAACGAAATGTCACTTGTCACATTGGAAGGGAGAATATAGAAACAATAAAAAAATACAATTTCCCCAGAGTGATCTGGGCAAGTGACGCTTAAGAAAGTTTTTCTCAAGTGGAACTGGTGCAAAGATAATTTTATATAACTGTCACTTATATTTAAGTGCTACTTGCTGAAGTGTAACTTATATAATGCAACGGTGCAAACGGGCATAAATTGTGTAATAATCGTAGAAAAACTAAGGGAGGTCGTTGAAGCGGTACAAAAGTGGTCGCATAGGAGGCCAAAATGTTTCTCTCATCACGTACTTCAAAAGCTTGTAAAGAGATGGACTAAACTGCATAGAATTAGGGGAAATTATGTAGAAAATAATATAAATTTGAATCTTGTTTATTCGATAAAAGGTTTACTTTTTTCTGTTTAGTGTTTGACTTGCCCTCGTATTTATCCGTTGACCCATATCGAATCAATTTGAAGACGGTCTCTCCGGGGTTATACTTAGGATAGCAGCAACGATCTAAGTATACTGGGTAATATTTTTCTATTGGTAATTTTCTGAAACTTCCCCATTATTGATACAACACTAACGACTGCCGAAAGGACTATAGTCTACCTGCTAAATGTCGTGATGTGAACCGAAGCAAAGGAGAGATACAGGCTGTATCATACAGTGTGCAATGTGCGTGCAAATGTGTTTAGGGCTAACATTAGGGAAGAGGCGATAAGTGACATCAGTTACGCGACGTGAAAAACCATAAACAATCCATCGGATGGAATCCATGTTGATAGCATTCAATTAGTTTTCATTTCACCAGTTTCATTACTGAATCAATATCAATCTAAATAAAAAATCGCAGAATTGCATCGCAGCTGGCTTTTTTATTATTTGTACAACTGACAACTGACTGCCAGTCTGAATTTAGAGTTTTAATCATATTATTTTTATTATTATTTCCATCTGTCATTTGAGAAGTTTTATATCAACTACATAACAACTGCGGCAGTTTCAAAGAGTACATCTAGCAAATTAATTCTGTACCTTCATGCTAAAAAGACCAATGTCGAAAATTGGTGAATTCGAGTAATATACACGTATGAATTCTAAAAAAAAAAAAAAAAATACGAAAGCATGAGACCAAATTTCACACTGTTAATTAATTTTCGTAATACCATACCATTACTATGATTTAACAGAACTAAAAACAAAAGTGAAAAGATGTGCTTAACGGCCACCGGGCGTTAAGATTTATAATGGACGCATCACAACAAATTTTAACAATATATAATTTTATGCCATTACAGAAAATCTTGAAGGCCACACGGCCCATATCGCTATCGCTTTTGTTTACAAACTTCAGCCCCGTTAGTTATTTGCTTTATATCTGCCTAATTAGTGATGCCGCGAGACAAGAAACGGCGAGAATCAATCCACTCTCGTCTCGTCTCGAAATTTCGAGACGAGATTATTCTGTATGTCGTCTCTTCATAATTTTTCTTGCCTTCTTTCGATCTCGACTCGTGAGTCTAGAATTTCTCGAATTTATAATTAGCAATGAAACGAGTACCACTAAATAAAACTAATTATTTTACTGTCTGGTATTTAAATGGTTAGGTATAAAAAAATACTCAACATCATAGGCGTGTCAAACTGTTTTGTACGCAGATATTGGTAATTATAATTATATATTCATATAGTGCGGGCACTTGAAGCTAGTGTGAAGAGTATACCATAGGTATCACTTTTTTTTTGCTAAAGCCCATAATAACTTTAAAATGAATAAGTAAATATGAATGTAAATATTTACATATACCGATGAATATTTTGTACTTTTAGGTACTTATATTTTAATTGGATAATTTTAAAAAAAGTTCGTTCGAGATCTCGACTTTCCACTCTCGTGTCGAGCAAATCTCGAGGGCATTACTCTCGTCTCGAAAATTCAAGAAATTCGAGACGAGATCTTGAAAATGCGAGATCTCGCGGGATCACTATGCCCAAAGATGATAACTATATCATATACAATAAATATTTACAGAGTGATCAAAATATTTTCCGAATATACTTTATCCTGTCATATTGACAAATTTTGTTGTTTATAAATTTTACGTAACATCCCTCATGATGCTGTGATGCGTCCGCTATAAATCTTGACGGCCAGCGGCTTTTGTTTTGAGTTGTGTTAAATTATAGGAATGGTACGATATTACAAAAATAACTATAACACTAAAGCTAATAATACCGATGTTTGAAATCTCTAATGTGCAGTTGCCCGATGATACTGATACTTAAAATTTAAACTTAGTTACCTTCAGTTGGCTAAATAAATTGATGGTAATTCTAATTGTAAAATTTAATTGACTAACTAAATAAAACCATGTTTAATTTTTAAGTACTAGTAGTGCAACTGCGCATTAGTTGTTCCTTAAAATATAATGATATGCATCGAATTATAAGAAAATGTAATGTGCGAAATGTAGCATCATTCAAATATTTCAGATACATATCACCCACATTAGAATTCAAACTATCTAATACGAAAAAGACTAATAAATATAATTCCACCACATTATTTATTTTACTGTTTTAGTCTGTAAGTAATCCCATAATGTTCCCATTTTTGATCTCAAGTCGGTGGAAGTCGATCTGTTATGAAACCTTTCTGGGGTTTGCCCGCACGCACATAGCATCTTTCCGACCCATTGAAAGAGACGATACGGCGACTTAAATGACTTTTATACTTTTTTGTTTGGCAGCATAAAGGGCTTATTGACTGCCTTTGGGAATTGTTACTACCCAGAAAGTTTACTCATTGATGACACGTACATAATGGCAAACCGTTCAAGGGACGGACATCAGGAGGACACAGGTCTTTTAAATTGGAAGTCCGCATTCTCTGTATTATCATCATGTGTAATGGTAAAGCCTCAAGAACTAGAATTCGCTCCTTATGTCCAATTCATTTTGTTAATGTTAGAATTACTTTATATGGGATAAAAATAGAAGCCCAAATCAATAAAGTTCGTTTCGAACACCTTAAGTACACTTACAATCTTATAAAAACTCTTTGGCACTATATGGTCGCGTGGTTCAATGTTTCAAGTGGCCGGTTGTAGTTCGAATAGTCAGGGTTTGAATCTAACCGATGTAAAATTAAAAATTTAGTTGCAATTTTTATATAGCACGACAACTTTGAGACGTCGAAAGCAGACACCTAAAGAGCGTCCACATCTGTACTGATATAAAAGGTGTTTAACACGTTCACTGAGGAGATTTTTTTTTCTTTAGTGCATTAAATACGATTGGATCCTAATGTACCAAGTCCAATTCTGCAGTGAGGGTTTTTGTGTCCCTGAATATTTATTTTATACTTTTCCATACAACTGTATCTATATTGACAATAACAGGAATGGTTTGGAAACTATTGAACACGTTGATCTTTCTTATTTTAGAGTCGGCGACAGACTTTATGTTCCATACCGTATACCTTATATACAGAGTGTTCCGCGAATCGCCCGACAAACTTATACCATATATTCTGGGGGTCATTACGATCAAAAAATATTATACGACCTATATAGGTGAATTTCTCTTTATTTCGGGATATCGAAGGAATTAAAAAAAAAAGATAATTGAGTTAGCTTTGACGAATGAACGTATGTTTGACAAATGAATGATTTTTGTGCTGTCTTATGTCGATATGGTTTTCGTGTACGGTTTTTTCAATGGAAGTGGACGTGCTGCAGCTGCGGAGTCCCTCAGGCGATACTCAGATCGCACCATAACATTTTGCGAGACAAGTGACGGTGTTTCTTAATGAAAATTTTCCGCGAAGAGTTGACTGCTCGTACAGTTGAAGCTACTAATTCTCTAAAGAATGAATTGGTAGTAATTAACTGGCAACATTTTATGACTCGAAGGATAGCTGTAAGTTTAGAAAATGGCGGTTCTCATTTGAAAAGTTGCTGTAATTTTGTGTTAATTAGCTATCCATTGATGAATAAATTTCCTTTTATCATTTTTTTTAATTCATTCGATATCTCCGAAAGAAAGAAAGCTACGTGGCTAATTTTCTTTACATTACACACGAGTGCAATACATCGTTTTATTTAACACTTTTTTAAAAACTTCTTATATCATTTTTGTTTTCATTCATTGTTTGACACTGACAAGACAAATGATGCAGTATTTTAAATGACAAAGCAGCCATTGAATGGTTTTGTTATATTGTTATTGAAAAAAAATTGCTGTAATAACTATTGTCTGTCATTGGGAATTATTTGAAAGAAAAATACATTAAAATGGGTGAAAATGAGAACCTTCCTTTAAAACGTCATTGTGTAAAGATAAGTAACCTAATTTTGCATAAATGTTAATATTAATTTAAATAAATAAGTTTCATAATGTAAAATAATTTTGTAAAATTGTTTTTTATTTATATTAAAAAAACACAAAAATTAGTAATAATTCCTCCGTGCTTTTCTAAAATATTCTCTCACGGAGTGACTAATGTTGTACATTAGTTATTTCAAATAACTATAGTAACAAGTACGAGTATGAGTCGGTGTTGGATAAAAATATTATCTTCCTACCCATAAAACAAAAGATGTCAATGTAAAAACATCTGTCTGTCTCCTTACCACCCGACTTACCACCTTTGGTTCAAAAGAAAATGAGTCAAATGAAATAGCATTATAATCGTAAAGTTTATGGCAAAAGAGGACAACGGACCAAAAAAATATTCATGAAAGGATCATTGGCGTATATGGAAGAAATGCTTCTTTATATTTATAGTGAAATTATGGTGTATGCAATTTCGATGTAGCTGGGAATCGATTGCGAATATGGAGGTATGAACGAAAGAAAGGATGAAAGATTTAGTAATTTCAAAAAATGAAGTGGAGATTTTGGATGAAAATAAAATAAATATTACTTTACATTCAATTGTTTTCCTTCATGAGATAATAATAATTTTCATTTTAAATTTATCTTGTCCATCGACATTTCCAATTACCATTCTATAAATACTTATAATACTTAAGAATGCAAAATTCCCTCTCCTTCTTGATATTTGAGTAGGGTCGATTTTGCTGTGTGGAAAACTGGAAAATAAATTAACGGGAAAACCTAGCAAATTACCACAAAGTTAGACTTTATTCAAATCCATCGCCTTTCGGAATTATTGACACAGACTAACGGCATTAATAAACACTTGAATGAACAATTTCGAACGTTGGAAAATTTACTCACAGATCTTGCAATTTGTTTCCATGATAACAGACAATTGCCAGCCAATAACGAGGCGAGGAAATGAGAACAAGAGATGAAAAATAGCCCACTAGATAAACATTATGAATGATGGGGAAACCCAGGAAAATGGAGGAGATAGTTTTACAATTTTATTTCGCACAGTGATTGATATTTGGTGATATGGTGAAAAGCAGTATGTGTAAGTGAATATGTATGGAATGGACAGTGTATTGTACTTACGAGATGATGGTGATTTTGATGACGATGATAATGATGATATTGATGATTGGACTTGATGAATGAACTAACCAGATACATACTTACTGTGACAATGAATATAATGTATGTAGATGAAAATATGATGGCTAAATGAGAATAATTATGATGAGATACAATAATCAACGATATAGATAACGTAATAATATATAAATACATAATCATATTTTACTCCTATTGGAAGTATTATACAGGGTGTTAATGAATACGTATTACAAATTTGTAGGATACGTAGGGAATGCAAAATAGACTAACTTTAACTAATATACTCGTATCCGGAAACGCATCGTTTTCGAGCTACAGGCTATTAAAAGATGAAAAATTAATAATTACATTAATTTTAGTTGGCTGTGACCTGTAACTTCATTTATTATTTTGTTTATCTTAACTTTTAGCATTGAATTTCTGACGCGTTATGCATGAGCATACTGTTCGCGATTACGATACATGGTATTATTGTAAGTAGTGATGTGCTGCCAAAAAATTCCCGCCGAGAATTTGTTTTTTGCCCGGGAAAATTCTCGAAAATTCCTTCATCCGCGATTTTCGGGAAGAAATTTTGTTACCTTTTTTCCCGGAATTTTTTTGGAAATATCTCGTGAATATAATTTTTGCAAATTTCCCGTAAATTTTAAAAGATTTTGGCATTGATGTTTGGTGCAAGTTATAAATAATTATTAAATATGGAACATTGTTCATTTTTTTGAGTAATTTAAGTTTACCTTCAAAATAAATTGTTATTCTGGTTATTTTTTTTTTGAGTAAATGTAAGTACTTGTGAAATTTAGTACGATGCTTTTGAAATACACATTTAAGGTTTTATGAATATTGCACCTTTACTTTATATAAGAAGTATGAAAATATATTAAACAATTAAAATATGGGGAAGTATTCTTTATTAGTTCCTACAGAGTCGCTCTACTCGTATGTATGACCGATAGTGCATAAATATATTGATACGAGTATATGTATGTATTTTATTACCATAATTTCACTGAAAAATAAAACTAAATAAACCAATTTTTATTCATATTTGAAATTCCTTGGGAAATTTCCCAAAGAATATTTCCCTAGAAATTCCTTGGGAAATTTTTCAAAAAAAAATCCGGGAATTTTTTGGTTATTGACCCATCTCTAATTGTAAGGCCAAGTGTAGGGCATCACAAGAAATTAAAACAAATGCTGGCGTTTTTGAACGAATGTATCAAAATATACTCTAAGGGTGCAATGAAGTTCGTGGTCGTCATTTTTACAAAAATGAATAAAATTTAAAAAATTTAAAATAAAAAAATTAATAAGTGAAGTGATAGGTCACAGCCAACTATAATTAGAGAAGAGCTTGTAGCTCGAAAACGGTGTGTTTTCGGATATGAGTTTATTAGTAAAAGTTAAAGTTTTCAAACTCCAAAGTTTTATGCATTACGTATTATGTATTAAGTACATTTGTAACAAGTGTCAAAATGAATTGTCAAGAAATCTCCAACTCTTTAATGTCGAAGAAAACAAGTAGGTAGTTGCATTTAGTGATATATTTGTAATACAATGTGCTCAAATAAAATTAAACAATAAAATACGCAGATGTCCACTATCAATTAAATTTTGTTGCAGAAAATGCTATGTTTATCTTAAAAAATAAATAAATTGAAAAATGAATACCGGACCCAATTATGTGTAATTATTAATTATAACAATAAATATACGACATTTACGAGTATTTGAACGCATTATCTTTTCTCAAATGTCCGTTGTGCATAGATTCTATTTAAATGGACATAATAATTTGGAAAATGTGGCAATTAAAAAAAATTATTTAGGTATGTGTATATGTTTTTTTGTAACTCTAATAAATAGATTTCTGTTAATAAAAAATATTAATAATAAACAAAAGACAACTTCATGCACTAATGGGTTAATTAGAGTGCTGGTTTAGTATTGAGATTTCTAAAGGTAAAGTCTGAAAAAATGTTACTTTAAAAGTTGACGTTGAAATAAATTATAAATAGTAATTGAAGAAAAAATGCGGGTTATTTATAAGTTCTGACATATTATTGAGAAAAATTCATAATAAATATTTATTTTCAAGTGAAACCCGGAACTGAATTTCTATTTTTATATTGAGATTTCTAAAGGTAAAGATTAAAAAAATGTTAGTTTAAAAGTAGGCGTTGAAACAAATTATAAAAAGTAATTGAAGAAGAAATGCGGGTTATTTATAAGTTCAGACTTATTGTTGAGAAAAATTTATAATAAATATTTATTTTTAAGTGAAACATGGAACATATTTTTAATGAAAACAGAATATGAATACAAACATATTTTTTGTCAATAAATATTCATGGATTTTAATACGAGTTGTTATAACCACTTCTATAAAAATGTAAATATTATATTTGTATAAAAACTAAATATAGAGTTCATTAAATTACGTATGTACATAAATTTTCGTAAATATTCCATATAAATAGTTCGCTTAACACAATAAAATTTTATAAAAAGAAAGAGCTTCAATTTATAGACCATCTTTTATTCACCTTTACTGAGAGGTAAGGAACCGCAGAATGCTATTTTATATATTATTTTGGATAATATAGGAATTCCTAGAGTATCTTCAAATAATACCAGACAAATTTTTATTTTTTAAAAATTCGGTTTTCCAATAAACAAAATTTCGGAAAGAATAGTATATTCTACAAGTAATGGAATGGCCCATATTCCAGAAGAGCAAAAACTTTGTAGTCCGAGCCGAAGGCGACGACTACGGTTTGCGAGTGTGGATTATGCCATTCCAAACGTGTTGTAGACATACTTTCTCCAAGATTTTAGAAATTAGTCAAAAAATATATACAACAGACCTTTTCAATTTAAAGAGATAGAAAATTTGCGCCATTTTTCTTATTATTATTATTATTATTATTATTATTATTATTATTATTATTATTATTATTATTATTATTATTATTATTATTATTATTATTATTATTATTATTATTATTATTATTATTATTATTATTATTATTATTATTATTATTATTATTATTATTATTATTATTATTATTATTATTATTATTATTATTATTATTATTATTATTATTATTATTATTATTATTATTATTATTATTATTATTATTATTATTATTATTATTATTATTATTATTATTATTATTATTATTATTATTATTATTATTATTATTATTATTATTATTATTATTATTATTATTATTATTATTATTATTATTATTATTATTATTATTATTATTATTATTATTATTATTATTATTATTATTATTATTATTATTATTATTATTATTATTATTATTATTATTATTATTATTATTATTATTATTATTATTATTATTATTATTATTATTATTATTATTATTATTATTATTATTATTATTATTATTATTATTATTATTATTATTATTATTATTATTATTATTATTATTATTATTATTATTATTATTATTATTATTATTATTATTATTATTATTATTATTATTATTATTATTATTATTATTATTATTATTATTATTATTATTATTATTATTATTATTATTATTATTATTATTATTATTATTATTATTATTATTATTATTATTATTATTATTATTATTATTATTATTATTATTATTATTATTATTATTATTATTATTATTATTATTATTATTATTATTATTATTATTATTATTATTATTATTATTATTATTATTATTATTATTATTATTATTATTATTATTATTATTATTATTATTATTATTATTATTATTATTATTATTATTATTATTATTATTATTATTATTATTATTATTATTATTATTATTATTATTATTATTATTATTATTATTATTATTATTATTATTATTATTATTATTATTATTATTATTATTATTATTATTATTATTATTATTATTATTATTATTATTATTATTATTATTATTATTATTATTATTATTATTATTATTATTATTATTATTATTATTATTATTATTATTATTATTATTATTATTATTATTATTATTATTATTATTATTATTATTATTATTATTATTATTATTATTATTATTATTATTATTATTATTATTATTATTATTATTATTATTATTATTATTATTATTATTATTATTATTATTATTATTATTATTATTATTATTATTATTATTATTATTATTATTATTATTATTATTATTATTATTATTATTATTATTATTATTATTATTATTATTATTATTATTATTATTATTATTATTATTATTATTATTATTATTATTATTATTATTATTATTATTATTATTATTATTATTATTATTATTATTATTATTATTATTATTATTATTATTATTATTATTATTATTATTATTATTATTATTATTATTATTATTATTATTATTATTATTATTATTATTATTATTATTATTATTATTATTATTATTATTATTATTATTATTATTATTATTATTATTATTATTATTATTATTATTATTATTATTATTATTATTATTATTATTATTATTATTATTATTATTATTATTATTATTATTATTATTATTATTATTATTATTATTATTATTATTATTATTATTATTATTATTATTATTATTATTATTATTATTATTATTATTATTATTATTATTATTATTATTATTATTATTATTATTATTATTATTATTATTATTATTATTATTATTATTATTATTATTATTATTATTATTATTATTATTATTATTATTATTATTATTATTATTATTATTATTATTATTATTATTATTATTATTATTATTATTATTATTATTATTATTATTATTATTATTATTATTATTATTATTATTATTATTATTATTATTATTATTATTATTATTATTATTATTATTATTATTATTATTATTATTATTATTATTATTATTATTATTATTATTATTATTATTATTATTATTATTATTATTATTATTATTATTATTATTATTATTATTATTATTATTATTATTATTATTATTATTATTATTATTATTATTATTATTATTATTATTATTATTATTATTATTATTATTATTATTATTATTATTATTATTATTATTATTATTATTATTATTATTATTATTATTATTATTATTATTATTATTATTATTATTATTATTATTATTATTATTATTATTATTATTATTATTATTATTATTATTATTATTATTATTATTATTATTATTATTATTATTATTATTATTATTATTATTATTATTATTATTATTATTATTATTATTATTATTATTATTATTATTATTATTATTATTATTATTATTATTATTATTATTATTATTATTATTATTATTATTATTATTATTATTATTATTATTATTATTATTATTATTATTATTATTATTATTATTATTATTATTATTATTATTATTATTATTATTATTATTATTATTATTATTATTATTATTATTATTATTATTATTATTATTATTATTATTATTATTATTATTATTATTATTATTATTATTATTATTATTATTATTATTATTATTATTATTATTATTATTATTATTATTATTATTATTATTATTATTATTATTATTATTATTATTATTATTATTATTATTATTATTATTATTATTATTATTATTATTATTATTATTATTATTATTATTATTATTATTATTATTATTATTATTATTATTATTATTATTATTATTATTATTATTATTATTATTATTATTATTATTATTATTATTATTATTATTATTATTATTATTATTATTATTATTATTATTATTATTATTATTATTATTATTATTATTATTATTATTATTATTATTATTATTATTATTATTATTATTATTATTATTATTATTATTATTATTATTATTATTATTATTATTATTATTATTATTATTATTATTATTATTATTATTATTATTATTATTATTATTATTATTATTATTATTATTATTATTATTATTATTATTATTATTATTATTATTATTATTATTATTATTATTATTATTATTATTATTATTATTATTATTATTATTATTATTATTATTATTATTATTATTATTATTATTATTATTATTATTATTATTATTATTATTATTATTATTATTATTATTATTATTATTATTATTATTATTATTATTATTATTATTATTATTATTATTATTATTATTATTATTATTATTATTATTATTATTATTATTATTATTATTATTATTATTATTATTATTATTATTATTATTATTATTATTATTATTATTATTATTATTATTATTATTATTATTATTATTATTATTATTATTATTATTATTATTATTATTATTATTATTATTATTATTATTATTATTATTATTATTATTATTATTATTATTATTATTATTATTATTATTATTATTATTATTATTATTATTATTATTATATGCTTGGTAACTGTTTTCTTTCAAAATTTGGACGTAACATGTAACGAAAGTCTATGACAACTTTAAAAAACTTCTCAAAAAAAATTACAAAAGCTTTTAGAAGCTAAAATGTCAAACTCTGCAAATTTTAGTGACTGCAATATTTTTGACGTTTCGTTTGACAGTTGTTGGAGCCATTATACTTATTATTTGCAGTGATAGACAGAGATACCTGTTAAATTGAAAAAGTCTATTATAGTATCATATACCATAATATGTTTTTTAAGCCAGTCCACAAATTGCTTATAATAACACCATTCATATCTTTCTTTTGTTTTATTTGGTAATAACTGGCCAATTGTATCATTAGCAAGTTCCCTTATTTCTGGTGGCGTATTCCATATTTATATCTGTATTGTCATTTTTTTTTTGACAAAATGTTATTTAGTAGTAATATATTATTTAGATAAACTTACTGCTCTAAAGATCTCAAAAAAGCTGTGAAAGGCAACAGAAAACTCCAAAACTTTTCAAAACTTCAAAATATCCAACGCGAATTCAGAAATATAAAACAAAGAAATGTAACCAGAGCAAATGAACCACGATATTTGATATACCGCGCTAAGTTGTAGGCTGAGCCATAGGCGAGGTCTACGGTTTCGCGAGTGGCGGAACTACTATTCCATACGAGTTTTAGACTATACTTTCTCCAGCAATACTTGAAAAATTAATTTTGATCATCACTTGACAATTTTGTTAAAAAGAATAAAATATAATTGGTATGTTACAGAAGCAATAATTTTTTATTTAACTTACCATGAAAAACCTTCAAAACGTGTAAAACAAGGCATCATTTCTTTTATAATTTGACAGTTAAGGCAGTTGGGGTGACAAAATCAAGGAAACAAACAAACAAAGAGCCAAGCAAAGCCGGCTTGATTTTAAAAATAATTGCGTTTTCCAAGTATTTTAAATAGGTGAATTGAAAAACTAGTGGGCTTTGATATTCTATAACAGTGTTAAGGAATGTATTAATTCTGTAACAGTTTTCAGTTACAGATTGTGTGAATTCTATAGTAGTGTTAGAGAAAATTACTTCCTGTTCATTTAGTTTTATTCTCAAGGTTAGATATTTTTTTTCCAAAAAGATGGTCTATGAATTTGAGCATTCATTTGTACCAAAGTATCCTTAAAATTTTTCTTTACTAATTTTATAAAATGGCAATAGGAGATTACAGCTCAATCGAATTAAGAGAAATTAGTAAAAAATAGTGAAAGTAGATGCTTAATAATGAATATTAATAAAGAAATAAAATGATATAATTGAAACACTTCGTAAATAAGGGGTTTTTTGTTTTAGCAGCTCGTCACTCATATGAAATCCATATATATTATTTTGATTGGCGACTCAAAGACCACCTATAAATATATAACGAATACCGAGTTAGGGGGGCGGAGTCTACTACCAATGGAAGTAGACAAATTCAAATAGCGGACACATGGCTACCAGTCCAGTACTGCAATTCTCAAACAGTTTTTATTTGAATATAAATTTCTTACATTAAACTTAATAATTTTGATACACTTGCAATTATAAAGCATGTAGACTTGTACAGTGTTACAATATTAATTTGTTTTTTATAAATATAATTTAAAACTAGCATACATTTCAAGAACATTTAGAAAACAGTTTTATATAAAAACTTGTATTCGTGACGTCACATCTATATTTTCAAACTTCGGGGAACCATAACTCGGTTATTAATAGGAATTTTTTCATCGGATTTTCACCAATAGTCTTAGTTTTACTTATACTTTCTGATGAAATTATATAAAAAAATGGTGGAATCCCCTATTGATTCTACGATTATCATCTACAAATACCTCCAAATATTGTATTAGAAAATATTCACTTATTCTTCTTCTATAAAACTATATTACTCTTACAAACTCTATCACTACTTCTACGTGCAGTGCAACAAAATAAGCTTCATAAATTTAAAATCCTTAACTACTGTGTCTTCTTTATCAATTTCCCGGGAGTCGTAGAAAACAGACACGAACAATGGACATTTCACCGCAGACAACCGCCACAGTAAACCTCAAGACGTTACATTATTCCCCAATACAGTTATTAAAGAGCCGAGACAAAAGTTAACGTGTGTGGTTTATCGATTCGACGGACAAAGCAACCAGATCTATATCTAAACGAGAGGACGAGAAAAGGGTCAAACCGATTCCGATTTACTGCTACAGGGTTAATACAAGAGAAAAAGAAGCAATTTTGATTGGAAAGAAATTAAAATAAGCAAGGTTCATAAAATATTACCCAAATATAAATAACAAATAGACCAGAAAAGTAAGGTTAGAATTTGCTTTTGGCGCGAGTTCATAGTTTGAATTCCCTAGTATAGGTTTCTTATGGAAGTGTGATTTTACTGCCAAAAAAGATATTTTTTAAAAGAAATTAAGCAGTTCTTGTTAAGGATTTGATAGTTTGTTTATTCAGTAATAGATTGCAAGTGTTTAAAATCCTTGAAAAGGTAGAGTAAGAAAATTATTAGAAAATAAAATGTTATGTGTAAGTTAAAATTCCGTATGTCGTGGATAGTCCCTCACTCGCCTGTAAATACGTCAAGTGCAACACAAGCTATGCTGCGATTGGCTGCGTACCGAAGTTGTAGGATCAATCGAGATATACGTTCACTGAATTTTGTAGTGTTGTATTTTTATTTAAATAATTATAAACTGTGCACAGTTCATGTGAATATTATTGTACGAATCTAGAGATAAAGGATCATTCTAGGTGGTACATATAATATTTTGCATAAGAGATTTACTTTTATGAGATTTCCCGGCCTTTAAAGTTGAGGTAAAATTTCCTTGGTAAGAAATACACGGCGATTAAAAGTATGTTCTCAGCGTTATGAACTGAGTTTGAATTTGGCGCCTAAATTTAACCGTTACACTTTTCTAATCTATTTAGAAAATCGCTATTCACTTGTTTTCTATACAAATATTTCCCATCCCTTTGTCTGCAAGGGATAAAAATTTCAAATTGATATCTCAATGTATTCCAGAGTTATAGAGTTTCAAACAGGATTTGTTTTTAAAAACTACTCGGTAATTTTATTTTGTATTTTCCCTCAAGTTATTAAAAGATGCTAAAGTGATATTTTGAGGAAGTCACGGCAAAGTTCTATCTTTATTTTTTTGGTAAAACTAATAACTGTCAAATGGGCCCGTCCAAGTCTTCGATTTTTTAGAAATTACATATCGCATATGAATTTTGAATATAAATAAATAAAAACGAAATAAAAATTGCTATATATTTTGTATTTTTATACCTATAATAATGTAATTAAAGTTTTCAGCGTAAAACGACCGCCATGTTGTGACGTCAGCGTCATTACAGTCGTCCAGTTACCTTGTGAAAATGTCACTGTACAGTGGACCATGCATATTTTGCTCATTAATTCACGATTGGCTTTACACATACTCTAACACGCACATATTTAATATATCCGAGCAATTTTTTATTAAGATCAAAAGAAAATTTACTTATTAAATAAATGAAATTATAATTTATGTTTTAATTATTGTAATCTCAATACTTGTCATTGTTGTAATCATTTAGTAAATAGAAATGTAAATGTTGGATTACTTTTTATTATGAACTATGCTTTAATTATAAATAGAAAATAGTTTAAATACTATTTTAATTATAATAATGCCGCTTGGTGAGTATAATAACCTGCATTATTATATTAAAGAAAGTCTTAAAGTCACATTAATTAAAGCGAATGATTAATCTAATTATGAAAACGAGCAAAAATTATTAATTTTATTTACCTACATTACCATTATTAATGGTAACGTATGTCGGTTCTCTCTACTTACGACGGAGTGACACTAACGTCTCAACTTTCGCGCCAAAACTTAATTATTTTAGGCGTTATTACGCATAATTTCAAGAAAAAAGAAAAAATACGGAATTTCTATTTTTAAATTCTTCATAACATATAAAAAAATCAAAAATAGTTGGACGGGCCCATTATATACAGATCCCACTGTAAATTCATAGTACCCTTGACATTAAGCAAGCTGCATTTGCATGTATGTAATAATTATAAAAACAGGAAAAATATATGCAAAATAACGTTATAAAATAAAGTAGTGATGTATAGAAAGCGGCAATAAAAGCCAAACAAATAAAAGCAAACTACATCACCGTATTTTCATAAAATTCCAATATTTTCTTATCGCTCCTGAAAGCTAAATAAACCAGAATACAATATAAATATTGTAACAGTTCAAATTTACTACTTCAATATTTTCAGTTATCCAAATTTGTTTATTCAAGATAGAAGAGTATATCTTTTTACACACCTTCATACGAAATTCATAAATCTCGAGATTTTATGACCAGTCTCTTAGCATAAGGTAGAATTTTGACGCTGTGGAAATTTAAAACGAAAATAAAAATAATATATTCCACCCCTGACGTTTTCTTTGTTCCTGGGATGACACCCTTAAAGAGGGTAGTCCCAGAAGGCATTCAACGGGGTTGTTTACCCCTACGCTTTGAATAAATATTACATTGCCAGTTCTTTTTTTACAAAGAAACTTAATTTAACCTAGTTTTTAACAAAGTAATTTTTTCTTATAGCGTTTTCCATTCATATATTTAGTTTTGCACTTAATGCAGGTAATGACGTCAGATTTTGTTACAACACATGCGTAGTGCATTTTAAATGAAACATGTTACAAAAGTCCAGTGCAAGTTTGTTAGTTGTCACTGTCAATGTGTCAAATAGAGCAGTTACGTAGCAATGAATATCACTATCCAAGATGCGGACTGTGAAGACTTAATTTTTTTTACATCTATTGTACTTACATAAAAACTTTTTACAATTCAAAATATACTAATTTGACAGAATGCACTGGCAACAACTGATGATCGTAGTAAGTAGGGTGACCAGATTTATAAATTGCAAAACCGGGACATTTTTCAGAGGATTGTAAAACCAGTGGCGGCTCGTGCACCAAATGCCTTATAATTGAAAGTTACATTTTTTTCACGGGATGTGAAGCTGCATGTTTTCCCCTTTCATGTGCCAGGTCACAGGACATTTTAAAAAAGAAAATATATTTAACGGATTGTTGTATAAAAATAATACTTAAACATATAATTTAATATGTTCTTACTCATAAATTAAAATAAAAACATCCCAAAACCCATACGTTTCGTAAGCACAGTACCAGTACCACAGACTTACACATACTAGGGGATTACAGCTCATTCGAATTTAGAGAAATTAGTAAAAAATAGTGAAAGAAATGCTTAATAATGGATATTAATAAAGAAATAAAATGATATAATTGAAATTCTTCGGAAATAAGGGGATTTTTGTTCTAGCAGCTCGTCACTCATATGAAATCCATATATATTATTTTGGTTGGCGACTCAAAGACCACCTACAAATATATAACGAATACCAAGTTAGGGGGTGAAGTCTACTACCAATGGAAGTAGACAAATTCAAATAGCGGATACGTGGCTACCAGTCCAGTACTGCAATTATCAAACAGTTTTTATTTGAATATAAATTTCTTGCATTAAACCTAATAATTTTGATACACTTGCAATTATAAAGCATGTAGACTTGTACAGTGTTATAATATTAATATGTTTTTATAAATATAATTTAAAAATAGCAAATAGCATACATTTCAAGAACATTTTAGATCCACGAAAAAAACAGTTTTATATAAAAAGTTATATTCGTGACGTCAAATCTTTATTTTCAAATTTCGGGGGACCATAACTCGCTTATTAATAAGAATTTTTTCGCCGGATTTTCACCAATAGTCTTAGTTTTACTTATACTTTCTGATGAAATTATAAAAAAAATGGTGGAATCCCCTTGTGTGCACGCCGCACGTACACATTGCACACTACCTTAATTTACGACTTACGCAGAAGCGCACTTATTTTAAAATGCAAGAATTAAAATTAGAATATATAAAACAATTAAAAATTTAGTAATAAAATAAATATATCAGTCGATAGATGATATAAGTAATAAATTTGGAGTCGGGTATGAAAACCGGGACAATTACATGTCCCGAAGATGTTCATCGGGACACCGGGACATACAACTCAAAACAGAGACGAATCCCGGAAAACCGGGATGTCTAGTCACCCTAGTAGTAAGTGCAATAGTGCGCATTCGGTAAACTTCATTCGAAAAATATAAATGAAACACCTAAACGTAACGTTTAATGTCCGAATACAATTTTTTAATATTCTACGGATTACGGATCAGAAAGTTTTAATAAAATTTACGGAGTAGGTAGCCTATGAATGCTTCTGCTTGTTATTTTGGGCTTCAGCCCAGTATCAATATCAATTTCTTGACAACATTACCATAGCAACAACTTAAAACACGCTCTTGGGTGTTATTTGGTATATAATATACCAGTCGGACGTTAAAGCTATTAACAAGATTTTTAAATTGTCTTCTAAATGAAGAAGTTGATGAAAGTAGCCCCTTTACTAAGATCGTTCAAAATTAAGGTGTAAAGTGTCATTGTGCCAAATATTTGGCAGCGTATTATTCTAGAAATTTCGCAAGAACGATTCAAAATTTAACAATGTTATGCAGATAATCGCCTTCGAATTAAGTTTAAAATTGCGCGCGTTGTTCGCGAGTCTGATGAATAATAATGAAGCATAGGATTGGCTGGCTTGGATGAAAGCGGCTGTAGCATTCGCTCACAGCTCAGAGCGGGAGAGAATTGATAAATTTCCTTTAATTTCGTAACATAACTCCCCGTGCTGAAATATGAATGTCACAGTTGGTGGAGATTTCACTGTCTCTTCATGTTAATCACAAGGGGTACGGGTGAGATTGTGTGCTTGTGCGTTTTACAGCAATGGAACAAATTACTTCGTTTTGCTGTATACCATATAGCTTTAAACACTTTTAACGTTTTAACCTATGTAAACTCCGTATTTGACGAACTAAATACACAAAAACAGACTTTTTAAAATCGCTGGCATGTGTGACATTTTAAGAAACTTTTCGAAATAAGTAAATAGGGATATTTAAAAAAAACTATGTGCCGCTGACTTTAAATATTGTAACATTGTAATATCAAAATTTTTGAATTTATCCATACCAATAAAGATACATTCACAAATGAAAATTAGGTTTAGATTTATGATTTATACTTCAGATTCAAAGACCTTGGTCGCATATATGTTACAACTCTATTCACACTTCAGAATTTAGCGTCTCTAAATCCAAATCATGAAGCTAAACATTGCAAGGTACAAACTTTAGGTTTATGATTTAGCGTGACGTCACAAACTTCACTAATGAGAACGAGTCTAAAATGATATTGAAATATACACCCATTTTTATTTAGTATTCATTTGCTGGATTCGGTTTTTAAAGCAAATGCGAGAAGAACAAGAAGACAAAACTTAATTGCGGAAACATAAACAATAATGCCAAGCGAATGAAAGTTTCACGCGCACGGGTATCTGTTGAGTACTGTTCTACCGATATTTTGATCCTTTTTTTGAAGCATTCAGTAAGGTTAAATTAAACTTGCATTTAAGAATGACTTACTTAAATCTAAACAAAAACCATAAATCTAATTCTCATTTGTGAATGGCCCTTAAATGTAGTTCTTGAAACATCGTGGATAAATAGTTTTATACTCACGTATATTTTAATTGCTGTAACTCATTCGGACGACATACATTTCACCCTACAAACTTTCGTTAGGATTGTTTAATTAAATTTAAAAATGTTATTTGTGATATTTGACAATTCTATTTTATTTTCGTAGTTATCGAATATCACTGCAAAATTTGTTGCTATGGACAGAGCCGTCTTAGGCAATGCAGGGGCCCTTTGGCACACATAGTTTGCGGGACCCTTTTAGAAAGCAAAAAAATTGTACTTATGTTTTATGACTTTATTCGTTATTATGGTTAGCTGTGATGTGAGTACTGTTTCAAGAATTGGACTTATTGATGGTTTCTTTCGAAATTTCTGAAGTACAAATTCTTCAATTATATTTTCAAAGTCCAATATTTGAAGAATATCACTTTCTATGCACCTGATTGACAATACATAGAAGTAAGTCGTTCTTGTAACAAAGTCGTTCGAAATTCATTTTATATTCTTTTTAGTTGTGAAAATGAACGCTCTCCGCTGCAGTTTCTGACCATTAGGTTAATTAGCAAATGAATATCCTTGTAGCACACGATAAAAAAATACATTGATATTCGGGACAGTATTTAGTTTGCTATATTTTTTTTGTTATTTCCACAATAATTTTTGTCATGTATACGCAAAATTTTATATTTTAAGTTTCCATAAACAAAATCATTTTTGTTGTATGTACATAAAAATAATTATTTGCTGGAAAATATTAGTCATGTCAGCAATTATAGATTTGTTCCAACAAAAGTTCAGAACCGTGCAGAATTTTACTGAGTTTGCGCAAAGCGATTTAACCGTTCCGACAAGTCGAATTTAAAATTCAGAATTTAGTGCAGTGTTCCAAGTACAAGTGAATTCCGAACCGTTCCAGGATTTTACCACAATTTTTAATTATTCTGAATAAGTTTGACGTGCTATCTAACCTGACTTATTTTGTTTTTGTGATAGCGATTTTTCCGAATTGTCAAAGTTTTCTAGCGAAAGATATGGCGAATTCTTGGACGATGTTATGGAAATAAGAAAAAACAATAAAAATTACCTACGGATGATAGTGCATCAATACAGTGATCTAGGTTTTTTGGAACATTGTCGAATTATATGCGTCTATTATATTTTAATCATTAACTTACCTTCCATGTCTTCAGTTTAAATATATTATACCTAATCAAAAAACACAATGTTTTCTGACAGGTGTAATTTTGTAGGTTTTACAAACAAAATTTTCAACCGGTTCTAATAGAATTCCAAAACTAATCAAGTCGGTTCTAGAACTATAAGTTCGCGCATGGATTCTAATTAGTTCTGAATCACGTTCTGAACGGTTCTGAACTTTCTGTTGGAACAAACCATATATTTACTGGTGGTTGAACTAAGAAACCAATGTGTGTTTTTTTAAATTGATTAATTTAATTTAAATGAAAAATATATGGGCATGGGTTTCGGAATGTCGGGGACTCTGGGTTCGTGCCCCACTTACCCTTAGGGTAAAGACGGAACTGGCTATGGATATGTACTTACTTTAAAAAACTTGTGATTAAAAAATTATTCGCTGATAATCTATTAATGACCTTTATTAACGAATTAATAATAGTTATTTATTATATGAATGTGGAATGTATCATATTAGTCACGAAAGAAAAAATTTAGCCACATAGCCCGCAGAGCGAGTTTCTAATTTTCTTTAGTGACTGTAATACACATTCCACACGAGTGTAATACAACGTTTTACCCAACACATTTTTAAAAACATCTTAAATCATTTTTATATTTTCATTCATCGTTTGACCCTGACAAGTTAATTGATGTAGTATTTTAAATTACAAAGTAGCCATTTAATGGTTGTTAAGGTTTTGTTTGTTATTGAAAAATATTTGCTGTAATAATTATTGTCTGTCATTGGGCATTATTTGTAAGAAAAATACATTTAAATGGATGAAAATGAGGACCTTCCTTTAAAACGTATTCACTTAGAAGCACAAGCAACATCTTTGAATTTAATTCCGAAGCAAAAGCAACTAACCATTAACTCGTTTCTCGTTTTCGTTTCTTCAGCCGTACATGACAGTTGTCATTGTGTAAATATAAGTAACCTATTTTAGCATAAATGTTAATATTTATTTAAATAAATAAGTTTAATAATGTTAAATTACTTCTATAATAAAATAATTTGGAAAAATTGCTTGAGTCGGTGTTGGATAAACGATTTTTATAATTATAGATACCATTTTTAAACAATTAATATGAAAACTTTTAGTGTCAAACGTTACAAACCTAAAAAATTATGTAATGGAACAAAATAGATTTTCCCCTATTTAATAAGATATGATCATCGTTCGGGGATTAATAATAACAATTAACGCATGTCAATTATTAATCAATCTTATTAACACACTTGAGAGTTAAATAACAAACTATTTATCCATCTTTGTCATTGAACTGTTGCTTTAGTAACGAAATTGACAGATAAAATAATTTAAAAACACTAAAAATAATTAAACGTACCTATTAAACGAGTCACGTCCAAATTGTTCGACGACCAGATTATTTCCAATTATTTATTGTACAAACAGTAAAAATTTATATTGTCAAGTTTTGAAATGACATTTCCTTGAAGTGACTTAAGTCGGTTGAGCAATATCTTGTTTGGTTGTTTGGGCGTTAAAGGACACAACGGATTATTCCCTTCCATATTGTGAATAATTTTGGCCGTGTTGGGTCGATTTTGAAGCATTGCGGTCGGGCAAAGCACAGCGCAATGATTTAGTAATAAATCTGCAAATTCTGTTGCGCGTAGATTTGGCGGATTACATCTCGGGCATGGCGTGTAAAATGTGGCCGGCCTTTAACACCGGCAGTAAATCTATTCGGATTATTTTATTTTTCAATTACCGGCGTCGAATATTCGCTGATGAGGCCTTCTTAGGGGATATTCAAATGAAGCGCTGTGCATTTCGGGATTGGTTTTTCACTGTAGAACTTTTCATAATTGCATTGTGTTATTTATTCATGAGATGCTCCTTGAATTTCAGAATATTAGCAAAACTTTACGAGTTGCGAGTTTTATTTCTTCTCCCCACGTAATTTTACAATGTGCACTCTAATTATTCTTAAACTTATGCAAGTTTAATACTTAATTTTCATTCCACTTTTTCCCTGATTCTACGCTGCATAATGAAATATCCTAACCATAAAACTTTTCAACATATTCTTACATGCCTTCCAGCCATCGTTTTGAAATATTAAATTCCAAACTGCTGTTTGCAAATCAAATTACAAGTACGGGCTATATTACCATAATTATGTACACACCACAAAAAAAAAAAATATCTTACTTCAAATGCAAATATTTAAAAAAATGTGTCTTAGTTTTAGTTTCAAGTAGTGATCGACCGATATGATTTTTTGTGGCCGATACCGATATCGGCCGATACCGATATACTCATATCCGATATCGGCCGATACCGATATATCGGCCATAAAATTTTGTCGTAAATTTTTTGCTGTATAAATGAGGTAAAAGTGATTTATAATGATATACTGTTACCGTTGCACGCATTAACCATAAATAAATCACAAAAAAATGCAGAGCAAATGCAAAAAAGACATTTTTCCATTGATGTACCTACAAAGTTGCAATATACATATTTAGCACAGCCGCCAAGTATTGTTGCCAGTGAACAGCTATTTTCTTCAGCTGAAAATGTTTATGAAAGCGCAAGAAATCGTCTTACTCCGGAAAGAGCAGAAAGCTTAATTTTGTTACATTACAACTTGCCAAAACTTAACTTTAAATATTAATTTGTTTAACTTAGTGTGTAACTTTACTTCTACATTTTTAATGACTTCTTGCTAAATTTTGAATAAGAATAAACTTGATTTGTTATTTATTTAGTATTTGTTTTAATTTCCTTAAAAAAAATCCTTAGCAACTGAAATATTAAGCAATTAATATTTTTTAGGCCGATACCGCTATAGACCGATATTGTGGTTTACATATCGGCCGATACCGATATCGGCCAAGAAGACCGATATGGCCGATATACCGATACCGATATCGGTATCGGTCGATCCCTAGTTTCAAGTTAAAAGTTAGTATTCTTCTTAAGGATGGCATTGCGCAATTCTGCATAAAAACGCATTTTCGATAGTTTTCCTTTGGCATTATTGATCAATCACGTTAATCAATACTAGACAGAAAAATACTAAAATACACGCCAATGTGTACGACCTATGTTGATAATTCCAAATTATTTCCTGAACATAGTTACGACATACGTCGATTTATGAACAAATTGTATTATGTGGTAAAAAGAAACTATTTCAATTGCATATGAGGGCCGTTCCTAGGGGTACTGCCGCCTGCGTGCAAATATATAATTCGCCGCCCCTAAGGGATAACTATACAACAAAACACAATTTTTACTATTCATAATACTTTATTCGTACATACGGGGTGCTACCCAAAATAAACGAGAATTATTTTCTGGCGATTGGTAGGGCGTCAATTCCGACTTCTCCCGATAAGTGCCTTCCTTTTGGATCTATTGCCCAAGTGTCATCCTTGGGGAAACATCTGACCAGTCAGTGTGATATATATTTTTTACCTTCCGTCACCTCTAGGTAAGGATACGTCCGAAAAGATTGAAATAATTGTAATGTGATCATGTCTGATCGTCGTGCATAAAACAATCGACGAGTTGGGGGAATTAACTGGAATATCTTGGAGTTTGTGCGTGCCAACAAATTTTGACTAAAATTTGAAGATGAAATTCGCTCTACGACAATACGTTCAACGACCAGAGATCCATTTGAGTGTGTGTCAGGATTCGAAAGAACAGTCAGAAATCAATCCGGAATTTTTGTAAGCCCTCCCAAACATTGATCCTGATTTTCCTAACAGGAACAAAACTTGTTAACACTTTTTAATGTTCGCCAGTAAAAATCGCCGAACACGTCAAAGAACGCTCACGAAAAAATCATACTGATCTCTTAGATGTTTCCCCAAAGATGATACTTAGGCAGAAAATAATTCTTGGGTATTTTGGGTAGCACCTGGTAAACACAAAAAATATAAAACTTTTTAAAAATATTTCTACATTCTCGCACATATTGTAATCTGATAAAATATTGATATTATTTATTATAAATATTTTGTTATGATATCTATACGTTACACGTAACGACGGCCGCCTGCGTGCGGGGCACACATTGCACGCTCGCTAAGAACGGCCCTGTGCATATGTCTTCTAGAACCATACACTTTTTATTGCGCAATTCCATTTCTTAAGTGGAAAATACTACAGTTATTAAACTCCATTCTTTCGAAATTATTAATAATTAAAATAATGAAGTTCAAGTATGACATAAAAGCTAGTCTTCTTTCTCACTATTTCCTAATTTTTGCATGAATCTTTGTTTCTTGCATTTTTTTCTCTTTTCTCTTATTTTGGATGTCAAAGCCTTCCTCATAGAATTCTTGCTATCCCTCCTACAAGATTGAAGGAAATAAAAAAGAAATCAGAAATGAAGACACTAGTGAAAAGCTGAGAAATCAGAAGAAGGAAGTACTACGAAAGAAATTGGTTTTCTCCAGTCGAAATTGAAAGATAGAGAAAAGAAAATTTCAAAAAAAGATACCAAAATAATCAGAAACGAGAGCAAGACAAGAAGATATACGAAACCACTTATAATTTTGAATATAATTATATTCAAAGACTATGGTCGTTTGCAGATTAGCGGTTCATCAAAACGAACAAATGCAACGCGATTTTTTAACAGCAATGATTTATATGTTATAAAACCAAGGAAACTGAATCGAATTTGTTCGTTTTGATGAACCGCTATCCGAACAATGCGTTGATGAACGTTTCTGCAACCGGGCATTATATAACAATATTTATAAAAACATTAGACCTAGAGGCATGCCATCATATCTAATAAATAAATACGGAAGAGGCATAAAATTAATAGCTAGACTTTGATGCAGAAACAAAGAAAGTAGTAACAAAATTATTTAGAATAATTATTTGAGATCCAACCTAAATGTTTAAATCGTAGAAATGGGCTTTAGGATCCAGGACAAATTTATTTAAACGAAGAAAGAATTATGAAAAATTCATGGACCTCGCTGGGATTCGAACCCAGGGCCTCCCTCAATTGGTAGAGCGCCCGGCTAGAATTTGGGAGGCTCTGGGTTCGAATCCCAGCGAGGCCCATGAATTTTTCACAATTTTTTCTTCGTTTAAATAAATTTGTCCTGGATCCTAAAGCCCATTTCTACGATTTTAACAAAAATATTGGTTGAAAAAATAAAATCGTTTTACAGACTTTGCAGTGAAGTGAACATGAATTAATAAGTTAGTTCTATAATTGCTGAGACCTTCCAAGACAAGCCAGTAGAGCAGGGGTCTATATCACGTCCTAGAACCTATAGATGATGTCGGTTGAGGAGGGACATTGGCAAAAATAAGAAAGAAAACCTCTCGTAAAAAAGAAATGAAGCATAATGATCCACTTCGTTTCAAATGCATATATGTTGCATATTATTATTATTATTAATATAACCTATGATTGTGTTGAATGTAAACTTTAATTTTTGTTTTGGTAGATGTTAGAGTTTACGACGTAGTTTGTAAAAAGTAACAATGTAATTATTTCATTATTGAAAGAATGTAATTTATTTCCGTTGAGAGTATAATCTTGAAGAGATAAGTAAATAACAAAACAATATCAAAGACAAGAAAACAAGAGATAACCTCCTGTGTGATTGGCTAATACCCACCCCACAAAGAAATCGAATTCCAGCGATCCACTCGGAGACAATTGCTGCTGACGTCACTGCCGGTTCCGCCGAAGTCGAGTGAAACTTTTTCTATCCCGTAACGATTATTATAGAAAACTTTGTTACTTATTTAATGACTGTAGGAAAATAGTTGGTTGGGATGGGAGTAGTGCGGATTTATTTTCAGGTTATTTAAAAAGTTGCAGTATTAGCAGGAATATCTCCGCAGGAATACTTCTGCAGGATTTGCCGAGATGAGAAATGAAGAGGAATAAAACTCAGTGATTACCCACTCCGATTTATTACAAATATGGCTGGAGATCTGTAATTAAATCGTCTACTCATTGCAAAAGAAGATTTCTTTGTACGAGTATTTCTTGCATCGTCTCACTTCATTGCCAATATAAATTTTTCATTTTCATAAAGAAATATTACGACATATTCAAATTGTGACCTAAATTTTTGTAAATCTATATATAGCGTGTACAAATAATGATCGCTTAAAACTTAGAATTGCCAAAAATTCGTTAACCTTCAAAATGTTTTGTTTAAAACTGCTTGATTTAAATCTCTAAATTATCTTCTCCCATTGTTCAAAAATAAATTTTGTCTATCAACTTTTTACCTCCCGCTAAACTTGGTAAAAGAGGTATAGGGATCGTGCTGAAAATATCGAGATTTTGGTAAATGAGCACGTTTTAAGGTCCCTAGAATCCAATTTTAACATTTTCACGATGATGTCTGTGTGTATGTGTGTTTGGATCCTCCACTCTAACTCAAATACTATCATTCAGAAAAATTTGAAACCTTGTATTTCGAACTTTTTCTGTTATGGAAAGAGCCCATTAGATTTTGGTGTAAATCGGATAACCGGAAATGGCACTTTACTAGAAGCTCAAACAGTTTTTCTTCGAAAAATACCTTTAAATGTTATTTTTTCGAGATTAATGTTATTATAAAAATTAAAGATTATTAAATTTTATACAGATTTGCATTAATTCTTTTTCTATAAATTTTATGGATAAATTTATAAAATTATCTATAATTAAACAAGCAAAACTCGGTTACATAGTTTACATGAAAAATATACGAGTATGTAACTGACAGATAAATGTCATTCTCAAATAACTGATCATTTCAAATTGATAATAGTAACGTTTTAAAAAGAAAATAGTAAATAGAACCATAGTTATATGAAATGGATCTTAATACAGTTTCTGCAATAACTAAATATGTAAGTATGTATATTTAAATTAATAAAAATTAAATAACGAGTGGTTTGGAGTTGTCCACATCATATTTCTTTATTCGCCTTCAAAAAAATCTGATGTGGCCAGCACATTACCTTCCGTCATTTACGAAAATTCTGCCGGCGAAATGTTACAGGTATATACCGGTAAACAGCTGTTTATCAGGTTATAGCTACCGGAATCGATATTTTAAGAACGCAAGTGGTGAACAAGGTAGATCCATAAACTATGAAAAAATTTGAAAATTTGAAATAGATTAGAAATTTGACGTAGTTAACAAACTGAGCAGAGTCCTACTTTGAACACATTTCCACTTCTAACGCGCGCATTTCGCTTTGCATCACTACCTTTTTTTGAGGTTAGATTCTTCATGAATCCGGTAGATGGATCTGGTAGATACTCTACAATTTTCGAACACGGTAACTATTTACCACTCGTGTTTTCGAACGCAGTCGGTAGATGCGATATCTACCGATAGAATTTTCGTAAATGCCTAGGTAATTTCTATAAAATCCATACAGAAAGTTCCTTGCAAAATATTCTAAATTTCTTGTATGTACATTACCTTTCGACAGTTGTATGTATTTTATACAAATTCCATACAGAAAGTTTCGAGCAAAAAGATCCTATATTTCGAGTAAAATTATGACACAAATATACTACGAATATGTCAATTGCACTTGACACTGACATCTTTCAATCAGAATTTTCTTAATATAGTAGCTGTTTCTAGCATAACTGGCTAATTTATGAAATTTAATTTCTTTATAATTTTATATCAATAACCATTTAATCCATTTAATATGAAGTATAAAATGCAGTCAAATCGTATAGAGAATACAATGTTTTTTAATATTTATAATAACATTAAATGTGAAAAAATGATATTTAACATTGTTTTTTCAAGAAAAACTGTTAAAATCTTCGAATGAGGGTACTTCCGGTTGACCAATTATAACCAAAATCTAATCAGCTCTTCATATGGATGCAGCGAAGAGGAATACGAAAGAATTGTAATTTTTGGAATTGTAGTATTAGAATTATCGAAGACGAAAATTTTGTTACACACACACACGCGCGCACGCACGCACGCACATACACACACATATATACACACACATACATAGACATCATCGTAAAAATAGTAAAATCGTATTCTAGGGACCTTCAAACGTGCTTATTCATTAAAAACTCACCACCGATTTTTTTACCAAAGACAATACCTTCCTTACCTAAAGATGACGGAAGGTAAAAAGATAGTTTCTAGGTTCCAAAATGCATTAAAGGGTATATTGTGTAGAAACAACGATTTAAATATAAGTATGCTTATATTAATTTTCTGTATTTAATCCGTATATGAACAGATGCATTATACCAAATGTAACCGCAGTGTACATGTACAGTTCTTCGGTTCCTGTATTTTTAATTAAATAAGGTTTTTGCATGGCGTACTTTTTATTCGGAATTAAAACCGCATTTTATTTTGCGTAATATTCTTTTGTATCAGCCACAATGAAATATGTAAATTAAATTCGGGAAATCCTACTAATATCCATTTTTATAATTCCATGAAATGAATACTCTTTTAATCTGATGCGAATATTTCATCAAAATTCATAATTGATATAAATATCTATGGCTTTCTGCTCTAATACCTCAATTCGCGAACCGAAAATAATTTTAATGAAATTAAACTGCAAATTATTAAAAATTGTCCATTTTGGAATTTGTACAGATGCTTAAAATATTTATCATAAAGTTTCTACGGCAAAAAGTAAAAAAATACCTTTGTTGGAATTTCGCAAGTAATAAAATATGGGTGGCTGTATTTGCCGTCTCGTGTATTTCTTGAGACATGTTTTCGAAGAATTAGTTATAAATTTATTACACAAATTACAAATTGAACTAACACATTTGACATTTTCTTCTTGACATAAATATGTATTAGATTTATTTATATTTAACCTTAGACTCCATCTATTAGTAATTTTTATTATTTTGTTGTCAAGGATGTCTCAAGCACCGCTACCTATATTAATTATTCAATTATTGATGACAGATATGTATAAAAGATGAAATATATGCACGATCGTGTTTTTTAGGGTTCCCAAGACAGTAGATTTTATTTACAAATTACTCAACGGTAAGTGATGTGAATCACTTACCGTTCAGGAGGCAAGACGGTAATAGCTATTAAGATACCTAGGAATGTTACGCACATCATAACTGCCGCAGATTCAGTTAAAAATTCGAGCTCGTAGAGCGAGGATTTTAAGACATCTAAGGCTTGTTATGATTAATAACATCTGTGGTTTGTTCAATAGTTTATCGGTTTCAACAATTAAGAAATGCTACTTTCAGATTGCTATGGTTAACAGAACAATTATTTTGACATATGTCAATTTGACAAATATTCAAATTATGTGCTGTATTCCTCATGTTTATTACTTTAGAATAAAGTAGACCGTATATAGAACGATAGGCTAAAGGTGCGTTCAGAGCTACTGAATTATAAATTACAATTAGTAATTACAAATAGTAATCGGTTGCGTCTTAAAACTACCGGTTTTAAATCTGAAATAGCATTTAGAATCAGCACTTAGTGAAAGTGATATCTATTGAACAATCGATGAAGCAATCTATATAAACAAAAAAAAAATTATTACACAATTGTAAATAGAGTAGTATTTGTTGTTTGAACACTATACTTGAACACTATAATTGACGGATAAAAATATTTCGGATCATAATATTTTCTATTGTGATAAAAATAGGGTTAGAAATGAAAGACATTCTGTAAAAAGTGACAAGTATAGGTGCATGTGATTCTTCGCCTTTGTATATTCTTTTTTATTACAATATCCTGTATCATATACCACATTTAAAACAGGTTATATGCGCTATGCCGTTTGACGTTTCTTTAATTGTAAGTGAAAAGTTTGGGGTTTGTATACTTACCACTTGTAAGTGCTAATTGTAATTTATAATTCGGTAGCTCTGAACGCAGCTTAACGTTATCTGTATGTATTAATGAAGAGCAGTATATTTCATTTTATTTTATTTTCATTTTGTAGACCGTTGTTGACAGATCAGTATGTTAATAATATTACCATACAGATACAGTTATTACTTAGTTACCAGCCTACTTTTGTACATGTAAACAATGTAATAATATCCTGAAACCGGTAAATAAATAAAAACAACGATCAAAGCTTACTTTAAAAATGACAACTAAAAAAGATGAAAATAATTTTCAAATCTAAACGTTAAGCAATTACCGATTTCAGACAATTGTCTTCGATCGGTAAACTGTCCTTACCGTTCTTAATACTAAATATACTATTATTTCTTGTAAAATGATATAAGTATAAAATATGACAAAAAATCTCACATGCACCTCGAATCGTACAGTGCAATTTTCAGTTTCGAAAGTCAATTCTCGACCGAAAAACTGCACCTACGACTCTTGGTACGTAAATAACTATAGAAAGTTGTACAAATATATTTATCCTAATCTATAAAAAAATCAATTTTCGGAGAATTTTAAATTCATACATACGAGTATGTATATAGTTTGTGTCTCTAGTCGTGCACATATTTTTTCCACTGTTTCTTATCTTGCACACAATTTTCCTTCTTGTAGTATAGCTCCTTGTCCTCTCTTTTCTTTTATTTAGGTTGTCAAAACTTTCTTCATCTCTTGTCATCCCTTCTTACTAATAAAGTCTACATTCGGTTTCATTCCTAATTTTTCCTTATATCTTAGATTATTATTCTATATAGCATCAGGACACCTATGATATTTGAATTAAGTATACCTTGATGGTGTTTCGGTCTAGGAACACAGAAAAAAAAACCTCTAGAAAGCGCATGAGAATGCGGACACTATAGCGACGAAGGAATAAACGCAAAACGAGGGAAATAATTGTAACATCAATGAAATTATTGTAACTGTAACTCCTAAATTACTGTTTGTTTATCCCTGTATCCCCCAGAACGGTTTTTGGCGAATTGCATTGCAATAATGATGTTTAATTCCTTTTAAATGTGGGATATAAATAATATCTACACATGCGCGTACTTTGGAAGTGTCGGCTGTGAATAATGGTACAATTACGAAATTAAATTTTCTGACGTACAAATTGTGTACATTTGTAGTTGTCGCATATGGTTCGTGGGATAGATTAGATTGTCATTTGTCTTTCAAAGGGTTGCTCGATCCTAAACAAACTTACACAACAACTATTTCTACGCCCCCAATTCTATTCGGTAACCAGGGAAACGCAATTTACATTTTATTTCTTTTAACATACATACATTAAACAAAACTAAAATATTAGGAATTTTTAAATAATATACAATATTAATAATAATAATGCTGACTAGGATATCGTATGCGCAATATCGTCGCTAAAGATACCAGGTTCAAATTCCAGTCGGACATGAAAGTTATTGTTGGTCTTTATCATTTCCATGACCTTATGTACAACAAAATGTTAAAATCGAGACTTTAAATGTTCTTAATTGCTATGAAGCATCTAAACCTAAACATTCGTCAAAGCTACACAAATAATTCTTGGACTACCGTATTTAACAGATAAATGAATAACTCTGTAGACTTGCATTTTAATAATATGAGTCAACTGTCAATTAATTTATCTTTCTATACAATATTTGATATTTTCCCTACGGATATCGTTCGATACCACGCCTCCGGATATGTCGCACGTAATGACGTAGCAGATATCTTTACAGATATCAATTACAGAACAACGGCGTTTGGTGTAATGAAAGCACGGCGCAGCAGGGAGCCAATGAGCAGCAGTCGAGTTGTGCCTGTCAGACCAACACGCCGTTTATGAGGACATCCCAACATACAGAAAGGATAGCGAGGAAATATAACCTATCGCTCGCATTACGATGTTATGCTAGCGAGCAAAAGTAGACCCAAAGATAGAATAAAATGTAGTTATTACAGATAAATATTTTAATGAGTTTCCAAAATATTTTTATATAAAAGAAAAGGATTGTTACGTCATCATAGGGTTACCATATTTTTCAAGGTTTAAACCGGGACACTCAAAAAAAAATGTGTGAAAAAGGTATGTTTAATATTGCTGGCGTGGAGAGTGCACCACAGGGGTCAATTTTGTGCCATTTAAAATTCGAAATATTTGGCGTAGCTCGGGATCGAACCCGGTTCCCCAGATTCGCGACCAGACACTCAGGCACGCGGCCACGAGACCCCATAAATAAATATAATTTTTTTAAATTTAATTAATTTTGTGTGACGTCTTATCTGCAATAGTATGTTCCGTAATGCAACCGGTTCGACCAGATTTACGGTTTTTTGTTCCGTAAGTCCTGAATTATTTACCGGTTTCTATTTGGAACGCGATCCCTGAAAAAAGCTGGTAAAAAGTCAGACCACGGCAACCACGAAATAATCCTGGTTCATAACAAAATCAAACGATATCCGTCAGTGTCAAATTTCTAAACCGCATTTTTAGTGGTATTACTAATAATTATTATAGATGTAAGTATGAAAACATTTTTTATATTTGAGATATTGGTGATTGCGTTATTTTTATTGGCATTATTCAACGTTATCATTCATTTAGTTAATTTGTATTTTTGTTAGGTTGTGTCAATTTTAAATGTCATATGAATTAATGTCAATCTGTTCCGAAAGAGATGAAAATATTCAGGAACTATGGTGTACCAGCAATCAAGATACAGGTTTCCTGGTTGACTTACGGAACGTAGTATATACTTCGCCTACTGACTAAAGTTGTTTATATCTGTCAATGTCATTAATTTTGCCAAAAATTGATGTCAAGGAGGGTTAACTAGTGACAGCTGTCACTTTCAGAAAACTGTAGTTGTTTCTTGTCAAAGGAAAAATCTGTTGTTATAAAGATTTTAAATAAATATGTTTTATATTAGTAATGATAAATGTTTCATACATTGTCATATAAAATAGAACTACATATAAATATATGGATTTTATTTTCACAAGTTATGAATAATATAAAATTATATTTTTTTCGCTTGGTACACTGATATAAAATACAGTTGTGACGACATATCGTTATAGTGATAGTCGTTTTTATTAAAATTATGAATGAAAAGTTTTATATTTTAAAAATATTTTGGTACAAAATCATTTAACCGGACCACATTATTGACAGTATTTGCAAATAAAATTTATAATTTCATGGATTTTACTAATATTTGTCCCAGCAGACTTCAGCTCCAAGTTAGAATTAATGAAGCACGCAAAGCGAGACAAGACGAGAAATATAAATTATCGATCTCGTCTCGTTTTCGGATATGTAATCTCGATCTCGCTCTCGTTCTCGCACATTTTTTTGGGTCTCGTCTCATTCTCGCACGAGAATATCGCGAGAGTCTCGCTATAAAAATAAGCGCTTGCGCACTACGTATTTACGTAACAGTTTAACTACAAGAGACAAGTTCGCACCAATCTTCTTCCGTGTATTTGCAGTCATATAAGTATAAATATAATAAAGAGACGAAACACTAAATTCTAGTCACCAAATTATTTCAATAAGAACATAATGTTTATTCATTAACGGTCACCAGAAAATGTGATGTTGGTAAATAATTTAATTTACCTGTAAAATATCCAGTTTATCACCAAATTGTGATCTCTAAACTATTTCAACACGAACATCTGTTAATACTTTCTGTCATCGGTAAAACGAATTAAAATATTAAACAATTCTTTTTTGTAACTTTGTAAACCGTTACATTGGTAACCCGCCGGCAACCAATCACTCCACTTCTCTCCGTTTTGGCTCCCATTGACACTTAATGTAACATTCTTTAGTTTTCAGAGGCGGCAAAAAAATGTTAACCGTGGTTTTAACTGAGGTGAATTAGGGACTGAAATGTTGGAGAAAAGTAGTTCTATAGAATGCAAAACGATTTTGTTTTTATTTTGCATTTCCTCGCTCTGGAACCGATACCAATCGACTCTAGATAGACTCAATAATATAGTGAATTCATATAATTTTCACATTCACGTATTCTATGCACGAATTAGCGTTGACTCCACTCCTTGTAAGGTGCATTTTTCATTGAATTTATGAGTCAAAGCTATAAAGTTACAAATACTTTTTATTGCGAGAATCTCGCGTGATTTCTCGCTTCTCGCAGTTGTTAGGTATATCGATCGCGCCTCGAATTTTAAACTGCAATCTCGCTCTCGTTCTCATCTCGCATAATGCACAGTGGTGTAACTACATAGAATTGCGCGCCCCCGCGGGACTTAGGTTTGCGCCCAGGGCCGTAACCAGGATGTCATTTCGGGGGGGGGGGGGGTTTGGTTACATATATATATACAGAAAAAAAATGCGCCGCAGGCGAATTTTTTTTTCATGCAAGGTCAAATGCCTTATAATTGAAAGTTATATTTTTTCAAGGTATGTGAAAATGCATGTTTTTCCCCTTTCATGTACAGAAATAAGTTTTAAATATCAACTTTTTTCTACTCGGGTTGTTGGCATGGCCAACTTCATTGAATTACGCTATGCTTCTTATGGCCGTCTTAAATGTCACTTAAATTACACAAACGAAATTTACAGAGAGACTACGTCAAGTGGCGCCACGCTCGGCATAACATTGTACCATTTCCAGAAATTATCTATCACAAATAAACATTAATTTTAATATTTAAATTTTGAAGTATTGTATTTACTTAAAATAAACTGACAACACATTTTGCACATCATCAGTAATGGTAAGGGCGCCCATACGCTGTGAATATGTACTATTTTTAAATGTGCCACTACCACTACTTCGATACTGGTTAGTACTGCTTGAATCAGTGGCGTGCATATGTATGAAGATCATGATCTTCCGCTGAAAATTTTTACAAGCCGCTTATATTTTAAGTAAGAAAGGTGCAGACACAAAATTTTTAGTATGTTTACTGTGGCTGCCCCGGCGCCTTCCGGATGGACGCGCCCCCCCCCCCCGCGTCGCTGGGTCAGCGGGGGCGGTAGTTACGCCACTGATAATGCAACGAGACGAGACGAGATGCGAGAGTACTCTCGCCTCGTCGTGCATCACTAGTTAGAATAATTGTTGTATGTCGTTACTCCACAAGTAGAAATTAATCATGAATTTATGACTCGTTGTTCCTCAATTACGTTTCTTGATGAAGGATTCGACTAAACAAACTTATAAATTGTGTTGATTTGAACTGGTAACAATATTTTGGGTCAAGAAGCACTCATTCAAAATGTAAACAAATCTGACATATCCTGCTGCGGGTCCCAATAGTCAGATATTCGTTTTGGCCAAGGCGACTTCGAATGAATTGACTTATAAGTCATATTTCCCATTTTCGGTTCTTATAAACAATAAAATAAAATCTACTGTAAGCTAATTCCAAATTCTACACCTAAATCACTAATTTAGTTTGCAAAATATAATTTAAGTTTTATAAAAAGATGCATGCATTTGTTTGCAATTTTGTTTCAATTCCATCACTACAAATAAGCAATATTTTCATGATTGTAGTTTTTGTTCGAGAATTCCTGGTCTTTCTTTTGTTCTTTAAAAAGTGTTTCTTTTTCATCTCGCAAGTTTTTCCTTTTAGATAGTTTGCTCAGCATTTCACAGTCGAAGACCAGAGCATCTAAAAGTAATTTTAATTAAAGATTGCCCCGGTGCATAGACTGAATGTATGTCACGGTAAGGCGTTAACAAGATATGCTAACTTGATCCCCACCGTTGTGTATTTATTATTGGGCCATGTGCTGTATTAGAGATTAAATTTATGGAATGTAAACTAAACCCTGTGACTGGAATCTCAAATTAGAGAAACTACATGAAATGAATTCGGAATTAAGCAGCTCGTGAATTGTCATAAATTTTGTTTTATTTACGTTTTACTACAATTAATATCCTACTTGGAATTCTCGTTTGGATGCTTAAACACGGACTACTTTTAAATTGAATTTCTGTTTATATTTCTAACATTTACTTCACTGCGAGAAAATTATGAAATATGACATTTAACTTCCGTAGCAGAATATTTTGCTCATGTTATTAAAGCGTGAAATTATTTAGTCCTAGAAGATAGTTGTCATAATAGAAATGATATTGTCCTTTTTTCCCAAGCTGAAGTTTTGGCGGAATCGCATTTCTTGAATTTCAGCTCATTTATTATCAAGAAAATTGCATCTGAATAGAAGTTTTTTTTATTACATTCAGAACTGTGAAGAATTCAAGTTTAACTGAAGAAAGATATTTGACAAGAGAAACTATTCGTTGAAGACTAGAAAAACATAGTTGAAGAATACACTGACCTCAAGGGGACTTCGGGAGAGCATTCTACAGTAGGTTCAAAAAAATTCCTAACTCGGAGTAGGCCATGAAAAAAGAAACGTGTTAATTTAAAAATATTTAATTAAATGTCAACTTGGCATGAAATATTGTAAAAAATATTATCTAAAGATATCAAAGTTCTCCTTCTTAAATCTTATTTTAGAAATAGAAACAAATTATAAAACGGTGTAGGTATGTCAATATACTGTACCCATTTTTATTGGGTTTTCTCCTTAAAATTTAATCAATATTGACATCTTGACTTTTGAATTCAATAATGATCAGACTTACGTTTCTCTGTTCACAGACTACTCCGAGTTAAGAATTTTATTGAACACACTGTACTAGATACAGTGAGGTCCCAGGTTCAAATCCCAATGAAGACCATTAAGTTTTCACAAAAATCTTTCTTAGTTAAACAATAATTTTCTTTATTCTTAGTTACATATCTTTCCAAAGCGTTTCAAAACTTTTTTTAGCGCAATTTACATTTGTACCTCCCGCTACCCTTGGTAAGGGAAGTATAGGGATCGTGCTAAAAATCGCATATCGAGATATTGGTAAATGACCACGTTTTAAGGTCCCTAGAATCCAATTTTAACATTTTCACGATGATGTCTGTGTGTGTATGTGTATGTGTATGTGTATGTGTATGTGTATGTGTATGTGTATGTGTATGTGTATGTGTATGTGTATGTGTATGTGTATGTGTATGTGTATGTGTATGTGTATGTGTATGTGTATGTGTATGTGTATGTGTATGTGTATGTGTATGTGTATGTGTATGTGTATGTGTATGTATGTATGTGTGTGTGTGTGTGTGTGCATGCGTGCGTGAGTGCGTGCGTGGGTGTGTGTGGGTATGTATGTGTGGATCCTCCTCTCTAACTCAAATACAATAGTTCAGAAAATTTTGAAACCTTATATTTCGAACTTATTCTAAAATGGAAAGAGCTCATTAGATTTTGGTGTAAATCGGATAACCGGAAATGGCACTTTACCAGAAGCTCAAAATAATTTTTCTTTGGAAAATACCTTTAAATGTTATTTTTTCGAGATTAATGTTATTATAAAAATTAAAGATTATTATTTTTTTTACAGATTTGCATTAATATTTTTCCTTCATATATTGTGGATAAAGTTATAAAATTATCTATAATTTAAATCCCGGACTTACGCTTTAAACAAACAAAAATCCTTGGTTACGCAGTTATTCAAATGTATGTAACTGACAGATAAATGTCACTGTCAAAGAACTAATTTCAAATTAATAATAGTAACGTTTTAAAAAGAAAAAGTAAATAGATCAATAGGAAAGGAAATCAATACAGTTTCCAGCATAAGTAAATATGTAGGTATGTATTTAGATTGATAAAAATTAACGATTTGCAAAAAAGTTAAGCTAATTCTCATTTTTGGATTAGTGAATTTTATTTTATCCCGACATTTAAAATTTAATCTTCATTTTATTATCAAAAAAGGTAGTTACTTGGATTAGATTAAACTATATTTTAAGAAAAAAACTGCCAAAATTAGAGTAAAATTCGCTAATCCAAAAATAAGGATTAGCTTAATCTTTTTTGTAACTCAGGTGGTAAATGGCGGGAGGTATCGTGTTGGCCACAATATCAAACTGCACCTATCTTCCCATCACAACTTTCTTTCGTGAAACGAACTATAGTACAATAATGAACAACATTTTTGTTAATTTTAGTACAATAATGAACAACATTTTTGTTAATTTTTAGTTTCAATACCAAGGCTATCGCTATTTCTGGGGTGATTTACGGCCATTTCATACTTATTTTCTGCCGTTATAGATTCTGATGTAGAATTTTATGCTCTATAACATCTATTTGAATAAGATTTGCATAAGCGTTTACAATTATTTGTATAGTTTGTAATGGGCAAGGTTTGCAAATATGCCTCCGGGTAATATTCCGAGCGATAAAAACAATCTGCGTCGGGCCTGTAAGCGACCGGGACAATCTGTGTTTATTATATATCGCTGGCCCTTCATTTAAAACAGACAATACGTTTACAGCGAGTTAAATTTAACGATCAACCCTGATGTGTCTTTTTACCCATTTCGACGTCTTTTTCCAGCAAGCTGTTGCAGATTTTTAATTCATTTCTGCTTTTATTTCACAGAAGAAGAATTAATGGTCCAGGCACATGACAACCCGCCATTTCTTTATTTTAATGTAAAACTTAATAAGTGTACTGGTTATATGATTATTGCACAGGACTGGACTTTCCTGTTACAAACATTCTAGGGGAAATATGAAAATGTAAAGAGTTAATTATGTTTTCCCGATTAAATGCTTGCCAGCACTGAATGTGACATTATTAATACATAATTACTTCAAAGAGTCGTTGTATGTTCAAAGTGCTGGTTTATTACTAAGTTCTGTTTTGTATTTACTTTTAATCTGATGATTAAGCTATGACTATGATTCTATGTATTTAAATGGTAGCCATGGTAATCAGTTTTGAGTAAATACTACCAGTCTATCTGTTTAACCTATTAACATTTTATTCAATAAACTCTGACTGAAAAAGTACATTTACAGAAACCGGAACCAATGCCCGTCCCGAAAATAATTTTCGGGACACAGGAATTTATAATGGGCCCCGACCACCTTTTTTTGAATTTTTATGTTACGAAGAATTTGAAAACAGGAATTCCGTATTTTTTGTTTTCTTGCTTGATAACGCCTAAAATAATTATTAAATTTTTGGCGCGAAAGTTGTGACGTTAGCGTCACTCCACCATAAGTAGAGAGAACGTTACCATTAAAATGGTAATACACAATAATTGTTGCAAGAATAAAAATACGTATCCACTACAAACTGATCAAAGATCTTTAGAGTTAATGGTAATAAAGGAAGCCAGATAGTTATTTTATATCATTTCAAAATATTATTTGTTTGATTTACTTACATGAATAGGTATAGGAGAAGTGTTAAATGTTAATTTATGTTCACCTTCCATAATATATATATATATATATATATAATACATAAATAAAAATCTGGTAAGTAAAATTAATAATTTTTGTTCGTTTTTATAATCAGGTTAATTATTCACTGTAATTAATGTGACTTTAAAACTTTCTTATATAATATTAGAGGTTATCATACTCACCATGTGTCATTATTATAATTAAAATAGTATTTAAACTATTTTCTATTTATAATTAAATACAACAATGACAGTATTGATTACAATAATCAAAACGTAGTTCATAATATAAAGTAAATCAACATTTACATTCCTATTACAACAATGGTAAGTATTGAGATTACAATAAATAAAACATAAATTATAATGTAAGTAAATTTTATATTTGATCATAATAAAAATTACTCCGATATATTAAATATGTGTATATTAGCGTATGTGTAAAGCGAATCGCGAGTTTACTAACAAAATATGCATGGACTCTATACTGACATTTTCACAGGGTAACTGGACAGCTGTAGTGACGCTGACGTCACAACATGGCGACCATTTTACGCTAAACATTTTAATTACATTATCATCAGTATAAAAATACAAAATATACAGCAATTTTTATTTCGTTTTCATTTATATATATTCAAAAATCATATGCGACATGTAATTTCTAAAAATCCGAAGACTTGGACGGGCCCATTGAAAACCGGGACGTCCGATCACCCTAAACATTATTATAATAAAACTATTCAGAATAAAAATAATACATGATTCGTCGGCAAAATGTCTGTACTTGACTCTTATGTACTCGTAAATAACTATTTACGAAATGAAATGTATTTGGAATAAATTTGTGTTAAAGGATAAACCTACACAAACATTTTTATCGGTCGATATAATATATTGATATTATTAATGCGTAGATTACAATATCTGATTTAATATCCGATTATCTACATCAAACTTCGTTTAATTAAACATTGATTAAAACTATAATAGTTGTCGTTATCGAAAATATTGTTCATTATAATCAGTATTTCATGTAATAATCCCTGTTATCTGTATAGCCTAGCTAAATAATGTTATTAATTATTTGCAGCACATACATTTTTTTAAATAATTATGATTTAACATAAAACGCTACAAATCCGAACGGCAGCAGAAATTATTCATAATAATTTTATTGTAAATATTTTCTCATTACGACTAATTATTTTGCTGATGAATATGCATTTTTAATGTCCAACATTATTAAGTAAATAATAAATACGAGTATACATATTATCCTCTTCAAATACTTTCATATGAATTTTGATATGGTACCTACAGTTTAAGTTTGACAAAAAGATACAAGATGCGGCCCGGTTGCAGAAACTTTCATCGGCTTGTTTAGTTAACGGATCATCAAAATCAACAAATTCGAATCAGTTTCATTGTTATTATGACATTTAAATTAAAGACCGGGGGCTAGTACTACGTGAAAAATGTATCATATCATGGCATTCCAAATACTGGCAATTGGTGCTCACTTTAAATACCTTGGCGAACGATTTGCTGTCTTCCCCGAAAAAAAAAGACAATCTACCCAGCTGTGGGTCATGACCCAAAATTGTTTTAAAAAATATTTTAGAATCTAGGTATCCACTGTATGGGACTTGCATAAAATGACATTATGTATATGTAAATGGTAGCCGATAATAAATGTCAGCCATTTTTAATCGTTGCAGAGGGCGCTAAAGCCTTTTATTGCTGTGTGATAAGTCGAGGGTAAGAGCAATAACAGATAAATAACTTTTTATAAACTTTTCTAAATTATAGTTTCACTCTGTTTATCTATTTAAGTTATAAATGTGAAAATTCAGTTTAGAAATTCTTATCCTGTTATTATTTAATCGCGTCTGGGTTCACCCATGTCATACTATATCAGTGGTAATTGGTATCCAACGTTGACTCTGTATTTATATAGTCTCGACATTTATTTGTTGATCATTAAGTCTAGAAATTATTATGCATACGTGCGTGACTTTGAATGCCCTAGCCTATGAACCCTGTACCCCTAAGATAACCCTGTCCTGAAGATAGCGCTTTGTTTTTAGATAGTCGGGATTAATTTGTCACATCGAGAAGACGTCTGTACTCAGCTAGTTTTAAGTTTTGGTTCGCGTTCTGCCTAACGCGAGTACTTTGGCCTAAGAATGCAACGGCATCTTTAGGATTTAAGTTATGTTGGTCGGCTTGGTGGCTGAGTGGGTTAGCGCAGTGACGTCACCCGAACCATGGTTCGTGCGTTCGATTCCCGTCGACCGACAATGTGTGATTTGTCGTAAAAAATAAATACAGCTACTTGTATTTATCACACTCGGATGCTATAAGCTGGCCACTTATGCATCTTAAATAAATGTAGCAATGGCTGAAATCCAACCGGCAGTACGGCAGTGGTAAAACACTGGGGCTCGGTGAGCCCGATTGGAAGGGTAAACGGCGACAGCTGTAGTCAAGCCCTAAATAGATAGTTATGTTGGTTTTAATTAGTAAATAATAAGTTAATTAAGTTAGTGCTAGTTGTAGTGTAATTATAATAATCATGTATATAAAATTTTAGTTACTCAGTAAATCTCAAGTATTTTCCATGTCAATATATTCTAAGTGTTCATCAAGTGTAAAGTGTAAGTGTATGTGTGTTCTTTTTCACCAACCAGTCAGAATAAAGTTTGTCAGCGTTGAGGAAAACTAGTAAGGGTTTTAGTCAACTGACAATTTTTACCCTAAAAGACACAAAAAATGCAGGTCCGATATACACAATACTTAGATTCTAAAATATCATTTTTTAAACAAATTTGGGTAATGACCGTAATGACCCAAGTTGGGTAGATCGTCATTTTTTCGGGGAAGACATCAAAACGTTCTGCAGGGTATTTAAAGTGAGCCCCAAGGGTCAGTATTTGGAATACTATGATACATTTTTCACGTAGCACTAGCCCCCGGTCTATATCATTGCTGTGAAAAATAGCGTTGCATTTGTTTGTTTTGATGAACCGCTAACTCAACAAGGCTTGTTGAACGTTTCTGTAAACGGGCATAATTGGTAATAGTTATTATTGAAACCAGATTCCGAAATCAACTTTTTTTTGAAAACTATGTCCCAAAATTAATAAAAATGTAAAGGGAAAATTTTGACGGTTAGGATTAAATTATGTGGCATCTAATAATCTAATGTCGCCGTGACGGTAATGTACTCGTATGTAATTTCATGTTGGTAAGCGGGATTCTAATTGCTCAATTGGGACATTAAATATAAATTTTGTTAACGAATAAATGATTTTTTCTATGCAAACATACTAAAATGACAGATTTTATTAAATTGTTACCATTTCTTCTATCAAAATATTGCAGACTCTTTTATGAAACCGAAGTGAAAGTACTACTTTCGCCAAAAATGCGGTACGAAAGTTGCATTTCCTTAGGCGATTTCGGGCGACATACCCGTTCACTTCTTCGGATTACTTACGGTTAGTTACGGTATGATATGATTAATGGTGGCGCCAAAAATCGTTGGTTCACTTGTTGACACCGTGCTTGGTGGTTATGTTTATTCTGCGACATTTAAAACTGTCAAAAATAGTGTCTGACAATTAAAATGCATTAATGGAGAAAGATAGTTTTTTTACAAATTTGTCCAAAAAAGAGTCAACGAAAATAATGTCACACTGTTTGACATAAGACCACGATTCCGAGTGTTTTGACTTTTGACATTTCAAAAAAAGACATTAATAAAAAGAGATAGAAATAGTGAACAGAGAGCTGATCCTACTCGCAAACCCGTTCAGCTGTGAGCACTGATCCAAGCATACCGGGTATGTTGTTCCTAGCGCCCGAATGTGTGAACGTACCTGAACACAACATACCGCAAGTGAACGGTTGTCGCCCGAAATCGGCTTTTTGACTAGTCACGAAAACATTTAAACGTTTTATTTAAAATTTTATTGAATTGAATTTATAGTTGTGTTTTGTACATTAGATATATTAATCCCAGAATGTCTAAATGAACCTCGTCGCAATTCTATGCTTCGTCGTAAATGAACTGGATGTAAAAGTCTATTGCACCAAGAAAACCAAGTACATAATACAATAGGTCTTATAGATAAGTTGCAGTGATAAAGTGACTAGTGCCAACTTCCGATTTGACAGGTGTAAAACATAGTTAATATATCCTGATCGAAAATGTATACATTACCATAATATTATCATTTGATAACAACATTATAGCATCTTAGTCTATATTAGCTTTTTGCCTCCAACCCTTAATTCAAACACCCCCTCCCTGTTTCATGTTTCGAGTGTTTCGGACACTGTCTGCAAGAAGCACTGTAGTCCTCATCCTGCCGCATGATTTAGCGTGGCGCTGCGGTAGCTTCGTACGTGTAACTCCGCCCACTGTCCGTATATTAAATACAGTTTGAAATTAAATTCGCGGTGTATTTATTACTCCTAGTGCATCGTAGTTGTGGATGGGTTGGGGTGTGACTACGAGGGATGATTAAAAGTAATGAAACTTGCAAGGGGTGAGTCAGTGTTTGATTAGGGAATTGGATTGTATTCTACCTCTAATTTATTTATTGTAAGGTAAGACTGTTGAGTTTAATACAACAAGCTTCTGGAATACAAAATTTAATTTAATAAAATTGATTTGTAGCTTGACATCATAAAAAAGTGTATTCTTTTGTGACTTGATACAACTAAAACTATTATAGTTACCCCTTAACCTTAAAATTAATTTTAACAAAAACTATACGTATTTCGAGAACTAAGTTCTCATCATCAGTTATACAACAAGTGAAAGTTAAACAGAGTAGTCAAGATACTCAACATGTCAACCATGCCAGAGGTCCTAACAACTCTGAAAAACAAGGGAGAGAACTGGTATTATATAGGGATGGGAGTCACAGGTGAATGATTACCTATAAACTAAGATAATTTTCGTCCAATAATGAGTAATTAAATTTTAAATCGTCCAATAAAATTTAACTTTGTAATTGAAAAGTTTTGAGTTTGGTATGGGACCGAGATCTGCGTTCATCAAATTATTTTTGTATTTATTTATTATTAAACTCTCGTATGCATCTAAATATCTATCGTTATTAATATGTTTTAAAAGTTTAATATTAGAATTGTTAACTTTGTGATTATTAATGAACATATGTTGATCTACGCTAGATTTTTCTGGATTACCGCTTTTTAGATGATAAAAATGTTCTTTAAACCGAGTGTCAATTTGTCTTTTAGTTTGACCGATGTAAACTTTATTACAATCATTACAACTAATTTTATAAATACCGGATTTTTTTGTTAGTATCTATTTTATCTTTAGGGTTACCTAATAACGATTTAATGGTATTATTTGATTTGTAAGTTACGGTTAAATTATGATTTTTAAAAAAATTGTTTAAACTTTTAGAAGCTTTATCGTACGGTAGTGTTATGTACTTATTATTATTTTTATTATTAGATGGCGTTAACGTTGTAAAATTAGAAATGGATTGGCGATTTTAAAATTACACAAGGTGTAAGTTAGCTACGTCTAAAATAATAAATATCCATAGAAAGTATATACGAGTAAAATCAGCGAATAGGAAGTAACTTGTACAAGAGAAACCTGTAATGTCTCCCTAAATTTTACGATACATATATAAATTAAGAATAAAGTTACAAAAATCCATCAACTGTTGTCAAATTTAAATTAATAATCTACAATTTGAAATATAAGCAGAGTAAACTTTTAACGAAATAACAAATGACAATTACTGGGAACATAGGCGCTAACTACGTGGGGGACTACGGGGCTTGAGCCCCCACAAGGAAAAATCTGAGGGGGTTCTGCCACCACACGGAAAATCTTAAGCGGTTCTGCCCCCACACACAAATTATTTTTAGTACAAACAAAAAGTACACTCATTTTGAAATATTTTTAAAACATCAATTACTTATACAAAGTATCAATATCTATCATTTATTTTATAAAATTTTCAATTTGTCATATTGTATTAAGTAAAGTACTGTGTATAACGCGTGCGGACTAACAAATAGTACTGCCACCAGTGTTGCCAGATTTAAAATGCAGTATTGTCTGAAATTAATAATAAAATTATTAGATTCTAGTGAAAATTACGGTAGATTTTGTAGACTTCTGTGAAATTAATTTTATACAGAGTAATCAAAAATGGTTGAAGGTCACGCAATCACTTTTGTTCTAAAATAATGTCAAAATTATATTCCAATATTCCATATTCATCAAAAGTATATTCCACATATGACAGATGATGACAGGAGCATGATATTTGATTAATATCATTGTCGTACCTTGATTCACATTTGATATTTATTTCAGATACCTTTCTGAAAAATCTTTAATTTCATTTCATTATACTTTTAATGAAGAGCGTGACAGATTTCCTCCTGAAGCATATTTTCATTCGGGTGATTATAAAAAACACGGTTCTTGGAAATATTCTTATGACTGCTTCCAAATTCGAAAGGTACGTTCATGGAAATAGTAATGCTGTCATACTATCTAAGCGGCAAATGTCAAAATTGTATGGAGCACACTTCAGTAGATATTTTAAGTCATACGATAAATTCGGATCTTTTGTACAATTTTATTCATGTTCCAATTTTAAGAAATCAAGTTTTTATTTGGTAAATTTTTTGTGCCCCTTTTTAGCCCCCACACGAAAATCCAAAAGTCGGCGCCTATTACAGGGACGGTAATGAACGCACAGCCGCGCCTAGATACTCGGCTGCCCTTGTGTGAATCTTTTTAACCGCCTCTTTAGAATCACAGCGGCAGAAAAAGTAAATAGCGGCAGAAAATAAATTTACTTGCAAACCAATCAAATTTTTTCATATTGACGAACATTCATGATTGTGCTTTGACCGCTATCTTTTATTTAATTTTTGTCAGACAAGTTAGATCAGAGTCAGACCAGGCGCAACGAAAATGTTTAATAAATATCCCAATTAATTAAAAAAAGAAAACGCCAAACTAATGACATTATACCTTGTTCCATTTAAGCCATTCAGTATTGCAGAGAGTATGGAACAGTTTTGACCTCTCTGATTGGCTGATAATGAAGCTACTCACAACTGGCGCTGACATGAGCGCCATCTGCTGAATGGCTTAAAGGAACAGAGTATGTATAACTGGTTTCGCAATCAAAATGATAACAACAGATATTTGTGTTTCAAGGCTGTAAGTGATTTTTTTTTGACCGAATCTGAACTTTAGAACATAGGCGAAAACCGATACCAAAAATTGGATGAGGTTAAAAAAGAACCGAGATGCATACAATGTTTTTTTTAGACGACTATTACAAAGAGGTGATATGGATTCATGTCACTTGTCACTTGCGTAAAGTAAAGGCGGCCGTTAAGTAAAAGCAGCCGTAAAGTAGTCTTTGATAGATGTTAAAAAATGTTTGTTATAGATGCTTTACCATTGCCAAAGAGAACGTGAAACATGTCGCCTACAAATCATTTACAGGAATGTTGTAATTACCAAAATATGTTTTGTACATTTTCATGAAATAGTATGATGTTCTATAAAAAGATAAAGTGATACTTTTTGTTGCAAATCTAGTTCGCTTTATCTAGTTTTAGCTAATCCTCAATTTTGAATTAGTGAATTTAATTCTATCCCGGTATTTAAAATTTAATCTTCATTTTATTATCAAAAAAGGTAGTTACTTGAATTAGATTAGAATATATTTTAAGAAATAAACTGCCAAAATTGGAGTAAAATTCGCTAATCCAAAAATGAGTATTAGCTTAATCTTTTTTGTGACTCGGGCTGTAAATGGCGGGAGGTATTGCGTTGGCCACATCAAATTTTTTCCTATTGATTTAGCAAGGATTAGTGGCATTCAACTCTTTTTAAAGTTGCTGCATGTGCGGTATCCGGGCAACAAAGCTTCACACACCTTCGTCACCCGACTTTTGACGAATGGGAGAGCAGCTAATTGACTATATTAATTCCCTTTGTGAAGTTCCTCTGTGGCCCGACCAATTAAAATAAAATTGAACGCAAACATGTAATCTGCAACGCCTGAACCGGCAATTAGACTAATCGGTTTGATGCGTACATTGTTACAGCCAATTTCATAAAGATGCTAGTAGCCAATTACTAGGATGCCGGACAGGAATGGGACTATTGATTAGACAATTACTTATTTAGTTTATAATTCCATTTCTAGAAACGCAAACTCGGAAACATAAATATGTATTATATTATTGTATATTATATTTATAGCCAATTTCACCAAAGTACTTAAATTAAATTTTCCGTTGACCGTTCATTAATAGGTTATGTTAATGTATAACAAATCAGTCACTAATGAGCCCTATTAATACATGATTATTATTTATAAACGATTTATTGGGTTCGTTCACCACATGGAACATAGCATGTATTGCTAACGCTAATGCTGGATTTATACAGCGTAAGCCGTAACGTACCGTGCCGTAACGTAATGTAACGTAAAGAATAAATCAATGCATACATATGTGATAATTTATATAGACGTAAGCCGTAACGTGACGTACCGTGCCGTAACGTGTCAAAAACTCGCCAACTTTTATCTTTCTACGTTACGGTACGTTGCGATATTACGAAAATTATTACTACCCTGCGCTATAGTCTGTTTTTGTGTGGCTAATTATGTCAAAGTTGGAATTAATAAATTAAATGTATATAAATATAAAAAATACTACATTACGAATAGTCTGTCTTGTGTAACTTTGACTGACATAAGTGATATGTGTCAAAGTTTAAATTAATATATTAAATGGAAATATATATATATATATATATATATATATATAACAAGCATATTACAACTGCACCCTAGTAAAAAAATATTTTATCATGCAAATGTGAATACATTTAAATATTATATATGTCGTATATGACGATTATAATAGCCATAAGATAAACAAAATGCAATGTTCAATAAAATTTCGACAAGAAGTGACTGCAGCTCCGTTAATTTTCCCTATATTTATTAGAAGAGTTTGTATGAATGCCGAAATGCATTAGTAAAGAATCTGGCGAATAGTGGAGATACATTATAAACATTACATTAACATTTAGCTTGTACCTGTCACATACGAATAGTTCTTTTCTTCTTTTAATGAGAGTATGAGAAAGTATTGGACTTCTCCTGTATTCTATTTAAAAATGATAAACTCCTTGGTTATGAATATCGAATTTCCTTTGGTTTGTTATTAATGTCTGAATTATGCAGTTGATTTGACGGTGGGGTATTCACCCGAGGTGAATATAATTCTTGGGCCGTCGGCGCCATTCGTCCCGGTTATTTCTCACTTTCCGCTGCATTCACGTGCACTGGAATAAAAACCCGTTCATTGTCCAACCGGCCGTCTTATTACGCCCTTAGTATGCATACAATGCAGCCGTGCAAAATCCCCTTATAAACATACACGCTGATGTGTATCTGTCACGGGAAGAACATAGAAGGAGAGAAGGTTATTTCAAGTGGGGACAAAAATTAATAATTAAAATGTACAACATTCATTTGTAACATAAAGAGAAAAAGTGAAAAACTAAAGAAATATTTTTGTTTTTCGATGCATCATTATTAACCTTAACTACGACTAGGCATGAGAGGCCCAAGCTTGAATATCATTTATATTTTAAAAGTTAACTATAACTTCTATATTTGTGAAATTTAACTACTTTTTCTACAATATATTACTCAATATAGCGTTAGGTATATAAAAAATATTATCACACTATTCCCAATTCGAAGATACAAAGTAGGCTTGCGTTTGCCATACGGCGGGGTCTCTGAGGCCCATATATTGTTGTTTCTTTATGTTTGCAAATGCAAAATAGTCTCATATCTGTTTTATATTTCCTTTCTGTAGTTGGAAGCTACACATAAGTAAAACGCTATCATTGCTTCTTATTTCTCAGTTTCTATGGTACTTCTGTATCTGTAACATCGTAGTTCGTCTTACTCGTATCTTCTAAAAATGTTTTCTAAAAGAGGCCTTACTGACGAAAAGTTACTGAAATGCGAATGACACTTATTTAAATGTATGAAAAAATAATTATGTAAAAGAAGGATGTGACCCAAGGTGAAAGTAATGATCTTGAGCCCTCTGAGAATATGGAAGAACATATTATAGACGCTTCTGTTGAATCAGATTTATTCTTTTCCAAAAACGGAAATTTAGACAGGGGCTCCTGTCTCTATATCTATAGGAAGACGTAGCGCTTTGTATTTAAAAACTGCGACGACGATATGTATTGCTTAATTTTTTATTTAATTTAAAAACTTACACTACTGTTACACTTACTCACTCCATCCATACCATTTAACTATGGTTCAAGATAAGACTTCAGTTATGTGCGTTTTTTCGAGACCAACTAAGGATGAATGCCGATTTTTTCATTTTTTATTTACCGATGAAGCTAAATTCAGTAATAATGGTAGCGTCGTGGGGGACATTTTGAACACCTTCTCCGCTAATTTTTCATGTTGTGTTTTACGTTTCAATAATATGCCTGTTTCACATTTTTTAAAAAGTATTTTAAATGAAAGTTTATGCAATATTTTTCTTATTAATAATTATTTTTTTAATAATTTGTTGTTACTTTCGTAAATAATTAAATACGAATATTGGCGCCAAAAATAGTAATGAAAAACAACTCCCCACTCCTGTGTCGTAGAAGCACATACATTACGTCACTCACAGCCAATAGAAAAATAGTTTTTCCATCGCCTACATTTATTTTTGTTATTTAGATAAATAACGTAGGCGATAGTTTGTCACATGTTAATAACAAACTTCTTATTTGACATTTGACGCTGATATTTTCCGTTATAAATGAGTAATAATGGCATACAGAATACACTCAAGCTAAGTCGGACAGTTTACCGAAAATCGGAAGCTGGATGATGGCTGAATTTATATCGGAAAATGACTGTTTTACGGTTGCCGAAATAAGGTGTGTTAAAGAGTTAAGGTAAAATAAAATGTAAAAACCCAACCATCAGCTCTTCGACCTACTGCTTCCAGCCACAATTTTCTTTTCTTCGCATCCTTTGGCATATTTATAAATTCAATAGTAGGTTTGTTCCTAGCGCATTTTTGCAAGAAGGTACAATATACGATACTGTAAATTACTCATTTTATATTGAATTTTGTATTATCTAACACGAACCAAATTCAAAAATTTGAAACTTGTTTGACAACTTTGACAATATATTTATCAGAACACTTGTAACAAAACACAAAGAATTGACACTATAAGGGACCAATTGGAGCCGATGAAGATGTATGTGTTCTGACGTCACATTCTGTTTCAGATCACGTGACTTTTTCAAAATATCCAAAATTTAAAAATTAATTGTAAACATCTAATGGATATTTGGTGATATTTTCTAATTTGAGGGTATTTAAATAATTATATCTTTTTAAATTTAATACTTAGAAGGCATATAAAAATTCTTGCATCAGCCCTATTAAAGATTATTTTTGTTACGAAAACATAATTATTTTGACACTTTTGTTCCATTTTTCTGAAATCAGAATACTATGATCACAAAATTTCATTCAAATTGAAAAACAGCGAAGCATCCTGTGATAAAGTAATTTGTGTTGCAAGAATAAAGGCGCTAAATCAGACACTATTCGTAAATCAGCCTGTAGATGTAGCGGAATACGGAAAGTTTAATTTTTTGAGTATCATTAAGAAATATATTTTTTCCGAAATAATACTGTATTAATTGAAGCCTTATTTTTTAATTTATTAGTTTTTTTACGATTGCATTGCAAAATAAGCACCATACAATAGTCGCGTTCTTTTTACCACTTTTTACATGAGATCTTAGTTCATCTCAGCTCACCTCAGTTGCCTCGCTAATTTTGACCGTTCTTTTTATCCTAACAGAGATGAGATAAAGTGAGACCGAAGTGAGAAGAGTTCCACCTCCCTTCCCGATTTTTAGTCACCTCTGGAGGTTGTGCTTGTTGAGTTTTTAATCTTAGATGAATGGTGGGGATAAATGTTTTGCTGTCACGGAGTGTCACATACAATTAGTTTGGTTATTATGATTATTTGTTTATTCATTTAATAAATACTATATTATTATTTGAAGAATAAATAAATATGCAGACAATTCCATTGAAAATAATATAGCAAAGAGACGTCATGGAATTTAAAATCATGTGGAAGTTATAGTACTATATAATTTAGAATGTATCACACTATATGTTATTATGTAATCGACAGAATAATAGAAGCCTAAATAATGCCCACTCATAGTGGGCGATTCAAAATAATACCTGAAAATATCGTGGTTGACCGTTGAAAGGTTTCACAGACATCCAGCGGACATCAGTCGTTCAAGTTACCAACAAAATTTGTCTTTTGTCTTTCTTTTTACTTCATAAAAATCTCACTTGATCTCAGCTCAGTTCATGTCAAATTCATCTCATTTTGAGATGAAATGAGATTAGGAAATTGATAAAAAGAACGCGACTAATGGCACATACCTACGCTTATGGAGTGCACAATTGCACTCAACTTCCTTACAGGTCACTAATTACTATTGTGAGTAATTTTTTAATGTATCTCAATGAATATAAATAATTCAGTGTAAATTTGCATAGTTGCAAAATAACGGTAAATTTAATTAAAATAGTGTAAATAATTTGTTCAATATTATGACGCAAATAAACCGGGAAATATATTGTTTATAAATGAATTAAAACATACATTATGTTTTGTCTAGATAAATATTAAAATTGCAATGAACCAAAGTTATTTGTTCATTCAAAAATGCGTTCCTGCAAAATTAATATTTGGTTATCATTCACATTATTACATATGAATAGACAGACAATAAAATATAATAAAATTGATATTACATGCTCCACATATTTGTGAAATGCTTTTTTTATAAATTAGACTCATTTATTGTAATAAAATTACTGGAATAATATCATAAATAATATCTCTGCAATTACGCATTTTACATATAAATTGCTACTAATACATTAAATAAATAAAAGTAATAATATACTTCCATCATAGTAATGTTTGTTTTATATTATTAAATCCATTATCGGTGCATTTCCTTGCCACCTTTAAAAGGCTTATTTTCAAAGTGCAACAAATTTGTTATTACCATATGTCAGACAGAAATGGCGCTCTACTACCTAGGTATTTTCCTTTGTTTCCACAAAAGTTTTAGTACAATAGTCTCTTTCAAACATGTAACATATGTACTCGTAACATAAGTCTACGGAAAATTTTGAATAGACGATACTGTGGTTTAAGGAGAGTATATTGTATCTGCTTATTAATTAACAAAGCTTAATCTTTAACATTCATATGTAATATAGAGTTAGTTGTCCAATTACTTTTATAAGAAGTTTGGTTTTGACTTGCCCTATAGGTCTTTGGCGGGTTTTAAAATTAATTTTGCATGATTTTTGAAAAACCTGCGTCTTAGGTCCACTTTTACAAGTGATGGATGAACTATGGTATAGCTATCGAAGGTATAACTTTATTCTAGCAATTATACCATCGATAAACAAGACTGTCTTTTACAATGCATTGTTATCTATCAGATAGTTATACCAGGAATTACATTAAATTACTTTAAAATTATCTTCTTGTTTTTCTTTTTTTCTTCAATATTGCTATTATTTCTGCCTTCTAAGTTGCATTTTTCACGATGTTAGATGATATAAATGTTATTTTTGATTCTGACAGTGATGACGAAAAACTTTATTGATATCTGTCAAACGTACGAATAACAACACATCGTTTGTGTTTACGTGATATCCGTAAGAACCAGGGATAAGGTTATCCGAGGTTTATACGACCGATTTCCATAAGATAAGAAATACTGGTGCTTATTCTATCTGAGGTTTATCCGAGGTTTGCAAAATACAATTTCTAATTTTATACCTGGTATAGCGTTGTACGAGGTTTATCTAATGATTGTAAAAGTGGCCCTTAATTGTTTTCGTTTTGGGGTTCCTACACATTGCTGTACATCTTTCTAGTATGTAACTCCAAAAAAGTTTCAATATCTTTTTTTCTTTTGGTATCTTTGTTTATGTTGTTTCTTTTGTCATATAAACTATGTTTTTATTGTACATAATTTATAATTATTTCGTCTAATGTCATTTCGTCCCTTTTTACGCTACTGTAGTCGTGTTGTTCAGTGTCGTGGTAGAAAGATTAGAATCATCGTCCGTTCCGACTTCCGACAGCGACATCGGACTAAAAACAGTCCCCTCTACTGGTCTTTAGTGTAACGCGCACGCGCACGATATTCGACACCTAAATACGACTTATTGTAGAACCGGCATTAGGGGTGACTTACTAGCAACTAAAGAAACTGAAAGGAAATTAATCTAACAAGAAGAAATTGTGATTGCGTTCAGGAAGATCTAAAAACCTAAATTTCAATTTCAAAGTATTAGCAGTCTCCTTGCATTTGAGTTATAAAAAACTGTTTTGCTTTGATTGGGCTCTAAAAAAATGTAGTAATAGAAAATTTTTTGCACCAAACAATATCAAAGAAATTTCGAAATTATTTATTCAGTTCTAACCATAAATCTAAAAAAAGAAAACGAACTGAATAACACTTAGAAAATTAACTACATTAGCGGAAGGAATCAGCCCTAGCCTCATACTGCGGAAAGACATTTCAGGCTTCAGTTAGGCAAATAAGTTCATTTTAACTTCGTCGTAGTAAAACGACGATGAGCAGAAATGGATGGTTTTATAAAACCGTGTTGCATCTGATGGCGATGTCACTTCTGACAAATATGCCACATCTTACTACTATATGCTATGAATCAGTGCCGATACTGTCCGACCGAAATAGGAGTTTCAGTTTAGTTTCGTTTTCGGCAGCAAAACGGTCGAAACTACGACTGAAACCGAAACTTCGTTCGTGAGTTATAGGCAGTGATCGGCTTAGCGGAAACCGTGTCCTCCCCGCGACTCCCGCGTATAATCGTATTAAGGCCAACGCGCACTTATGCGCGGCGCGGCACGGCGCGGCGCAGCGCTGTTTTTCGTAAAATATAAAATGCATTGTTACTTATGGAGTAACGCGCACTTATCGACGGCGCGGCGCTACGCAGCGCGGCGGCCTGTTCGGAATTCTAGCCAGACAATATTTCTGCCGAAGCCTCGCCGCGCTGCGCCGCGCCGTCGATAAGTGCGCTATAGGATCGACGGCGTAGCCGACGGATTTCATACCCGAATGATGTGATCGGTAAAGTTCGTGCTTCCGAATGCAACAAACCACGAGACTAGAGCCACTAGACTAAACTAATTTAACTTTAACTACCCTGTCCGTATATTGTAGCAAAAATGACTTCAATGGAAGAAAAGTTAGTTGCATTAGTGGAAAATTATAAAATTTTGTACAATATGAGTGATCCAAATTATTCAAATCAGGAAGCAAAAGATAACTGTTGGCTCGAGATTTATTTCATGGATCCATTATTTTTTTAAATTTTTATAATTATTTTCTTCTTCCGCTCCAGCACAACAAGCAAGTAAAATAACTTCTTCTTCAGAGTCTGAAGCCATGGTACACATGAAAACGTTAGGTCGTAACTTTACGTCTTGATGATAAAAACTGCACAGCTCCGCGCTGCGCCGCGTAATAGTGCGCGTTAGTATGTCACTTTCGTCGTCCGCCGCGCGGTGGCGCGCCGCGCCTCGCCGCGTATAAGTGCGCGTTGGCCTTTAGGCAATCCAACATGACGTCATAAGCAGCAGGTATGATTTTAATCTCACTTTTGAATATTTTTTAAAAATTATTTAATTGTACATCTTATGATAGATATAGACAAATTTTGATTTTAATACAATTAATTCATAAAATTAAACCATATTTTTTTTATGGCGTGGTCCCCTGCTTAATTCATTTGTTATGGGTTGATCTATTCCCGGTTCTATGTGATTTTGTAGGTTATATTCCATTATTTCCTGTCATCGCACCTTACAGTAGAAATTTTTTTGTATGTTGATTTTCTAAGGGCAATAAAACTTCGATCATGGAATAAGGGCTATTTAAAATAAAACGCACTTGAAACTTGCTAAAATTAACAAAAACATAGGCTCAAAAAAACGCAATAAGGAATTACCATAAAAGGAAGTTTCGGTGTCGGCCGAAACCGAGACGGACACCGAAATTCGGTTTCGGTGATAAAAACTAATTTCGGTCGGACACTACCGATACTGTCAGAAATGTATGACTAAAGTCAAAGGAGAAGAAAATGAGCTGATACTCGTACATACTTTTATTAAAACCCCTTAATCCAAATTGCAATTTGCAAGTACAGCCCACAGGTAACTGCATACATCTTACATTTGTGTTTACTGTACATCCTCTATCATCAAATATCTAATCAGATAGTGCTGTTTGTGATGTCTGCATCCCCATCAGATTCACATCTGACATGCGTTCTCTTGGATTGGATTGTTTGCATTGTGTTTGATCTGTGTAGCAGCAGCAGCGAGGAACAGCACCAACGCGTGCTGCTCTGTAACAAGTGTTAACCGTCTAACTAATTACTAAGTTCACTTGCGTGCTTAACTGACTTCAGCTGTCGAAACTTGGGCATTGATTTCGCTACCTGACTCCCCGCAGCTAATGGATTTGTTGCTAGCCAGCGGAAATTGTTTACCAACAGGCTAAATTTCATTTTCTACCCTGAGATGAATATTTGTTTTCGTATGCTCGGAATGGATGATAATAAATTGTTATACGCTTGTACCGTAACGCTCGAGACGACGTCAATCGGCCGAAAATGCAATATTTGAGCTGACAGAAATATGTGTATTCAATAGGATTTACGTGTTATTTTAACTTACAGTAACGATACAATTATTGTAATATTTTTTCTGTGTGATTAGTCGTTTTCTGAATCAGAGAGACACATATTCACTATTATCTCCGGCCATATGATACACATTAGATATATGCATTTGCCCCGATTAAACTATAGTTTTATAAAAACATAAAACTGCTATAATAAATTTTTTGTATTATTAGTCATTTTCATTATTGAAATCAAATTTTCTTTATTGGGAAACATATATTTTTTAATAGTTATTTCGTCGATTTAAAATTAAAAAGTTTGTCTTTTGGGAATTAAAGGCCCTAGGCAAATCCAGTATAGTTTCCTTGGCCTAAATTAGGTCCTGGTCTTAGCTCAAATTTGAAAAAATTGCACTGAAGTTTCCTTCTTATCAGTCATACATGATTCCTGCATCTTTCTTCACCTAACATATTTTTAAATTAATTATTATTTAAACTAGTAATATCTACATTATTTTACCTTCATTTCGACATTATAAAAATATTTTCATGTGCTCTATTGCCAAGAGCTTCTGAAGTTTCTCTTAAAACAGCACCTTAATTTTCGCGAATTATTTTCATTAATTTTTTTGACTCTAGAAACTTCATAGCCTTCCACTAATTTTTTACCTTTCCTTTTACTTTTATTTCGAAAAGTATTCAAGTTTACAGCTTGAAAACCACAAGTAATTGTTACTGACATTTTCGGGGTTTGACAATGATCAGCTCAAAGATGCTTATCGCTTCCAGTAGTCGGCGCTGCCGTCGCTCAAAAAGTAACGGTACAAGCGTATAGGACGAATGTTGATGCATTTCGAAATAATAAATTTGTAACATTTCAATGGGCTTATGATTTTAGAATTTTATTGTTGCCATCTACTAAGTTTTGAAGTAACCTTTTTAGAGAAAAACAAGTTCGAAGAGAGAAATAGGTAAGTATTTCCACGGCCTCTTAGATAGAATTTAGAACAGTATTTAAATGTGTTGAATAATTTTGTTTCGGGATTTTTTTTTAAAATTTATCATCAGCTAACAAATCACTGTTATAACAAAACTGATACGTCAAACACCAGGGTCGGATTGGCCAGTCGGGATAATCGGGAATTTCCCGAGAGGCCGCGGCTTTTTGAGGCCGCCGCTCGGTGATTACAAACTAAAATTTGAGTACGAGACATCATATAATTAAATTCACCGGGTAACAGTTCTTATTTAGATCGTTTTCAGTATTTTCTAATTCTTGACAAAATTTCTTTCGGTGTTGCAAATATAGTCCGAGCTCGAATATATGAGGTTTTGATAATTTCCTACTTTGTAGATTTTGAATGATTGGAATTATAGTTAAGGTATTGTCTGGTGTTGATGTGTTGGTTTACGGTAGGGTAGACTGATGTTATTAGTCCGTGGTACATTTTATCTGTTAAAACATCCAAGAACTGAGGGACTCCATGAGACTTTTTTTCCATTGTGAACCTAATATAAAGTATCATCGACATATCTAAGCCAAAGTTTAGGTCTTATATTGGCTGTATCTAGTGCTAATTCTTCAAAAAATTCCTTGTATAAATTGGCTATAACAGAGAAGAGCTCATCAGCAAACCATCTTCTTGTACAAAATATCTATTCTTTTTCTTGGAAATATGAGTTCTGTAGGCAGCATTGCAAAAGTTCCATAATACCATCAAGAGGCAAATCGGTTCTATCTTTTAAGTTGATATCTTTTTCAAGCCTTGTTTTGATGATTTCTAAAAATTTCTCGTAAATAAATTTACAACATCAAAGCTGACAAAAAGATTTTGTGGTTGTAATTGTATTTAGCTCAAAAGTTCTACAAAATATTTTGAATTCTTCATATATGATGTTCTTTTTCTTGGAAGTGGCTGAATGATTGGTGATAGAAATTGTGGTAGTTTGTAAGTAGGAGAATTTATGGAATTTTTGGCAGGTTTCTGAGACGCTTATCTTTCTTATGGATACTTCAACCTATTTTATAATTGTTCAATTTCTATGTAGGCAATATAATTACAAATTTAAAAAAAAAACTGGAGATGAGGTCGATCATGCTAGAATTTTCCCGGGTCGCCGAATCTTCCCAATCCGGCCCTGTCAAACACCACGGCAAAATAAAACAGAGCAATCGTCAAATCGGATTAGGACAATACGTTGAGAAGAGAAGAGAGTCCATGGTAATAATACTAAACTATCTCTCTCTTCGAGCTTGTTGTCTTTTTCTAAAGATATGTACAGGACCGCTCCGTGGGTATTAGGCGCCTTTGTGCTATGTTACATTTTAGCGCCCCTTCTTCTTATGATGTAAAATTTGCAAATTAAAGTCTAAACTATACTTTTTGTTCTTCAAAAATGCTAGATTTAATATATTGATGAAATTTTTCTAGATTCATTCTTGTAATCATTAGGTTATAAACTAAAACGTTTGTTGTAATCAACAATTTTACAACAGATTTCAGAATTATATAAGCATTTGATTCTTTGCAAAATGATAATAGGTATTTAAATATTGGATTCATTGTGGAATTCATTCTTGTAATCAATATTCTTGAGTTATAATCAATATATTCATTGTTGTAATCAACATTTTCATAGTTATTATTTCAATATTGATACGATAATTATTTTACTTATAACTAGAGCTCTAATGCAAACAAATTAAAAAATATATTGTTCACGTATTGTAAGTTTTATAGTAATTTTGTCTTTACGAATAAGAGCACGGCGCGGCCCTGGGTATGTAATACTGGAGAGGAGTAAGTGTGTTGCGTGACGTCCATTTCAAAAATCCCCATTTATACAGGAGGTCCCGCGACTCGAGGGCCATAGTTTAAGAGCATATAGTACTGAACAAAATGAGTAAAAAAGCTTAATTAACATGGGTCTGATCTTCAATAGTTTCTGAGATATATGGCTGTGAAAAATGAGTTTTTACGGGGTTTATCTCTGTTTTCTCGAAACCTATATGAGTTACGACTTTGATTAAATGAGACTTTTCAATTTGTTTACCTTTGAGATGTCATCTTAGATGTTCTTTTGTTTTTCAAAAAAAATCAAATAATTATAGTAAGTAAAACTTCGCAACTATTAGAAATTGAGAACAATATTTTATATAAAATTTTATTGTTTTTATTATAGTTTATCTACTAAAATAGACAAACTTTTGTTCAATTATCTATCTTTATCAGTTTTTCTAAGATTCTAATACAAAATGGCCATTTTCTCGGAAACAATTGAAAATCAGACTTTTTTGATTAAGCTTATTTACTAATTTTGGTCAGAACTATATACCCTTGATTAAGCTATGGGCCTTGAGTGGCGGGACACCCTGTATAGGTATCACTAGACGCAGAATTTTATAAAATAAATAATTTATTTTAAATCCAACATGTTTTGGGAAAATTTTTGGCTTTCAGGATCGAAATAATATTACATGAAATGTTTTGTGTTACATTTCTTTATTAGATTTGGAAGTTTCGGCAGAACGAAGCTGCCATCATCAGCATTTTAAATGTAAAGAATTTTTTTAAACAAAAATATGAAGTTATTATGGTAGTTATTTGTACTAATATTATTCAACAGCGAAATAATAATATTAGTACAAATAAGTACCATAATAACTTCATTTTTATATTTAAAATGCTGATGATGGCAGGATGGCAGCTTCGTTCGGCCGAAACGTCCAAATCTAATAAAGAAATGTAACACAAAACATTTCATGTAATATTATTTCGATCCTAAAACATATAATGCAAGGATCTTCAACAAACCAAGAAAATTTAAATCCAACACTTTAAGAGCTTGGTGTAAAAAAAATTTATTTGGAGAAAACAATATCGTACATAGCTGTTGTTTTCTTATTCATAGGGTGTATTAGATTATATGGCAGTTGTTTTCTGCAAAGTTAGAATCCCAGGTCTCTTATAATATAAGCAGCTATATTTAATCTCAATGTTTGGAAAAATATATCCAAAAATGTAAAAAATATTCATGATTATATAAAACGAAAATGCTTTCTTTGTTCGTGCATAACAACAAATAATTATTGTAATGTTGGCAGAATTTACTACCTTAGGACACTAGCGCCCTCAGTCTGGGTTCGCGTGCGTCGAATGGCCCGAGTGAACCTATCGAGCTTAATTACTAAATAAAATGCCCTTAATTGGTCAACTTTTGAGTCTTAATCAATACTATTCTTGAGGTGAATAGCGTGTCTGGACAACATTGCCTGGAGAAGTCAGACTGGGTTTTTTAATTGCTAACACGGCTCGTAACTTTCAGGTAATTTCCTTTCACAATAAACACATACATCGGTAGTTACACAATTGTAGAAGACCATCATTATCTACCTGAATTCATTAGGAAATTTCGTTAGAAAAATGCTAAGTACGAAAGGCGTCCAAAAATTAAAGATACAAACGCACTGATGGCCTGGGGAAATTTTGTTTCGGAAATGTGACACCACTATCGTATAGAGGGATTCCTCCTCTTTCAAACGAGTGGTCCAGCAACTCTCTAAGCCGAACAGTTTGGCAGTAAAAGCCGTTTATGGTGAATCATCTCCTTGACTCTTCCGCCAGATGCAAAATTTGAACGATCATATGTTTTCTGCATGGGTCTACTGTGAATGCGGATCACTACTGTCCTAAAGAAACGTCGAAAAGCGATTCAAAACCGAAGGCAAGGAATATTGACTCGCAGCATGTGTCTGCTTCACGAAATAACACATATCCTCACAGGCTCACAGCACGAATCAACAACTGGACGATGTTGGATGGAATGTTGTGGCCCATTCGCCACACAGCCCCGATCTGGTACCGTCTGATTTTCATCTTTTAATTCATTTACACAGAAAAAAAAAAATTAAAGACGAAAATAAGGTAAAAGAGGAAGTGGAACGTTGGATAAAAGAGCAGGCGACAACCTTGCTCGCCTACAGAAGCCGAATGAAATTAACGGGGACTATGTAGGAAAATAGTTGAGATGTATACCTACATCCACAGATTAAATAATACACTTCGTTAAAGAGAGCTGACATGACAGGAGTGGGGATAGAACTCTCTCTCTCTCCCTCTCTCCCAATGTACTCACTTGCCATTGTCGTGCTGCTTCTGCTTTAATGTTTATATGAAATATTTGATCCTAATTCGTTTATTTTGTAAGTTAGCTGACTTTTTTAACGCTAAAGCATTCACAAATGAAAATTAGGTTTAGATTTATGGTTTATACTTTAGATTTAAAGACTTTGACCGCATATTATGTAATGACTCCATTCACACTTCAGAATTTAGGGTCTCTAAATCCAAATCATAAAGCAAAACATTGCAAGGTCCAAACTTTAGGTTTATGATTTAGTTTGACGTCACAAACTTCACCAAAGAGAACGAGTCTGAAATGATATAGATATATACACCCATCTTCATATAGTATCCACTTGGTGGATTCGGCTTTTTAAACAAATGCGAGAAGAACATAAAGACTGTCATAACTTAATTGCTGAAATATAACCAATAATGCCAAGCGAATGACCATGTATGTACCAAGGGCGTTACGATGATGATAATGCCAGGAGGGCGACAAGGATGTCGTGCAATGGGCATTATCTAATAATGCTCGTGGTGCATACAAGATTTTATGTCTCACTAGAATATGTCAAATAAGTTTTCATTTATAATAATTTTGATTACAATAATGCTTAAGCTTTGGCGTTGCGAAAATGTTTTGTTTATTATAAACATTTATTTATTTTTAAAACAACGTTAATAACGTTATATATAGTTGGAGATGATGGAATGGGCGAATTTGAAGTTGAAAGTGTAAAGAAAATATTGTGAATGCTTCTGCATACTTTGAGGAAGAGAACCGCATTAATGTTTCCCTAATTTTTCCATTCTTGTCTGTAAAAGGTGTAAGTGTTATATTTTGAGGTTTTTTTCACACGACAGTTCTTCATTTCTTATGCACTTATTTCTGAATATTATTACATTTTAGAGAGTTTGTATTGCTTTGGATGTGTCACATGAGACGGTAAATAATATCAAAAATGAATTCTAACGTGGATAAATATCGACCACAAAAAAATTAGTGATCCGTCATCCGTCAAAAATCAATGCGAAACATTTGAAGTCTGCAGTTCAACGTACATACTACTTACATGCGTGGTGAAAGTAAATTGCTTTTTAAGGCCCTTTTCATAATCAATTTTAAGTATTATAATTAAATTAAAAATGATTTCTGTGCTATGTTTTCAAAGCTGTTCTCTTATTATATTAATTGATGTAATCAATTGTATTAATTGTTATAATCAATTCTTATTATTAATAAAAAAATAAAGAGTTCCCGCCCGGCAAGTGGGATGTCCCGGGTTCGGTGCCAGTTGATTTTTCAAAAACTTTCCTAAGTTATTTACTTTACTGACAATTTGTCATGATCCTCTTTCCCTGACTTATTATTAATGTAATGAATTATAATTAAACAGAAAATAATTTTCATTATATACCGTTCATATTATTTCTAATTTAAAGTCCATAAACGATGATCAGATTATGATGAGGGCATAATGAACAATTATGCCCCCATATAATGCCCCGGTTGTTATAGATATGGTTGTATACACCGTATCCTAGCAATAAACAGTTCATAATACTTTAGTGAGACATAATAGTAATTAATAGAGTTGAAGAACGGCTGAAGTGAATAGAGTAGGAGTGGAGGAAGCCGAGTCTCATTGGCGCTAGGCCGATCCAGTGGTCATGTCACCTCTATTCTATATTACTCTGTGCCTACACCCTCCTCTAAGATTTTTGAAATTAGTTTCTTGTTTCGATTTTTGGTAGCCTATGTATCTTTAATTTCTGGGCGGCCCACGCACAAGAACCGTCAATTTTTAGAAAATACTTGCAGATTTATATAAGCTTATGGTATTTTTGAGTTGCGTTCCATCTCTATCTACACCACCATTCCACTGCCCCGGTCTCTATTAACTCAACCACCCGGTAACCACAACTAGTGTCCGTGTTAACCAAGCTGACCACAATGGTTAGCGGGCACAAGGTCACGCACGGTCGTTAGCGCTAGTTGTTGGTCTACGTCAGGGATCGATCAAGAGTTGTGGGTCAGCTAGTCCGTTGGACTGCGGACTTATCAGCTCGCATGATAACTGTTAACATAACGTCAAGATAAGGGATGTCAAAGGTTGGTGGCTCCCGAAGGGTGGTGGTAGTAGTTGTTAGCATGTTTAATGATTTGAAATTGTTTTTTGCACACTGCCGTAAAATGATTAAACAATTATATTAATAAGGGAGCTTAGGAGTATAACTGCGGGGTTTAAATGAAATATGTTACGACTAAGGTTTTTCAGCCATGGTGGTCACAATTTTAAGTTTCGTTATGGGAAATGAGAATGCTCCGATGATGCATCGTTCTCACGTGACTTGACCCTGGTAGGGACACAGATGTGCGGAAGTGTAAGGTGACGCACCCATAGAAGATGATATCTGATGTGGCCAGCACATTACTTACGGACAGTTCAATGTATTTTATAAAAATTCCATACCGACAGTTTCTTGCGAAAGACTGTACATTTCCAGTACGTCACCTTCCCTCAGTTGTATGTATTTTGTACAAATTCCATACAGAAAATTTCTTAGAATTAATTCCATATTTGCAGTAAAATTATAACACAAACAAACTATGTCAATCGCATTTGACATTGACATTTGTCTAATGTCTGTCTATCAGAATTCTTTTTATTTACAGTAGCTGTTTCCAGTGTTATTTTATAACTGGCTGCTTTATGAAATTTAATTTCCCTATAATTTTTAACTCAATATCCATTGAATTTGAAGTATAAAATGTAATTAAATCGTATAGAGAATAAAATATTCTTTAATATTTATAATAACATTAAATATATAAAAAAAATATATTTAACAGCGTTTTTTCAAGAAAGACAGTTAAAATCTTCAAATGAGTGTAATTCCGATCGACCAATTATAACCAAAATCTAATCAGCTCTCCATATGGACATAACGAAGAGGAATACGAAAGAATTATATAAATAATAAATATATCATCACAGCATATTACTCAATGATGGGTGTGCCAATCTGCTTTGTACACAGATTTCGGTATGATGATGACATATTTGTACCGTGCGGACGTTTACTAGGTGTCACCTCACGGGCACTCATTGCTGGCGTGGAGAGTGCACCACAGCGGTCAATTTTGTGCCATTTAAAATTCGAAATAATTGGCGTCGGTCGGGATCGAACCCGGTTCCCCAGATTCGCCACCTGACACTCAGGCACGCGGCCACGAGATTTAGGACTTATGGAGCAAGTTCTTTTTGCTCTACTCCGAAATACCCGAACACTTTTATAAAAGCACTATTCACTCCAAATTGAATACCCGTACACTCAAAGTGCATTTAGAGCGAAAAGACCAAAAAGATTGCTGTACCAGAACTTACCATATAAATCAAGGATTAAAACGACTATTTAGGGCCAATTTTACAACTGCCGGTTAAACCATGGATAACTTATTCCTTAGAGAATATAATTCATGAGTCACGTGACATGTTTTCCGCCAATCAACATTAAGAATCTCCATAGTTATATGTCTATCACAGCGGTGATAAAATACAAAGAAATTATCACCTTATTTATATTGTTACTAAGGGATTTGTTTTCTTTATTTGACATTGGCAGTTTATTAATGACATTAAGGGCTGTTTTACCAACTCCAAGTTCATTATGTATGCTGACGACCTTAAAGTATTTAACGCTATCAAAACTGCATCCGACTGTTCTGTGATGCAGGAAGATCTTGACAGACTAAGCTCTTATCTGATAAGGAATGATTTAACACTTAATTTTGGTAAATGCTCGTGTATTACTTTCACACGTAATAGAAAAATACTTACGTTCAATTATTCCATTGACGGTAATAATATTAGTCGTGTCTCTCATGTTAAAGATCTTGGCGTCATCTTAGACAGTAAACTTTTGTTTGACTTACATATCGATTATATTGTTAAAAAAGCTTATAAAATGCTTGGCTTTATTTTAAGAATTGGTACAAGTTTCACTAATTATAACACTTTCATATTTCTTTATTATTCTCTTGTACGATCTCAATTAGAATTCGCTACTGTTTGCTGGTCACCGCATTATCATGTATATATAAATAGAATCGAGAGTGTCCAAAGAAAATTTATTTCTATTTTGAATTTCAGGTATCCACATAATTCGATTCTGTTACTTTCGTTACAAAAAAGACGAATACTTTTGGATCTGTCTTTCTTATTTAAAATTTTAAATAATTTTATAGATAGTCCTGTTATTTTAAATAAATTTTCTTTACGGATATCTCATCATTCTACTCGATTATCTGATTTGTTTTTTGTTAAGCACTGCAGAACAAACTCTGCAATGAATTCACCGCTAGTTAGATTAGTACATGCTTACAATAATTTAGCTTCTGTACCAAATGTACCTGATTTATTTTGTTGTAGTTTACGTACATTCAAAATATTTCTTAAATTTTATTCGAGTTATTTGTATACTATTTAATACTGACTTTCTTTCTTATTCATTTTTATTTTTATACCACTGTTTTTATATGTGTATCATTAATATTTTGCCTCGACTTCGCAATATGTAATGTTTGATGTTGTTAGTGCTGCACTGTTATTGGGACTTGTCCTGTTGTGTAGCCCTTCTTTGTAAAATAAAATATATATATATATATATATATATATATATATATATATATATATATATATATATATATATATATTACGTATGAATATAGAAAAATATCGCATCGGGATTTGACATTTAATACATATTTGACACAGATTTGTTTATCTGTGGAATAAGATATCCATGGTTTATACAATAATTGTAAAATTTACTCTTAGTACATGAATTAGTAGGGAATACGTTTCGGATCCGTCAGAGATTGTTACCGCGAACAAACCTATTCGTAAAATAATAGTCCGTGTTTCTGTCAAAACAGTTATTCTTTAGCATAATTACGCCTATGTACAGCTGCTTGTTCTAATTTACAAAGTAATGTTCAGGTAACAAAGAACGATTGCAGACAAAGGTAATTACAAAAACTCTAGTCCCTAAACCAACACACATTTATTACCTTGATAAGAGGTATATGACAGCATTCGATGTTTGATAAGCCGACAAGCACGTTACACAATGAATTAGTGTAGTGTAAACAGTGGGGCCCTGTGGAAGTGTCACTCATCGTGGAACTTGTAATTCTGATAATTACCCCGTAACAAGGCTCGCACGAGACGCGACGTCGCCTCGTCGCGTCTGGCGATGAGTATCTCAACGCCTCGGGCCAGGAAATGGGAACTAAAATTTCATATTTCTGCATCTTGGTCTTGTTGTGCACTTCCGCCATAGTTGCGAGAATGTGCCACTTAATTACACTAACGAAAGATAAAATTAGACACCGACATTTGATGCTAACTAGAGGTACAACTTCTAGCGAATTAATAAGTTTTACTCCGAGAAGCAACTAAATATTGTCAAGATGCGTATCACATCCAAATATTTTATATTTATTTTTACCTTTTTCTGGGAACTTAGCAGTAAAAACTGTGAATGCTAGTGAAGTAACATCCCTTACATATTCTCTTCCTTCGTCTTGTCTTTAGTCAGCATTTATGGTAGAATCGGCACTGTTTCATACAAATTAAACTCCGGAAATGAATATTTAGATACACTAATGGCGTTTTCCAATATAATATATTTAGTTTTGCAATCAGTGCAGCTAATGACGTCATGCCCGGCACTAAATATACTAACGTATACAAGTAGGCCTATCCTCCATCTTAGATCCCAAAGTCTGTGGTGCGTCAGTGCAAGCATATTCAAGTAGAATGCGTTTAAGCTTTGTACGACTGTTTATTGTGTTACAATAGTTAGATCACAGTATAGCAGTCGAATGCTTAACTTACTAAAAGCTACAGGGGTCAGTGGCGTATTTAAGTTCAGTGCTGCCTCGTGCTATTCGAAATTGGCCGCCCCCACCTCTAGTATTTTGTTTTGATCATACAGAAAACAACACACAATATTTGTGAAATGACGTTTATTAGGTACGTTCTATCGGTGTCGGAAATCTCACTACTTTTTCTAGTAGTACCTTAAAGGTCGTTCTTTTGCGTCAAAACATCTGAGTATTCCTACGAATCATTCCAACTTCGTAGTAGGAAGCGTTAGTAGGAAGATCTATAGAGTGGAGATAAATTCAAAATTTTACTACCCGATTGTCACACGTACCTTTCTGTCATATTTTGTGATTGTTAGATTAGGCTGCAGTCAATGAAAATACCTCCTTACGTTTTTTTTTTTATTATTTAATACATTTTTAGATAATAATTATAATTTCTGTAATATTTGCATAACATATTGCAGATCCAGAATGAACATATAATTTTATTTTTTTATTTGTTAAATAACAGTTGATAGGTATTTGCTGAGCGTTCTATTGCTTTAAGAATATTTTTATTCTAGTAGGAATAATCCTGACACCGATAGAACGTATCTAATTATACTTGTAGTAATATGTATTATTATTATTATTATTATTATTATTATTATTATTATTATTATTATTATTATTATTTTCTAATTATAATAATAGCGTTTGTCAAAATCGGGTTAATTAAAAGTCGTTCTTGAATTTTGTCGCCCCTACAAATCTGCCTGTTCAGCCCCTTCGTAAATACAGAGAATTGATTTTAAAATGCAACATATGATTCATCACTTCCATGGTTGCACACTACTGTCAATGTAATATTTGTCCTTTTTAAAATGCAAAATTATACGTAATATTGAAGCTCAGGATATTCCTGTCTGTATTAGGGACTCAAGTGGAAGACATGTATAGTCTCTGTGTTTTAGTTTTGGGCGTGTATGACACGCCAGCATGTACAGTTGTAACAGTTTAGTTTATTTTATTAGTTATGTTTATTTTAGTCGTTAACAATATAACTTAGTGTAAATGTAAATAATATGTGTAAATAAATGCAAAAGAATGTCCGTGTCCATAAAAGTATTCATCCATCGTATACTGAATTTACATGCAGTTTTTAAAACGTTTTTAGTTTTGAAAACGCCATGTTTACAATGTCAAAAAGGTTTTGAGTTACCTAAAACCAAAACTAAAATTCATAGGTTTGACTTAAAAACGAGTTTCAAAACTACTCATGTAAACACTTAAAATTCAGTTTCGATATTGCGCATGCGTACATAGCATAACGTTTCTTAGCGTTGTGTTATTTGGCGTTACTAACCTACAACCTGATAGTTGTGCAGTTTCAGAGCGTAGTGGTATAAAGTAGAAAAAAAATATTGGAAAATGGCAAAACGATGAATTTAGAATGAAGAGGATTTGTCATGTACATCAGCCAAATGCGCATGTACCGAAACTGTTTTCAAACAAGGAAGTTCTAATAAAGTACTGGATAGCTGACATACATTTAACAAGTGAGGCAAGTGGTGGGGGTCCCGCGCCATTTGCAGAAAAGGCAAAACGTCAAACGTTCGTTGGTCTATTATTACATTACATGGTAGTTTTCTTGAATAAAGTGGTATTTGTGTTGTGTTCTTAGTGAATAAATACTTTAAGTAACATATTTTCATAATAAAGGGCAATGTGCCGTCTTATTGTAGTCCTTTTGGGATCACAAATAGACAGAGCAAGCAGAACCCTCGACAATTTTTCATATAAGTATTATTGTTCATATATATGTATACATATTTATTCACACTATTGTTTTAAATATTTTACAGATTTCCTTTAAATAATAGTGGCATATTACGATTGTGGATAGATGCCATAAAAAGAAAAGATTTCACAAATGTAATAAACAAATATTATTTTTAAATTCATAATCCTATTATTTATTGTGAATTTGCTATATATGTAATAAATGTGTATTATATTATTAAAATAATAATCATAATTTTTAAAATATACGCGATATATATAAAAAAATCTGTTAATTCACCCCATTTATAATTTGTTTCTATATGCAATTTTAAATTTGGCGCGTATTTTGCCTTTTCTGCAAATGGCTGCCTTCCAGTTGCTTGCCTCACAAGTGACTACGTGCACAACATACAAGTCAGCAATCCATTGTATATGTACATTAATATCCTTGTCAAATCAATCGGAAAACCTATTTTGGAAGTTGCATGTAAACAGTTTCGCGTAATTTTGACTGAAAACGAAAACCATATTCAAAACTGTATGTAAACGTACTAATAAATGTCCAAGTGTAAGTGTGTGTTTGTTCCTCATCAATAAAGCAGTGGTTGTCAATCACCATCGACCACCAGTGAGTGAAAATCGGAATCGTTTGGTAAACCACTAAGAACACAAGCAGTAAGCACCGTAACCCCCCCCCCCTCTCCTCGTGTTGCATAGTTCACTCGAAAAGTATAAATGAAACACGAAAAATTGAGAAGGTGCGCACTGAAAAGGTAAAATAAAAAAATCTCAAAAGTGAACGTATTAAAAGCTTATGAACTTTACTAACAAAGGGGTCATATATTCTTTAAATGAATATAAGAAATTCTTAACAGTTTAGCTCTTTGTGCGTTGTATAATAATTTATTATACACTTTTTAAAACGACCTGATTCAATGCTAATTTCTGCTCCATATTCACCTCCCACACACGATTCATTTGTAATGAGCGTTGGCTGTCCACACTCCTTCCGAATTCCTTCGCCTGGTGTATTCAGACGTAAATGAAGATAAATAGTGTGGGGAGGCAACAAAAGCCTTCATGAACGTGTGGTCGCATGATTTTGACGTTTACAGAGTTCCAGAGCTTGAATTATGTTGACCGGAGCAAGAAACCGAACTGTAGCGAGCAGGACTAGAGCAGGAAGTGAAAGTTGCAGGAAATTGTGATGGATAGGAGCAGCAGGAACTTAGTAAGAAACTAAAATACAAGTTTATTTTAAACTTCAAACATTGTAAATCAATAGAGGTATTAGGAAGTAGGGAGTTACCCTAACTAAGCCTAAACATAATAGACTATTAGTCTTGTTCAACAATTTAATTTAATTTAGAGGATGAAACTAAAAATTTTATACTATTATCTACGCTTTTGATTGATGTTTACACCTAAACACAAGTATATTTTTCATTTTCACATTTATTTTATTACACATATAGGCGGTGTGCACTAAAGTAGTCAGCGCCGACAGCGGACAAAAATAACAAAATGGTTACTCATTGAAACATAGCAAGGTTATGTCTTATGTCAGAATAATTTTGCAATTTCTATTTTATAAAATATTTGCAATAAATGCGAATGATAGGACGTCAAATATTATGTGATGCAGTATGGGATGAAATAATTCTTACAAAATTACCGATTGAAGTATCAAATTTTATAAATTTCCTAGAAGATTATATGAGGAAAAGATGTTTAAGAAAATAACTTTGCAACAGATATCTTCTACTAGCATGAAAAATTCTTTTAGGTATACATATTTTCTCATTGTAAAAGATACTTATCGTATGAATAAAATTCCAACAATGGTCGTCTGATTGCAATAATGAATTATATAAAAATGTGTTTCTTAAATTTAATATTTGAACAATATATAATATAAGAAGCAGAAAATTGTCATAAAATTGTTTAATACTTGCAGTTGTATGACATAGAAGTCTATATCTGACATAATTCGTCTATTTATTATAGATTTTGTATATGTAATATTAATGTTAAAGACAGAAATTCACATGCTTCGTATTTTTCGTGTATTTTCTTTTCCGAGCTTGTGCAACTGATTCCACTTATGGTTTACAGAAATCACACATATTATGAAAAAAATTAAATTTTCTGCCACAGTACCTTCGCCGGTATTTTGACTTTTTTGAATTAGTCACATAACATATATAGTATTTTAAATATTTTCTTTATTCATTTCAATATACTATGATGTATAATATTCATATACAATAGCAACAACTCAAAATAAAATTGAAAATTGTATCACTTTCTAGAAATGTCAAAATTGATTCGGTAATCAAAAATGCCAATGTAGTCGTTAGACGCGCTGACGCTCAAAATGTGCACATCGCCTAATGTACAAGTTTGTCTAATATCATTTACTAGTAAAAATAATATTGCATGAAGAAATTGTCAATTTATTTGTTGAAATAACAGTCGGTCCACAAACCTAAAAGCCTTCAATCCAGTAAAATTATTGTATTAGGAGAAACTCTCGCAACAGAAATACCTTAGTTATACCGCATCATCAAATAAGGAGTTGTACCTATAAATATAAACTGAGTAAGTAAGAAATATAATTTTGTAACACTGATATGTGATAGGTGACCATTATCTTCGATGCGACGAAATTTTTTAGTACCTTGTCTCATTTGTCTCTGGACGTTAAATCTACTTTCCGGATCATCAAAAATATTCTTGTCTGTAACTTTTATTCGTTTTGGTATTCCCTGCAATTATTGTATACTTTTCTGTTAAAATGCCCAAAAGTCTTCAAACAATCGTGCTTGAGAAACATTTGAGGATTATACTCTCTCTCTCTCTCTCTCTCTCTCTCTCTCTCTCTCTCTCTCTCTCTGTATTCCATAAAATGTTGGCTCCTTAATGCTCTGCACTTCTACACATTCCCGCACAGTTCGGTAAATAGTCGTTAATATAACATACCTAACTTTCCAGGGATAGTAAGAACTACATAAGCCGTGGGGATGAATGAGGGGTTGGAATTTAATGTTGGATAAAAATTAGTTCTGTTGGACTATTTCACTGTTTGCCGGCAATCTCTGTAGGGACTAAAAATTATCGGGAATGACGGATTTCAGTGATTGCCGCCGGATAATTCACGCGGACGTATCTCGAAATATACTAGATTACAATCACATGATCAGTTGGTGGCTTCTTTTGTCGGATACTTTGATGAGAATATGTATTAGTTTTTAATTTTTTCAATATAAATATATTTTATTCAAAAACAGTGTAGTACATCTTGCTACTATCTTTCACACTTTTGCTGCTATACAATCTGTCACATTCAGCGCTGTCGTCTACATGCTTCTTGGCGAGCACGTACTCAGCAAAATTATTCAGGGAATAAATTCCAGATTTTACGATGTCGGGATTTGCGTGCTCGTGGACGGTTACAAAAAGTATTTACGGGGTTGATAATCGGCTGTATCTCAAGCGTGTGCAAGGGCTGTAAACACAAGGGTTGTAAATATTGTAAATACTCCCTGTATGTCATACAGGACAAGGTCAGGATGGAAAGTGGAGAGAGGTGGCGATAGACCAACAGCAAAGTGACTTTTAAATGGTGGGTGACTTTAATAAGCAAATGGGCAATGTTTAGGTTGTCATGTAAATTAGTAATAATACCAGTAAATAGTATTTTATCTAAATGATATTACCAGTCGAGCCGTGAGCTGTGAGGATGAGTAGTGCGCAGAGAGAGAACGCAATAGAAAGAGACAGGTAGGTACGCGGCTGCTGGCATGAGATTATAGTCCCCACCACAATTTGAAGGAAAGGCTACTGCATATCCAAGCTGGTCGGTCAAGCTGTACATCCCTTTCAAAGCCACAAATTAGCTGAATGATTCGTGTAATAGCTTTAACCTTAAAACCACAACGTAAAATTTATGTTACAATAACCACAACGTGACGTATGCGACACTACTTTAAAGCTCGTTATCACACTTATCTCTGGGTAAATAAATTTTTGTTATTTATTTATGTGAGTTTTATTAATAAGAAATAATTATTACAAAAAAATATTAACATCAATAAACTGGTAAAAAATTGAAACAACACATTCTTTTATTGGCGAAAATATCAATGAATACAAGCAATAGTTATTTCGAAAATTAACCAAATAAAAAATTATTTTTCATAACATAGATTAGCAATGATTATGTTAAATTATATTTATTGTCGATAATAATTCTTTATTTACAGTTTATGCAAATGCTAAGGCGATGTTCAGCACACATTTTTATTGCAAAATTCGATAGTCTAATATTTTTTAGGGTAGATTAATTTTGTGCAGCGATATGAATTAGTTGAATTATTCATTTTGCCGGCGACGTCATGTTCTGGTTCTAGGATTAATATTATCATGAGTTACAAAAGCCATAAGCTCCATTTTTACTTCCTTGTACGAAGTAAAGGAAGTATTGTAATCGCGAAAAATTACGGTTTTCAGATTTCACCGGAAATATCCATTTTGACCACCCCTGAATCCATTCTGACTAATTTCGGCGTGACGTCTGTACGTACGTACGTATCTCGCATAACTCAAAAACGGTAAGCCGTAGAAAGTTGAAATTTTGTATTTAGGACTGCCATAACATCTAGTTGTGCATCTCCCTTTTTGGTCATTACATAATTTCCAGAAATGGTACTTTATTTGAAGCCTATGATAGATTTTAATGAAAAACTATATTAAAATATAATCCAAAACTTTTCAAATTTGGTATATAAGACTTTTATGTCAATTGGAATAACATAGAAGATTTTGATTAAAACAGGCTAACCGGAAGTGATATATTACCTGAAGTTGTTAACAGTTTTTCTTAAATAAAATGGTTTCATTTTGATTTTAGAAATAAATGCTTTAAATAAGAGTTTTAGAGAATTAAATTCTGCGTCTAGCACATCAAGTATTATAAAATTAGCCCTTTGTATAAGCGAGATATGTAAATTTAAAACTTATATACTTTTTGGTTTTTGTAATGAAGCTTGTTATGAATTAGGACAAAAAATAACAAAAAAATAAAAAATAGATGCTAATGTCAAATTACGTCAAATACGTGCAATTTTATACTTGGGTCTATACTTCATATTGGTCTTGTGTACAAGGAAGTCGTGTGGTGTCCACATCAGATTTTATCCATATCCAAATCCAGTCAAGAAATTACTTTTCCACAATAAAACTATTGTTAAAGCAAGAGAAATTTCGAGCATAAGTTCCACATAGAAAATGGAATTAATATAATTATAAGCATTGTTTTAGTCCGTGCTGTAGTCAGAAATAAAAGTAGATGATCCGCTGGCATGATTTTTATTGTTGTGAATGTATAAATAAATACGTATGTATGAATTTTTAATTAAAATAGCTCGCATAGCAATGGATTTTAATGAAAGAGCTTGGCCGTAATGAAATAGGTGCGCGCGTGAATAGCGAATAGCCTGGCCAGTGCCGCTATCTACTAATATAATTCGCATTTTTGCTATTCGCCATCGAAACGGCGTGTTTATCCGCTAACCGCACTTTATATATCAAAACATATTCAAATTTATGTAATGTTCACCCATTTGCAAACAACGGGCCAGCGTAAAATTTTATGTGTGTAATGCGTATTTGGACGAAAATGGAATTAAATTAGTTTATGCAATGTTTGATGTTGATTTGAGCGGGAATAAATTCCAAAACTGTTTCCAATTCGTCCGTTAAAATTCCTGAAGGTAAAGCGAGGATTGCTGTCATTTTATCGGCGAGTGCTTCTCGTGCCATCCTCTTGTTTACCCAAGCGAGATCTTTGTTATTTGCAACGAATTCCGACGATTCTAAATTGCTATTTGTTGTTCTTTGCGACGTAATTGTTCACAGTTGCCATCTCTGTTTTCCGAACACGTACAGGGCAATACGTAATTCACGACATCATTTGCTATTTGCTATAATTGGGCCTATTATGTAATTCAGTGTTTTAATGTTAATAGAGGGAAGTGAAAATATTGGAAAAAAACAATCAGTTGTTTTATTGTTTATTTAAAGAAAAATCGCAACAATACAGACGTTTCGGATTCTGTTGATCCATCTTCAGGGTTATGTTGATGTTTTTAATTTAATTTAATTCAATATAAAAAATATGATGTGGCCAACACCAAACCTCCCGCTATTTAATTTTTATTAATTTAAATAATTATACTTACATATTTAGTATTGCGGAAACCATTCCATATAACTAGGGTTCTATTTACTATTTTCTTTTTAAAACGTTACTGTTATTGATTTGAAATGATTAGTTCTTTGACAGTGACATTTATCTGTCAGTCATATAAATTTAAGATATGAACTGTGTAACCAAGGAGATTTGCTTGTTTAAAGCGTAGACGCCGGGATTAAATTTATAGATAATTTTATGAATTTATCCATAAAATATATAGAAAAAGTATTAATGCAAATCTGTAGAAAATTTAAAAACCTTTAATTTTTATAAACATTAATCTCGAAAAAATAACATTTAAAGGTATTTTTCGAAGAAAATCTATTTTGAGCTTCTAGTAAAGTGCCATTTCCGGTTATCCGATTTACACCAAAATCTAATGAGCTCTTTCCATTACAGAAAAAGTTCGAAATACATGGTTTCAAAATTTTCTGAATGATAGTATTTGAGTTAGAGTAAAGGATCCACACACATATACACACATACATACACATACATCATCGTGAAAATGATAAAATTGGATTCTAGGGACCTTAAAACGTGGTCATTTAACAAAATCTCAATATGCGATTTTTAGCATGAACCCTATACCTCCCTTACCAAGGGTAGCGAGAGGTAAAAATCTGATGTAGCCAGCACATTACCTTCCGTCAGATTCATGTGTCAGTTATATGAGGCATTTACGAAAATTCTACCGGTGAACTGTTACGGGTAAACAGCTGTTTATCAGGTTATAGCTACCGGAATCGATATTTTAAGAACGCAAGTGGTAAACAAGGTAGATCCATAACCTATGAAAAAATTTGAAACAGATTAGAGTCCCATATTAAACACATTTCCACTTTTGCTTTGCATCACTACCTTTTTTTGAAATTAGATTCTTCATGAATGTAGATGGATCGGGTAGATATTACAATTTTCGAATACGGTAACTATTTACCAGTCGGTAGATGCGGTATCTACCGGTAGAATTTTCATAAATGTCTATGTATTTTCTATAAAATCCATACAGAATGTTCCTTGCAAAAGATTCTAAATTTCTTGTATGTACATTACCTTTCGACAGTTGTATGTATTTTATACAAATTATAACACAAATATACTAGGAATATGTCAATTGCACTTGAAACTGACATCTTTCAATCAGAATTTTCTTAATATAGTAGATGTTTCTAGCATAGCTGGCTAATTTATGATATTTAATTGCTTTATAATTTTATAACTCTATATCCATTTAATATGAAATATAAAATGAAGTCAAATCGTATAGAGAATACAATGTTCTTTAATATTTATAATAACATTAAATGTGAAAAAATTATATTTAACATCGTTTAAAAAAAACGGTTAAAATCTTCAAATGAGGGTACTTCCGGTTGATCAATTATAACCAAACTCTAATCAGCTCTTCATATGGATGCAACGAGGAGGAATACGAAAGAATTATAATTTTTGGAATTGTAGTATTAGAGTTATCGAAGACGAAAATTTTGTTACACACACACACGCACACACACATACACACACACACACACACACACACACACACACACATACACACATACACACACACACACACATGCGCGCGCGCGCACGAACAGACATACAGGCATCATCGTAAAAATAGTAAAATTGTATTCTAGGGACCTTAAAACGTGCTTATTCATTACAAACTCACCATCGAATTTTTTGACCAAAGGCAATACCTTCCTTTACCTAAAGTTGACGGAAGGTAAAAAGGATGCACAATGTTATCAACAGTTATAAAATTCTTTATAGTAGGTACAGTTTCAGTTTTTAAATCCAGAATATGATCCCTTGTTCATTACATTTTCATTTTAAATTAGTATTGTTCACAAAATTTATAATATAGATTATGATTTTCAAAAAATTCTGTCACTCCTATATTTAGCCTCGCGTTTCCATTCTTTGGTTGAGATTACTCCCAATCTCGCTCCCTACTAATGAAATTTGATATAAACAAGAATTTCAGTAATTATTCTCAGGTTACAACCATTTTATGTTTTCATTCAGATTGCTGTGCCTTTTAAACGTAATTCTTTATCTATTCCATCCATCTGGTACGGAATTGCAGCACCTTTGTTCGCTGCTAGGCGGGCCTGAGGCCAGCTTGTTCCTCTTGTGTCGGTTAATTACCACCAGAGGCCCGGATCGTTTGCCCGGACTACCAGAGATATCCTTGAGACTAACACGCTGTCCAAGGAAAGCTTCATAAAGACTGTGTACAGGAAAACTGATACAGTAATAGGTTTTCTCCAAAGAGTCATCAGAGAGGTTAAAATCTTTACCGGTTTCAGGATATTAACCCATTGTTTACATGTACAGAAATAGGCTGGTATTAGCAATAACTGTATCTGTACGGTAATATTATTACCATACTGACTTGTCAACAACAGTCTCCAAAATGAAAATAAAATAAAATGACTATATAATGCTCTTCATTAATACATACAGATAACGTTAGTGTATCGTTCTAAATACGGTTTACTTTATTCTAAAATAATAAACATGAGGAAGGAAGAGAATTTCAAAAAATTATATTTATTAATATTGTCTTCATTTTCTGAAACCGATAAACTATTGAACAAACCACGGACGTTATGAATCATAACAAGCCTGAGATGCTTAGAGCTCGGATTTCAAACCGACATTTGCGGCAGTTATGATATACATAACATTCCTAGGTATGTTAAGGGGATCGTCTAGTCCTCAGTCTACTCTTTCCCAAATGATCGAAAAGAGGTTCTAAATTATTGTTAATTATGCAAAATACACAAAACACGTCTCAGCTTTTTACTAATTATGGCTGTATTTGTCATTTATTTGTAATAAAATTTAAATCCACGCTCTTGGAAAACATGAAATTAGGTTCGTAACGTTTTAAAATTTTATAATATTTATTCTTTATTCGAATAATTAACTTAAAAATTAAACAAAACTCAACAATTTTAGAGCTTTGCCATAGATATAAGAATAATAATATTGCAAAAATAAAACGTTACAGACATAATATTAAGTTTTCTTAATAAATATGTTAAAAATGAGTAACACATTCCTAACAGATTTCGCATAATTGGTAGAATTGTAGAGCCTCTTTTCGTTCATTTGGAAGTGCCTAGACCATCCCCTTAATAGCTATTCTAATATTTTCAGGAATTAAAGATAATAAAAGCCTCTGTTTGTTTGTTTCAAAAATACTGTAAAAAATTCAAGGGCATATAGTACTGACCAAAATAAGTAAAAAAGCTTAACCAATATAGGACTGACCTTCAACTGTTTCCGAGAAATGCGAAAAATCGAAAAAAACTGACAAAGATAGTGCTCGAACAAAATTTTGTCTATGTCAGTAAATAGACTATAAAAAAACAATAAAATTTTATATGAAACGTTTTTAGCAATTTCTAATAGTTACGAAGTTATTTGAAAATTAAATATTGGCCAAGGTCGCCACAACATTTAACATAGCATAATTATTTGACAAAAGCACAGCTAAGATGACCTCTGAAAGGTAAAAAATACTCATTTAATCAAGTCGTAACTCTTATAGTTTTCGAGATAGCAGACGTAAACCCTGTAAAAACTCATTTTCCACTGCCTCAAATCTCTGAAACTATGGAAGATCGGACCCATATTGATTAAGCTTTTTTTACTCATTTTGGTCAGTACTAATGACCTTAAATTTTTTTACAGTATTTTTGACACACCATGTGTTAACAGAATAAACATCAGAGCATAAAGTTTTATTTAAAGTGTCAGTCAAACTTCCATATATACATAGATTAAATAATATATAAAATAAATAAATATATCATCACGGCACGCCATAGATTAAAAATCTGATGTGGACACCACACGACTTCCTTGTACACAAGACCTATATGAAGTATAGACCCAAGTATAAAATTGCACGTATTTGACGTAATTTTACATTAGCATCTATTTTTTATTTTTTTGTTACTTTTTATCCTAATCCATAGCAAGCTTCATTACAAAAACCAAAAATTATATAAGTTTTAAATATACATATCTCGCTTGTACAAAGGGCTAATTTAATAATACTTGATGTGCTAGACAGAATTTAATTCTCTAAAATTTGTATTTGAAGCATTTATTTCTAAAATCAAAATGAAACCGTTTTAACTTCAGGTAATATGTCACTTCCGATTAGCCTGTTTTAACCAAAATCCACTATGTTATTCCAATTGACATAAAAGCCTTATATACCAAATTTGAAAAGTGTTAGATTATATTTTAAGATAGTTTTTCATTAAAATCTATTATAGGCTTCAAATAAAGTACCATTTCTAGAAATTATGTAATGACCAAAAAGGGAGGTGCACAACTAGATGTTATAGCAGTCCTAAATACAAAATTTCAACTTTCTACGGATTACCGTTTTTGAGTTATGCGAGATACATACGCACGTACGTACGTACGTACAGACGTCACTTCGTACAAGGAAGTAAAAAGAGTCAATTCAAAGTCCAAGCAACCTTTCTCAGAAACCCTGTATATCTAAGAATGTCTAAAATTTCTGCAAGAATCAGAGTTCTCTCCGTAATCCTTGGCTGTATTTATGTGATCCTTTTAAGGTTTTATGAGCTGTTGAGAAGCACTCGTACGAATTTCTGTAATTGCTAGGAAAGCCATTCTGTTTTCTTACAAGGAGGAAGTTTTATATTTTAATGGCGCGGAGTATGAGGACATATCGCAGCCATATGCTATAATTGGATTCTTGCTAGTAGCTCGAATATACACCACCGTTATTTGAGACTACGGCGTCGTTTAATTGTATCTGGGTGTAATGCGATATTACAATGATTTTACCGTTGTTCCAGATTCACTAAAATGAAAATTGTAATCATCTCATAAAGGTGTTTGGTTTACGAACACGTATAGCCGTTTCGTACGAGCATTTCTCTTTAATCGCCTGTTTTACCGTGCTGAACATCTACGACTTTCTTCGACTTCTAAGAAACTTTAAAATCCACAATATGGGAATGTGATCTCTAAAAGCTATATTCTCAATAATTATTCTGATCAAATTCATTACAGTAATAATAGAAATAATGTACTCGTAGTAATTTCACAATTATTATGATTTGGTTTAGGTCACACCATAAATGATAGTATAAATATATAGTATATTCCGTAAGTTAACCGCGGTGACCAAGGTTCTGGTTATGCGTTCCGTAATGTAACCAAAACTTAATTTCAGGATCACGGTTCAATTTCGGAATGTGGTTCCTCAAAGTTTTGGTTACTTTTTCGTGACCACGGCGACCACAATTTTTTTGTGGTTGTTGTGGTCATATTCTTATTTCTTATAATATAATAAATAATATTGTATAAACATATAATTACTATATACTATATACTGATATGTATAATATTTACGTTAGTATAAGGATGGACAAAAGTTATGTTGTCTCTTATTTCTAATGACGCGGTGGTTCCCTCTGTACCGACACAAATTAACCAAGATGTTCCGAATCACAACCACTTTTCAGAGACCATAACCTGACCACTTGAACCATAACCACGATCGTGGTTAAGTTACGGAATATACTAATAATAGTACGTGGTAATTCCTCATATAACACGGTTTCGTTTTAGTGCGATTAGGGTAAATACTTAATTTTATACAGGCTGTTAATACTAAGTCGTTACATTCGGAAATAACTTTTCTTACATCCAATATTTGATTTGGTGTCCTGGTTCGTAGTTATAAGAGTTCTTTTAAGGAGAATTGAATAAAAATCTTTCAAAATTACCTTTTGGCTCTGTAAAACAATTGCATTTATAAATATTATATTTACCTTCCGACACCTTTGGGTAAGAAAGGTATTGTCTTTGGTCAAAAAATTCGATGATGAGTGTTTAATCAATAAGCACGTTTTAGGGTCCCTAGAATACGATTTTACTATTTTTACGATAATGTCTGTTTGAATGCGTTTGTATGTGTGTAAAAAAAATTCGTCTGCGATAATTCTAATAAAACAATTTCAAAAATTATAATTATTTCGTATTCTTCTTCGTTACATCCATATAAAGAGCTGATTAGATTTTGGTTACAATTGGTCAACCGGAAGTACCCTCATTTTAAGATTTTAACAATTTTTCTTGAAAAAACCTGGTAAGCGCCCGCACCGTGTACATATTTCATCATTACCAATATCTGTGTACAAAGCAGATTGGCACACCCAGCAATGGGTAATAAGCCGTGATGATATATTTACTCATATTTATTTATTTATAAATATTAAAGTATATTTTATTTTCTATACGATTTGACTATATTTTATACTTAATATTAAATGAATGTACAGTTGAAAAATTATGAAGAAATTAAATTGCCTGAAGTAGACAGCTTTGGATAAGAAAATTCTTATTGAAAGTGCAGGTGACGTATGTGTGTTTGTCTTATTACTTCACTGGAAATATGTATAGGATCTTTTGCTAGAAAATTTCTGTATGGAATTTGTATAAAATACATACAACAGCCGGAAAGTAATGTTCAAAAAATATAATCTTTTACAAGGAACTTTCTGTATGAAATTTGTACAAAATACATAGAACTGACGGAAGGTAATGTGCTGGCCTCATCAGACTTTTTTTATTTTTTTCAAATGACAAAATGGTAATCGAACAAAACCATTCCATCTATTTTCGAAAGTAAAACATCTATGAAATCCTTAAACTAGTTGCTACAACATTTGTCCTAAACAATCCAAAAAAAAAAAACTTGATTCATTTACTTGATTTAAAACGTAAGTCCGGCAGCGTGTTTCTGGAATTTTTATGTACAAATAATACAAAATACGCACACAAATGATTAACTTAAATGTTTAGGGCAAATCTTGTAGTAGATAATTTTAGGATTTTATAAATTTATTACTTTTAAAAATCGATGATCAAAAATTGGAACTAAGAAAAGTTGTTTATTTTGATGAAATTTAACTATCATTTTCGGGTGTAACGAATTAGTATTAGCAGCCTGTATATTAAGTTACTATTATTTTGAGTAATATTTACGTTTCTCATAGTTGAGTCGACGGAGATTGTGCGTACCTACAGTATTTTTAGCGAAAAGTCAATATTAAAACTATCATAATTTTAATGTCAAAAGTTCAGAGCCAATTTTGATGAGTAAGAAGTATAGGATGTAAAAAAATAATTAATAAATAAGGTGGCCGCTAATTAAAATAGAACAGAGGCTTATTGACAAGAGAAGTTTGGCAGTTTTTTTTATTATAATAAATAATAGAGTCTAAGGTTAAATTATTACTAAAACTAATAAAATTATCCATTACCCTTAAAATTCATTTTAATAAAAACGAAATATGTATTCCGAGAACTAAGTTCTCATCGTCAGTAGTACAAAATTAAGAAAAGTTAAACAGAGTAGCTAAAATTACTCCTAACCTAACAACTCCCATAGTTGTTAGGACCTCTGGCATGGTTGACATGTTCAGCAATCTTGGCTACTCTGTTTAACTTTTTCTAATTTTGTTTTAAACTTGTTTAAAATTAATATAAGGCATAATTTTATTAGTTAGCTGATTTTTGTTTGTATTTAATTTAAAGAGTCAGGTAAGGTTAAATTCAGTAAATATATAAATGAGGTACACCCAGGAACATCATATTTTATTACATAGATGTGTGCAAAAAGTAAAAGAGTAAGTAAGGGTGACCAAACATTGATGGTATTATAAAACCGTATTCCACCTGACGGCTGTGTTCACTCAAGTATTGTTGCTTTGATACTGATGTTACATCTTGAACGTCAGGGGGAGCAATGCATAGGTTTGAAGTATTTTTCAGTCACATCTTGCTTATATAGGAAACAGTAAGCAGTGCTGATACTGCCAGAAATGCTCATGACAACGTAGAAAAAACTGTATACGATAAAATCAAGTTGCAGAATCGTTATAGTTACAAAAAATACACCAATATATTTTTCTGTTTCTAACGAAGTAATTCAACTCGAGTCCATACAAGAATACCACCCACATTGTACTACCTCTAGTTTCCTCTCCGTATTTCTCTTGTCCTCTTCTCAGTGAGAGAGTCTCTTCTCTTGCATTGTCCTGAGGCCTGCAGATGATGTTACAATTATAACAAGTCTGTTTCTTGCTTGGCTGGTCGCAAGATAGTGGCAGACCGCCCTGTTCTCTGTACGGAACGTTTGCTATATAGCCAAAGGAGGAAAAATACTCTAATTATAGTGGGTGGTCTATAGACAGATACATTTAGAATGCTGGTTGTATATTATGTTTATTAGCACTGTTGTTTATTATTATCTAAGAGTATATGGAGAGTAGGATTGTAAATGCGGCGTTTAGTTTGGTTTTATGGGCTGATACTGAGAACGGAAATGTTTATAGGCAGAACGGTTAATCATGATTTTATTACTGTGTAAATTTATTTTCTTATTTTTACACAGTTAAACAACAAAACTATTATGTTACTAAATTTGAGTAGACTTTTGTTGCATATTGGTGTTAATTTGTCAAAAAATTGTATGGGGTCTAGTGGCCGTAAGTCTGAGTGTCTCGTCGCGAATGTGGAGACTCAGGTTCGATCCGGACCGACGTCAAACTGATTTTGAATTTTAAGTGGCACAATAGTCAATATTATTGAGTCAATAATGACCCCAATCATCCTTACATATATCTATGTACAAAGCTGATAGGCACACACAGTAACAAATGTCATAAACTAAGTTTATCTCGATGTTTGAAGCCGCTTGAAATTAGTAAATATCTTTTCAGTCTTCGAAATAAACGATCGAGATTAATATTTCAAGCCGCTTGAAAATGTTAAGTCAAGCCCATAAAATAACAGGCTTGGACTTATGAAGCGGCTTGACTTCTGTCGAAATAAACAGTGAAGCTTCGAATAATGTAACTACGCATGCGTACATCCGCAATATGTTGCAGTGTTACGTACTAAATTCATATCATTTGTTGGTTATTTGCATTTTATCTCATTTTATAAAAGTCGCGACATAAAACTTAATAAAATTGCCCAAAAGCGAAATATTTGGAATGATTGAGAAACAAATATTTTTTAATGATTTTGAAAGAAAAGACAAATAACGATATGACAATTTTTAGATATTGAGGTAGTATATCCAGCATGAAATTAGATCATATACCTCTCACTGTCTGGCTGCATAATCTAGTATTTAACAATCTTCTTTTAGTCGATACGAATTTAAAGAAGATTAAAAATAACTCAATCCTATTTTCAATTCGCTGAGATAAACCAATAGGATTTTTCCAGGCATAATATACTTGAAGCCGTTGGAATTGTCGAGATAAACGTAGTCATAGTATATTATGTGTGATACATTTAAAATCAATAATTATCAAAATAAATCATTGAGTTATAACCTTTAAATAAATAAATATAAATATATCATCACGGCTTATTACCCATTGTTGGGTGTGCCAATCTGCTTTGTACGCAGATAACGGTAATGATGAAATATTTGCACCGTGCGGGCTCTTACCAGGCGTCACCCAACGGGCACTAATTGCTGGCGTGGAGAGTCAATTTTTTACCATTTAAAATTAGAAATATTTGGCGTCGATCGGGATCGAACCCGGTTCTCTAGATTCGCGACCCGACACTCAGGCACGCGGTCACGAGACGCCATAACCTTTATAACCTATTAATACTTTTAGACAATTTATTAACATTTGTCTAGCCTAGTTTAATATACAGATCTATGACAATGTCGTTAGGCAACCATATATAAAATTTTCCTCCAGTGGGGAGGACGCGTTATTTGAGGCTTTCATTTACATAATTTTTTATAAAAATATTTGACAATTTCCATTAAGGGATATTTTTGGTAGAATTAATAGGTTGGTGACAATGATTTCTACTTTTTATTCTGTCCGTTGCCTGGATATTTAGATATTTATTTAATATTTATGTATTGCAGTCATGTCAATCTCAAATAACAAAATATTACTAAAAATCGTTTAAGAATGAAGCTCCTTCTAACAATAGGTACGTTCAATAAGCCCAGCGAAACAAGCAACCGGAAGTAAAATTTCTTGAACGAGTTTGCTAGCCTAGCATTTGCTTGATTTGCTAGCAAGCAATCCAAGCCACAATTTTCTCGCTTGTCTTGCTTGTGTCAAATATAATGGCGGGAAATACAAATTTAACATACATGTGTCTGTCAACCACATGTCAAAAAGACTTTGAAAGTTTTGTGATGGATGTTTATAATATTATTAAACTTGAAATATTTTGTTATAGTCAACATAGCTTCTTCTAAATTAATCCCACTATCTGAAAATAAATATATAAATTCATTTTCCATGTTCGCAGATCAAGAAAAGAGATACGACAGATATACTATTATTCACGAAAGATGACAATTCAAGGTCATTTGTTCGAAGAAAGAATACACATCACTTTACAGCAGTACCTTGACAACATGGCCCGCACCATGATCACGGTTTTAACTAAAACACTGTTTTAAGAAATGTTAAATTCAAATTTCAATATTTAATTTCTCCCTTATGTTTAAAGAACGATTTTTTAAAAAATATTTGTTTGAATACAAACTATGGTCTGCTTTAAAATCATATTTTAATAAAGTTTTTATTACTTATTATTATTACTAAATAATGAAATTTGACATTTCTTAAAACAGCGTTTAAGTTAAAACCGTGATCGTGGTACGAGCCATTTTGTATTAGAAAGAGAAATATTATTTGACCTATGTCTATTTAATTTATGTGGTGGGACAGATATACGTAAATAGTGGCATTACTTTCTAACACATTATAAATAATAAGGACGTATGTCGTAGAATTACAGATACCTAATTATCTACTACAATGCACTCTGTGCTAATATTTACCCAGTGGCGTTGCCGTTTAAATCAAATTATTATTACTTGGTTAATAGTTAAGACTACGTTTTTGAATTTTGCAAAAACATAAGTGAAGAACATAAATCTTTCAGAAAGCCATTATTTAGAACGAAACATAATTTTTAAATAAGATACTCTTATATGCTTACGAAATGCAGTGAAGTTATCTGCGAGTAATATTAGTCGCGTTCTTTTTATCATTTGCCTCATCTCATCTCAAAATGAGATGAGTTTGACATGAACTGAGCTGAGATCAAGTGAGATTTTTATGAAGTAAAAAGAACGACAAAAGACAAGTTTTGTTGGTAACTTGAACGACTGAAGTCTGTGATACTTTTCAACGGTCAACCACGATATTTTCAGGTATTATTTTGGATCGCCCACTATGAAAGGGCATTATTTAGGCTTCTATTATTCTGTCGATTACATAATAACAAACAGTGCGACACATTCTAAAATGTTTAAATTATATAGTACTACAACTTCCACATGATTTTCAATTCTATGAAGTTTACGTCTCTTTGCTATATTATTTTCCATGGAATTGTCTGCGTATTTATTTATTCTTCAAATAATAATAGTATTTATTAAAGGAATAAACAAATAATAATAACCAAACTAATTGTATGTGACAGCCCGTGACAGCGAAACATTTCTCCCCACCATTCATCTAAGATTAAAAACTCAACATATTATATCAGACGGCTCACAAATGACCTTCAATAGTCATCTTTCGTGAATAATAGTTTACACAATTTCACAATGTTATATGTGACATCGGTGTGAGGCTGTGGTACTCATTTTTCTTCTCCATTTTCTGTCAAATAGTCTAATTTAAATCAGTCTTTACAACGTCTCCGATGGGAAAAATAATGTGCATGCGAATTAACTCCCGCTTTGGACCTTGTAAGGATAAATAAATTTTGGTAATTAAATTGGTAATAAACTTGCTAACAAATTGGTTTAATTGATAACGAATATTTTTACAAATCGGATGCTCTATTCCATTAGAAATTTCATTGGGTATAAATCTGTATGACATGATTACACGACAAAATTATGTTAATAAATTCACTACAAAACTTGTTAACAAAATTATGACTATGTCACACAAGTTTAAAACATTTCGTACCTTTACAGTTTAAGCCATAATAATTCTTGGGGTATAACAAAATAATTCGTGGCGTAGGTAGAAAAATAAAGAGCAGTCGACTGCAGGTCGTCGAGTGTGTGAACAAGACATGAATGTTGAAGAGATACATACACGTCTCACACCTACACGTCGGTTCTGCAAACATGGTGCCATTATCGCTGGAGAGTTAGGGCTGCTTTTTTCGTAAATATTTTTTTGCGGGTGTGTGCTGGAATATTTAGGGCGTGTTTTACATATTGGATTTTATAACGACTAGCGTTTAAAGTGAATATGTTTTACAAAGGATGAATAATCGCAGAATAGGTGCGAAGAATGTTTCATAATAAAAAAGAGAAAAACTTAAATAATTTGTAGTACCTAATAATTATACACTATTATATATATTATTTTCTTGATGAATTCTTTTTACTAAAATAAAAGATTATCTAACTTTTATGAATGTCTAGAACTATTAGTCTGTATTCTGGAGAAACTATTTCCAATATTTTGCGCAACCAAAAGAGTTCGTTAATAGCTAATTCGAGTGCTGTAATAGATTAGTACAATTCATTTTTTACCTCCCGCTACCCTTGATAAGGATAAGATTAACTTTCAAATACCAGGATAGAATAGAATTCACTAATCCAAAAATGAGGATTAGCTTAAACATTTTTGTGAATCGTTAATTTTAATTAATCTAAATCCATACCTACATATTTACTTATGCTGGAAACTGTATTGAATTCCTTTTCTATTGTTCTATTGCCATTTGTCGGTTATTCGATTTTCACAAAAATCTAATGGGCTCTTTCCATTAAGGTTTCAAATTTTTCTGAATGATAGTATTTGAGTTAGAGTGGAGGATCCACACATACACACAGACGTCATCGTGAAAATGTTAAAATTTGATTCTAGGGACCTTAAAACGTGGTCATTTACCAAAATATCGATATGCGATTTTTAGCACGATCCCTATACCTCCCTTACAAAGGGTAGCGGGAGGTAAAAATGGTATAAAAGGCGCAAAGTAGAAAAAATAGTGTAAATAATTCATTTCATAATAATCGTCGATTATTTTGTTCGAAGCGTTGGGCCACTCCGTTGTGCGCCGTACTTAATCCATACTTCCTTCTCTTAAAATAAAATGACAATTATTATGATATTCATTCTTTAAAATATATACAGGATGTAAATGAAATAAGTGACGAGAGCAACAATATTTCTTAATATCTTTTTTCTAAGTCTTTTAGATTTTGAGTTAATTTTTTTTAAAATTTACTGCATGTTTCGTTACCCGCCCATGGAGAACAAATGGCTGCTGCCGTATTCAAGTGGGATACAAACAGCTCAAAAATTGTCGGTTATTGGTTACTCTTGCAGTCACAGTAATTAATAAACGAATCAACGGAAATAACATTTATTATTAATTAATTCGTAATAGTACAATTTTTAAAATAAAGAAATTTAAATTTTGGATAACAAAATTATAAAGTTGTGTATTAAACCAGGTTTTAATCACCTGTGAATAGAGGAAGACAAGGAGGAACGAGGGGTACGAGGTATCGAGGAAGAGCAAAAGCATAGTTATTAGTTAATGAGATGATTATGTATCTTCGACAAATCATAATAGCTTACATACGTTATTCAAAAAATGTAAGTATAAACTTTTGTCCATTTAAACGAGGTACATGAGTACCAATAATTAGTCGTCCATTTATTGTTCCCGCCCAAACATTTTTTAATGAAAATTGTTACAGCATTTTCGTCTGTTGACCTGTGTATTTTGCATAATAAATACACCTTCCCAAGTAAATTCAGTCTCATTAATGAACATTATGAGCCATTCCCAAATCGAAGTCTGCTGAAAACATTGATCTTTTTGCACATGTTATGGATACAACTGTTGCTTTATTTAAAATTGTCATATGTGACACTTCGTATTGTGATATAGATGTACAAGACTAACAAATGTGCGAATATTAGGAACAGTATGATTTGGAAACGCTCCGTCTAAATGCGTTGGCAACTCTATAACACTGTCTTTATATCAACCACAAATTAAAATGTAGTAAAGATACGAATAAATAAATAAACCATAGGTAAGTAATTACAATGTCTGTGTCCTCGCTATTTGTAAACGTAAGCATTTTGACAGAATTTTACCTGTTAAACAAGTTTATTACTAATGTCAAAATTTAATTGCAACTGACAGGACTGTCAATTGCTAAAACAAAATTTTCAGAGCTATTGCTACTGCTTCTCCAATAACATAATTAACAATTAAAATATCGATGGGGTCAACCCCATTGTGGTTTTGGTTGACGTATAACATAAATACTAAAGGTTAACAAAATAATGAATTAATTATTACGAGAATTTCCACATTTAGAAAATATCAATAATATACAAATCTCCAATTCTTTTCTTTATAATTTTCTCGCCTTTCACAATTTCGTTGCTTTAGAAATCCTTCTTTATTCTTTCTGTCTGGCCTAGTGCGGAAATATGAACGTACATCTAGTGCAGTTCGGTTCGTAGGCTCGCTCTTGTTCCTTTAAGAGCATGGCTGGAATTCTCAATCCATTGTAGTCTGGCTGCAATGCGGAGCATTCGAATTGCAAGATGCAACTGGGTCAGCAGATCAATAGGCACAATACCTATCGATAATTTAGATTATTTCACTCCTGACTAAAGCAATTAGGAAGTTTTCACACAGGATAATAGCTATGAAACGGTAGATCTGTTACCAGTGGTAATTAACAAATGAAGAGCTTATTTTTCAGTATGCGAATTCTAAAGTTTGAAACCCTAAATAATGCTTATGAAATGAAAAAGTGTATTCAATCTTAGACCAAAACTCAGATTGGCTAAGTCTTAACATTATTATACGTTATACCCACAGATGGGTCGAGTTTCAACTTATTTGTCTACTATACTCGTAGGCAAAAATCATTAAGGCTAGTTTTAGTAAGAAAAAACAATTTAGCTACAGAAACCTATTTTTACTTCCTTGTACATAGTAAAGGAAGTATTGTAACCGCGAAAAATTTCGGTATTAAGATTTCAACGGATATATCCATTTTGACCATCCCTGAATCCATTTTGACTAATTTCGTCGTGACGTCTGTACGTACGTACGTATCCCGCATAACTCAACAACGGTAAGCTGTAGAAAGTTGAAATTTTGTATATTTAAGAGTGCTATAACATCTAGTTGTGCACCTCCCTTTTTGGTCATTACATAATTTCCAGAAATGGTACTTTATTTGAAGCTTATAATAGATTTTAATGAAAAACTATTTTAAAATATAATCTAAAACTTTTCAAATTTGGTATATAAGACTTTTATGTCAATTGGAATAACATAGTACATTTTGGTTAAAACAGGCTAACCGGAAGTGATATATTACCTGAAGTTGTTCTTGAATAAAATGGTTTCATTTCGATTTTAGAAATAAATGCTTCAAATAAGAGTTTTAGAGAATTAAATTCTGCGTCTAGCACAAGTATTATTAAATTAGCCCTTTGTATAAGCGAGATATGTAAATTTAAAACTTATATACTTTTCGGTTTTTGTAATAAAGCTTGCTATGGATTAGGACAAAAAATAACAAAAAAAAAAATCAAGAAATAGATGTTAATGTCGCATTATGTCAAATACGTGTAATTTTATAATTGGGTCTATATTTCATATTGGTACTGCGTACAAGGAAGTCGTGTGGTGTCCGCATCAGATTTTTTTCATTTAAATTTAAGAATTTTAAAGTAAAAAGAAAGATTTTTTAAAAATTATCTATGGAATAATTGTGCAAAGTAAGCATGAGCCTTTTCATTTTCATTTGAATTCGCATATAAATTGTTTTAAAACTGGTTCAGAAACGTTGACAGAACATTTCAAGGTACAATATTCACCAGTTTCCAGACTTTGGTGGTTTTATTAATGCTACCCATATTTAATAAGTAGATTATTAGGTAACTCAGTGGTTAATTTTTAGCAACTGGTTAAAAAATTTATCCCATAGATATTGATTTGACAATTAAAAATCCATTTTTTTGTTATATACCGTGTGTCTGTCTTAAAGGTGTACATAGGAGATTAACATGGGAAATCAGTTTTTTGCAATTTCCTGTTCCTATTTTATGCAAAAACACGTCAAATAAAAGTTTTGGGGCAAAATTAATAAACAGAATTACCTTTTACATACTTTGTAACGACAGAAATTAAATATGAAAATGTCGAGAATTAGGTTGAAAATATAGACAGCCATGGAATTGAACAAAAAATAAACGATTGCTTGACGTTTTATCTGTCACAACGTAAGTTAACTTATTTGACGTTCTAGAAAATGGACAATCAGTCTTTCTCCACTGGCGCTTCAAATTGTTTTGCAATAAAAATTTGAATATTTAAACATGTTCAGTTTTTGTAATGTGATAAGACGAGGGTAAGAGCAACAACAAATAAATAACTTTAAATAAACTTTTTTTTTATTATAGTTCAGGAATAATATTTCAACTTGTTACCTATCTTTGTTAGTCAAAATTATGTTTAGAAATAAATATCAGTTGAGTCTAGCTGTTAGAAGACTTTGACAGTTATGTATTGACAATTAAGTATTTAAGTTATTACAATCTTACATGCAGGGTTGAGAGTTGTTTTGGATGTCTGTACTCTGCACTCCTCGAGATATCTGCCATGAATATAACGCTATCTTTTGATATGGTCTGTATTAGTTTGTCACGTCGTGAAGACGTTTGTTGTCGAGACATGTAGAGTGTTTTAGTTTTGGGCGTTGGCTAATCGCCAGGCCACTAAGTTACAAAGTAACATGTAACTGTTTAGTATTTGTTTAATATGTAAATGTAAATAATATGTAAATATAAAACTTTAGTTTAAATCTCAAGTATTGCCCGTGTCCATAATATAAGTGTTCGTCAGCATCCCTCATCAGTCAACAAGTGAGTAGGATGTGTGTGTTCTTCCTTTTCACCAAGTCGTGGACGCCAATTAACCAGTTGGAAAACAAGTAAGCGCATCATCATCAGTTTCTTAGACCCTCCTCGTATTACAGTAACAATAACCCTCAACTACAACGAAGATAATAAAATACGCATTAATCAAAGAGTAGATTCAAACCAAGGTTCCTCAAGTTCATGAATGTACAACATGCATTGCGCCACTGTAATTTTATTGGCAATTACATGATTGAAAATATCCTCGTATTGTATGCAGGGAAAATCAATTTGTCAAACATTCATACATCCGTCCATTACTGTGATTAGTGCAGTAGTTGCTGCCATCTTCCTTATTCAAATTAATTACTCCAGTCATACACTGAGCAGCCGTAGGGAAATAATGAAATGCAAAGAGCTGCACACGATGCATACAATGGGGTTAAGTGTCGCACAGAAAACACATTGTTCAAGACATGTTTGAAAAGAAAACAGAGTGCATCTGAAAGACTGGAAGAAGTAGACTGTCACAAGTAAAAGAAAACATTTAGAATTTTTTAGATAGGTTGTAAAAACTATCTTGCAATGTCAAGGATATCACATTAACTATACTCCGTAATCAAACTAAAATAATAATATGATAATTTTTATTCGAATGCAATAATTTGATCAGTGTCGTTATAAAATCTTCAGACGCAATGAATATGAAATTTGGACTAATATTTGAATATCTACGAACAGAGCTGGGGAAAGTACCGGAATGTAGTACTTGAACTACAAGTACCAAGTATCTTAGGGCCACTTCTACAATCATTAGACAAACCTCGTATAACGCTATTCGCTATCGTAGATAAAAATTTCCCTCTAGTGGCGCAAATCAGTACTACGAAAAGCAATCGTACAAGCGCCATATTGAATAAGTGACAGCTGAGTGAGTAGTGTAATAATTAAAAATTAAATATTTTAACTTATCGCCTTCATATAAAATAAGGTTTTAAGCTCGGTTTGTACACACAGTCAACGAAACACAGTGAACAATGTGAACTGTCATATGTCAAATCCATCGTATGGCGGCCATCTTGTTCGAAAATCAGCGCCTCTATCGTTAATTTCGATTGCGAATACCAGATAGAATAAACACCAGTATTTCTTATCCCATGGAAATCGGTCGCATAAACGTCGGATAACTTTATCTCTGGTTCTTATGGTTACCACGTAAACACAAACGATGTGTTGTTATTCATACGTTTGACAGATGTCAATAAAGTATTTCATCATCACTCTTAGAATCAAAAATATCGTTTATACCTTCTAACACCGTGAAAAATGTATATTAGAAGGTAGAAATAATAACAATATTGAAGAAACATAGTCTAACAAGAAGATAATTTTATTGTATCAATACCAACCTAAAGTGATTCAACGTAATTCATGGTATAACTGTCAGATAGATAAAAATGCATTTTAGTCTTGTTTATCGAAGGTATAATTGCTAGGATAAAGTTATACCTTCGATAGCTACACCATAGTTTATCCATCAATTGTAAAAGTGGGCCTTAATGTTTCTAAATGTTGTACTTGAACTACAAGTATTTTTTTTTAGTTTCTAAAGTACTTGAAAGTACCATGTTCTTGAAAAAGTACTTGTAAATTTGGGTGGAAGTAGTTTTTCCGATAATCGATATTTTTCTGATTATATGGATCTTAAAAGGTGATTATTAACAAAAATTTCAATATGCGATATTTATTGGGTTATTTAAAACAGAAGTTCCTCACTGGGACTACCGTATCACCTAGCGATCGCATGACGTAAAATTGACGTCATATGATCGACAAGCAATACGAGAAACTGTATAGTATGACGCACATAGTAATGTATTTCTGTGCTTTCCTAGTCCAGTATTTAAAAGGGTTCATGCAAAAATTTCATACCTGAATATTGTGACAAAGCGAGGGTAAGAGTAATAACAGATAAATCACTTTTCTAAATTTTAGTTGCAATAATTATATTTTGAACTATGTTTATCTATTTGTTATAAATGTAAAAATTCAGTTTAGAAATCGTATTATGATAGTCACGACATTTATTTGTTGATCATTAAGTATAGAAATTATTATGTATACGTGCGTAACTTTGAATACCCTAGCCCGTGCACCCTGTACCCCTAAGATAATCCTGTCCTGAAGATAGCGTTTTGTTTTAGAATAGTCGACTTTAGTTACTCACAAAGTAAACATGAAAGAGTCGTGCAGACGTTTTGTTGTCGGAACGTGTAGTGTTTTCAGTTTTGGGGCGCGTGCAAATCGCTTGCCCGCTGGGTTACGGAATGTAACATGTTAGGCTAAGTTGTATTAGTTAATAATGTAATCATTTAGTTAATAAGTTTAGTTATTTATTCAGTAAATCTCCAAACAAGTAATGTCCATATCCTTAATTCTGTGTTCATCAAATGGAAAGTGTAAGTGTATGTGGGTTCTTCCTTATCACCAGAAGTCAGTGTATCATCAGTAAGCAGTCATCAGTTTAGTATCATCATTAGCTTAGGAGACCCCCTCGTGTTACAATATTTCGTACAATTCTATTCTTCTCTAGGGTTTCAAAAGAAACCACATCTATAAAATAACTTAAAAGTCAACTTTCATTCGCTAGTCATACCATAACTAGTTACGAAAATAACTATTTTATATTTTGCGTTCATAATGAAGTCATTACGATACGCAATTGCGTATCGTAATGACCTTCATTTCGATACGCAATTTTTTGTTTTAGACGGTTGGTACTAGATGACGTTTCTTTAACCCATTTTTACCTAATTTATTTTTAGTTAATTGACAATTCATTTTAATAATATAATGTCGTTATTATTATTATTATTTTTTATTTAGGGAAGATTATTTACATGAAAATGTACAAATATAATCACAAATTAAGTAAGTAAATGTTAATATAATGTTCGAATTAGTCCACATAGATGGACCTATTAGTACTAAAAATTTGTAGATTGAACCTTTGAACGATAGAAAATTATTTTTAATTAATTTTAAAGCAAGTTTTAATTCAAATATAAGAAAAAATAAAAATTTCCTGTACACAGGCTGAAAGGGTTAAATTGTCAAACGTCAAAGCTGGAAGATAAGAAATTTCAATATAACCTCAAAATTTCTTTTACTTAATTAATCACTTTATTTAATGAATATAATAATAATAATAATAATAATACATATTTTCGTCTTACTTTGCATTTCAAAATAAGCAATCAAAACATTCTCTGTTACGCCTTTGACATTGTGTCAAAATTCGCAAATTCTTTCTCATAAATCTCGCGCGATTTTTTAGGAAGTAGATTATTTCCTGTAGTCTGAGCTATATTACGTAGCTCAGGTGGAGTGCAACTGATTTCATCTTCCATGATTACACTAAATTCACTTAAATTTGTTTGTAAATATTGAAATGACATGAACTTTCAAATAATAATTGAATGTGGTCAATTCAATGTTACCAACTACAACATTTCACTTACAAATTTCCCTAAATCAACTCGGTTTAATATTAACAGTTTTTTAAAAATATTTTAGTTTGTAGAAGGTGCAAAATATAAAAAATAGTATAAAGAACTCATTTTATAAGACTTTTTTTCGCACTTGTCAATTAGAAAACTCGCTGACTCTCGTTTTCTAAATTTTGACGCGTGCGAAAAAAACATGTCTTATAAAACACGTTCTTTAATATACTATTTTAATATACTATTTTGATATGTCTACCATAATGAAGAAATAAATATCAAAAAAGTAGTTGATACTCTCTTATTTATACTAGCAAGATATAAAAATGAACGAATATCATGCAGATGTATCTATACGTGCATATTCTTGGGACAAACTAAGATATAACTGTATCATATCATATCCGTACGTGCATATTAACTGTAAGGATAATTCCTGGTGGAAGAATTACAATCTACAACCTTTGCGAGATTCTGAAGCCTGTCTACATCGTCGTATAAAATGTATACCACGTAAGCAAATAGAGAAACTCGATTATGATTGTAAAGGGTATACACTGCAAAAGAAAACACAATTTTATACTCGCTACCTACACGTAAAATAAACACAATGGAGAATGGAAGGAAATGTATTTACGTCCTGGCGAATCTTATATTTCACATGGCACAACGTCGAAATACATTCATCACAATATTCGTTTCATTGCAGAGAAAATATTCAACCAATCGCGTTACGAGAACGAATAATCCAAGGACAACATATGATTCGTTGCATGTAATGCCTTTTTTGCTAGTCATAATATTTATTTGGATCTCACAGGCGTGAAATTCTAGCGAATTGATGGATTTATCAGGCTTAATATCTGTCGACCAATCATGCAAATTGCAAGAAATTTATTCGCCATATTGGAAAGCAATATATACGAGTAGGAGAGCATAAATTCAACATAATTTAGTAATTTTTCAGGTCTTCTATTTGTATTTTGATTGTGGAAACTCAGTTCATAATCAGATCGCCGTAACTTACTTACGAGCACTTCTAGATTTAAAAGAAATTTTAACGGTAGGTTAATCGTTTGAAACCTTGCTACCTACAAGTACAGGCGTCTCATTTTCGATGTTTTTTAAAGGTATCTCAGGTTAATATTAATGAGACACTATTATTCACGAAAGATGACTATTCAAGGTCATTCTTTCGAAAAAAGAATACACATCACTTTATAGCAGTAGCTTAGCAACATTTTGTATGAGAAAGAGAAAGATTATTTGACCTATGCCTATTTAATTTATGTGGTGTGACAGATTTACGTAAATAGTGGCATTACTTTGTAACACACTATAAATAATAATGACATGTCGTAGAATTACAGATACCTAATTATCTACTATACTGCCCTCTGTGCTAATATTTACCCAGTGGCGTTGACGTTTAAATCAAATTATTATACCTTGGTTTATAAGTTAAGTCTATGTTTTTGTATTTTGCAAAAACGTAACTTTCAGAAAGGCATTATTAAAGGTGGCTTTAGACGATCAAATAAATTGAACTTTTTATTTGTCAAATGTTTACAACATAATTTTTGATCAAATGGTTTCATTTTACACGTTCAAATTATATAAACATTTTTTGCTTACAAGTAGGCATACCATAGTAAGAGAAAAATCTAGATTGGTAGCACTGATATTTTTAAATACATATACATAATTTCATGTTTATTTAGGCTTGACATATTTGATTTATGCATTTGACGTGCAAAGATGGAACTTGTCAAAAAGACTTTATGCCAACATTACAAAATACAGCGCATGTAATCTAGGATAATATAATCCCCAGAAGTAACTAAAATTTGAAGTAAATGACCTTGATATTTAGAACATGCCCTAAGTTGGATTTCTTTGATCAAATGGTTTGAACATCGAACGTTCAAATTTCTTTGAACGTGTAAAGTTTCGGAATCGTATTGAACAATAGGAAGTTGAAAAAATTTAAGTAAATATTTGATCGTCTAAAGCCACCTTTAGAAAGAAACATAATTTTCAAATAAATTACTCTTATTTTTTCAGTTAAAATGTGTCCATAAATATTTCATGTTGCACGCCTATGCATTCGAAATGCACTGAAGTTATTTGCAAGTAATATTATATTAGACGGCTCACATATGACCTTGAATAGTCATCTTTCGTGAATAATAGTTCACATCAAAACCGTTTGCACATTCCAGGGTCAACTTTTCCAGAATAGTTTAATAGTCACCACAGGAAATTTCGATCTTCTTTTGTTTCTGAGCTATAGGCAAAAACTCGTTTTTCGTTCATTTTGAAAATATATCATATCTTATTTATTATGATAGTTAGAGAAAATTTGTTTTTACAAAAATTTTACTGTTTTTTAGATAGAATAAAATGGCGTAATTATTTTTTTTTTTGAAAACTTAATAATTCTGGAGGTATAACACAAACTTATGATTTTTTAAATGGGAACCTATGTTGAAAATAGTCTCGTCTTTTTGCTTAATTTATAAGCTTTTCAATGATATTTAACAAGTCTACATTCTTTTGTTTTAAACATTAATAAAAGACGAATTAATAATTTATTGGAGTGAAAATATTGAATCTAATTAAGAAAGATTTGGACACTTTTACTATATTATATGTCGCAACTTTTAAAAATAAGGTAATATGTAAACACCAACAAATTATATGAGTTACATTATTTGAAGCTTCAATGTTTATTTCGACAGAAGTCAAGCCGCTTGATAGATTCAAGCCTGTTATTTTATAGGCTTGACTTGACATTTTTAAGCGGCTTGAAATATTAATCTCGATTGTTAATTTTGAAGATTGAAAAGGCATTTCATAAATTCAAGCGGCTTCAAATGTCGAGATAAACATAGTGACTGTGAACCAGGAATGTGGAGGTAGGTAGTGAAAAATTCAGAGGAAAAATAGTAACCAGTACTTGTAAAATTATCGGGAAACTGTTAGTAACTATGACTACGTTTATCTCGGCAGTTCAAGCGGCTTCAAGTATATTATGACTTGAAAAATCCTATTGGTTTATCTCAGCGGATTGAAAATAGGATTGAGTTATTTTCAATCTTTTTTAAATTCGTATCGACTAAAAGAAGATAGTTAAATACTAGAGTATGCAGGCAGACAGGGAGAAGAATATGATCTAATTTCAAGCTGGATATATAACCTCAACATCTAAAAATTGTCATGTTGTTATTTGTCTTCTCTTTTAAAAACATCAAAAAAGTATTTGTTTCTTCATCACTCCAAATATTTCGTTTTTGGTCAATTTTACTGAGTTCCATGTCAAACTTTTATAAAATATGGTAAAATGAAATAACCAACAAATGATATGAATTTAGTAACACTGAAACATAGTGCGGATGTGCGCATGTGTAGTTACAACATTTGAAGCTTCACGGTTTATTTTGACAGAAGTCAAGCCGCTTCATAAGTCCAAGCCTGTTATTTTATAGGCTTGACTTGACATTTTCAAGCTGCTTGAAATATTAATCTCGATCGTTTATTTCGAAGATTCAAAAGGGATTTACTAAATTCAAGCGGCTTGAAACGTCGAGATAAACGTAGTCTATGATGTTTTTATAAAAGTCTGTAGGAAACTTTGGTTCTATCTTCACTTTTACCAAACTTATAGTGTAGTGATTTCGTCATGTTTGAGTGATACAACTAAATTACTGTGCAACCACTTGGAACATAGTTAATCTTATTAAAAATTCCAAATCTCGGGTTAAATAGATAATAAGATATACTAGTTGCAGCTGCATCCTCCATCTCTTGCTTAGTAGACAAACTTCTGATTGCAACAAAACATCATAGCTAGCTGGCAGACGGACAGCTAGCAAGTTCCTTGTAAGTTGCTCTTACTCCGATGAAACTAAATAATTTATAGGTAATTAAGTGTGAAGGAGAGACAGTGTGTTACACTTCTCGGCGATTTCCGATGACAACAGGCTCCATTCATAATGCAACGGGTACGAAGGAACGCTACACAATTCAATTGACTTGAGAAACAAGAGGAAATTGTTTTCTTTGATGCTGTAGGGAGTTCATTGTCGCTATGTTTCTTTTGCGAACATTATTACGGGTAATTTATTTATTACAAGGCTTAATTTATCAAGACAATGCACATTGGATGGAATCTAACGTCAACTAAGTTTCTTACTTGTGAAACATAAAAAAAATGTGGATGTGGGGTGGATAATCATAATGGCTCGAATTCAGTCGATTGTATAAACTATGTTGCCACATCGTAATATCTGTCACACTTGTCAAATTATATTGGATTGAGTATTTAATTCTATTTGATTAAGTTGCCTACCTCCTTTCATTTCTCTTGGATTTTTTAAAACCACGTTATGTTCGTTCCAATCACGTGTCTCTTCTGTTCTTCTAGCCCTTTCAAGCTCTCTGCAAGATAGCCTCAGATCAGTGGCGTACCTAGGGCGGGGCAAACAGGGCAGGTGCCCTGGGCGCCAGAACCAAGGGGCGCCGCTTGGAGCCCTTGGTATCCGTATGTGCCAGAATTTGAAGTGTTAAAACTGTTGATTACTGCGCGTATTGACATTTTTCGGAACTGTTGAAGCTCTCTATCTGTTTTTTCATTGGCTACTCAACGCTGGGAAATACTCAAAAACGCTGTGCCCATAGTTATTAAATCTGAGTAAATAGTGTGCAAGCTGTGAAACCCATAAACAACTACCTTGACGGCATACTCCAAGTTCTCGAGACTATAATGGATGATGCAAATGAAACGAGTGAAACAAGAAGTGATGCTACGCAATTGTACAACCGTATGTTGACACTTGATTTTCTGACTCTACTTGGATTTTGGACGAGAGTACCCATTTCTATTGATAGAGTTCAGAAAAGACTGCAAGATATAAATATGAACTTTCATGATGCCGCCTTAGATTTGAAAGGTTTAAGAGATTATTTTCGCAATGAAAGAGAAACTTTGGTGACTGAAGCTCTAGAAATTGGACTTAGTCTCTGTCAAATCTGGGATGTTGAAACCGACAAACGCCAACGGCGAAAAATCTTCGAATAGCCATGCAAATAATGTTGACTATTGCAGTTTCCATCGCTAGCTGTGAAAGATCTTTCAACAAATTAAAACTGATCTTAAATTATCTGAGAATCTCCATGGGTCAAGATCGATTAAGTGATCTTGCTTTGATGAGCGTTGAAAGAGAAGAAACTAAAAAGATCGACTTCGAGCACGTTATTAATGCCATTTTTTGATCGTAATGACCCCCGGAATATATGGTATAAGTTTGTTGGTCGAATCGCGGAACACCCGTATATTGATAGTTATTTTGTTATTGTGCTGATTCATTCAGGGTTGAAGTTACTTCATAATAAATAAATAATAAATAAATAAATATATATTCTTAAGTAATTTCAACAACAATACAAATGTCACATATCTCGCAACACTAAAGCGAAAAAGAAATAATCTTGATTTTATATTGTTGACACGGGGGCGCAATTACGACCCTTGCCCTAGGCACCATTTCACTTAGGTACGCCACTGCCTCAGATGTTCCAGGGTTTCTTCTTCTTTGCCGCATAATAGGGAAATATTATGCTATTCATCTTTTAACAAATATTTATTATAATTTTCTTCATTTATGTAACGGAAACAATGAAATAACTGATATTATTATATATTTTTAACCCTATTTTAATTTTCATTTATTTTCTAAACGTTAACTGTGAAATTTAATTAATTACTTTTTTCCAAAATATATTACTATTACTCAATATAGCGTTTCATACAAATATTGTCACACCAGTTTGAAGATAAACATGGCGTTTCAGGTTGCATTTATGCACCCCTAAAAAAAATTAATCGTGAATAGATGCTACTTTCAGGTAGCATCTATGCACCCCAAATAAAATTTTAATCGTGCATAGATGCTACATTCAGGTAGCATCTATGCACCCCAAAATAAAATTTTATTGTGCATAGACGCTACATTCAGGTAGCATCTATGCACCCCTAAAAAAAAATTTAATCGTGCATAGTTGCGACTTTCAGGTAGCATCTATGCACACAAAAAAAAATTGTGGTAAGTTACATTCCACTTTTTAAGTTACTTTGACTAACTTAAGTTAAATTCTAATTTCTGAGTTACTTTAAGTATGAAATAAATTGTGAAAAATTGTTAGCCATCGGGATTCGAACCCGAGACACCTATCTTGCCGGGACAGTGCTATTGGCTGCTCTTCTCTCGATGCCTGAATAATCTTTCACTTTTAACGTCGTATAACTGCTGTAAATATGAAATAAATTATGAAAAATTGTCAGCCATCGGGATTCGAACCCGAGACACCTATCAGTGCTCTAACCAACTAAGCTATCCTCAGCAGTTATACGACGTTAAAAGTGAATGATTGTTCAGGCATCGAGAGGAGAGCAGCCAATAGCTTAGTTGGTTAGAGCACTGTTCCGGCAAGATAGATGTCTCGGGTTCGAATCCCGATGGCTGACAATTTTTCACAATTTATTTCATATTTACAAACTGTTAACTCAATGTTAATATTACTTTAAGTAACTTAAGTTACTCAACTAACTAGTAACCAAAAATCGTAAAGTTACCAACTACTTTTTCCGCAGCAAGTTAAGTAACAGTTACAGTTTATTTATTGTAAATTCACTATACAGGATAATATCCCAATTACAGAGGAATTGTTTCACTGAATGTACAGAAATTTCGTCGCGTGGTGCGCGAGTAGTGAGACCTTACAATAAAAATAGAAAAAGTAAAAAAAAGAAACATATATATATATATATATATATATATATATATATATATATATATATATATATATATATATATATATATATATATATATATATATATATATATATATATATATATATATTTATAAATAAACTATTATTAAATTTAAATTATAAATTATCGGTTCTTGCAAGAAGTATAGCAGACAGTACTTTCTTGAACCTAGAAATGCTCTTAGAAAATATATCTAGTTCTAATAATTCAATTACAAATTTGTTGTAAATAATATCTACACATCTGTCTGACAGTTACCATATTTTAAAAAGTAACTAATTTACGTTACAAGTTACCGTAAAAGTAACTAGTTAGTAACTAAGTTACTAAAGTAACTAGTTACTGCCCAGCTCTGCGTCTAAGGTACAGTGGCGTAACTACCACCCCCGCTGACCCAGCGACGCGGGGGGGCGCGTCCATCCGGAGGGCGCTGGCGCAGCCACAGTAAACGTATAATAGAGTAACAAAATTTTTGTGTCTGCGCCTTTCTTACTTAAAATATAAGCGGCTTGTAAAAATTTTCAGCGGAAGATCATGATCTTCATACATATGCACGCCACTGATTCAAGCAGTACTAACCAGTATCGAAGTAGTGGTAGTTACTTCTGTTATTAAAAGTGTCCTTTTAATTTCTATGACAAATTTTAGTGCATTTTCTATATTATGCTGCAAATTTTGTTGCATATAGTGACAGTAAATTTTGTTATGTATTATTTACGATTTTACTGTTATATAGAAATAGAAAAGTAAATAATGAATAGACATTGCATATTTATTTATATTAAAAGTACCTAAGTATGATGGGCGCAAACAAGGCCGTATCCAAAGGGGGGGATTTGGGGGGTTCAAACTCCCTCCGAAATGTAAAATAAAATACAAAAAAGTGGTCTAACCAAGGTGCTAGCATAGCTCGGAAGCTCGCGTCCCACCACCGCTGGTGGTTCCTTTTTATTTTTGTCATGGAAGCAGTGGCGGCCTTAGGGGGTGGCGAGCAGGGCAATCGCCGGGGCCTCGCGCAACAACCCGAGTAGAAAAAAGTTGATATTTAAAACTTATTTCTGTACATGAAAGGGGAAAAACATGCATTTGCACATACCTTGAAAAAATGTAACTTTCAATTATAAGGCATTTGACCTTGAATGAAAACAAAAATTCGCCTGCGGCGCATTTTTTTTTTCTATATATATATATATATATATATATATATATATATATATATATATATAACCAAACCCCCCCCCCCCTGGAAATCCTGGTTACGGCCCTGGGCGCAAACCTAAGTCCCGCGAGGGTGCGCAATTCTATATAGTTACGCCACTGCTAAGGTACCTCATTTCGCTACGGAATTGATTAGATGATAATATTAATTTGTAGTTATACCATAAAACAACTATTATAGGCCTAAATAAACTAAGGTAGTGGATTCAATATCAGAATTTCATATTGACTATCTTTTTTCATATCGAATGAAACTTAATTTAAAATCCACACTTTTACCAGAGGCATGATCTTCTGCCATTAAATCAATTTATAAGTGTTATCCACAATATATTCCCTGCGTGAAATATTTATTTAAGAGCGATACGTGCGTTGGGCCCAGGGTATCGAAGTCGGCCTGGAACAGATGTGTGTGGGGTAAATTATTAATGCATTCCACTCGTTTCCATACTTTTTCACAGGGAATGTCTTCCCGTCGCCTTTGAAACATTCCGCACGTAAATCTAATATTGCGGCTTCGAAACCTACATTTCCATACAAGCCCCACAATTCGATAGATTTTAGAGTTCAACTAGTATTACTGCATATTGAACCAGACGGGTACAACCAATTTTATAACATGAAAAGGATTATTTATAACAAATGCACGATTTACTGCAATATGATTATGGACAATTTTATTTCTTTACCGGTTTCAAGATGTTATTCCATTGTATACATGTACAAAAGTAGGCTGGTAACTAAGTAATAACTGTATCTGTATGGTAATATTATTACCATACTGACTTGACAACAACGGTCTACAAAATGAAAATAAAATAAAATGAAAATATAATGCTCTTCATTAATACATACAGATAACGTTAGCATATCGTTCTAAATACTGTCTACTTTATTCTAAAGTAATAAACATGAGAAATAAAGTATATAATTTCAATATTTTTGGCAGATGAAAAAATTATTTCTAAAAGTATTTTTGTTAATACCGAATTGTTCTGACTCTTCTAAAACTACAAGTACGCACGTTTTGCGTTTATCAAATAATTTGAATATTTGTCATATTGACATATGTCAAAATAATTGTTCTGTTAACCATAGCAATCTGAGAGTAGCATTAATGAGAGAATATCAAAAAATTATATTCATCAATAATATCTGAAATATCTGAAACCGATAAACTATTGAACAATCCACGGATGTTATTAAGCATAACATACGCCTTAGATGTCTTAAAATCCTCACTCCATGAGCTCGGATTTCAAACTGACATCTGCGGCAGTTATGATGTACATAACATTCCTAGGTATGTTAATAGCTATTACTGGTTTCAGGATATTATTCTATTGTTTACATGTAAAAAAGTAGGCTGGTAACTAAGTAGTAACTGTTACTATGTTCCGTAAGTCAACCAGAAAACCTGTATCTTGATAGCTGGTACACCATGGTTCCTGAATATTTTCATCTATTTCGGAACAGATTGACATTAATTCATATGACATTTAAAATTGACACAACCTAACAAAAATACAAATTAACTAAATGAATGATAACGTTGAATAATGCCAATAAAAATAACGCAATCACCAATATCTCAAATATAAATAATGTTTTCATACTTACATCTATAATAATTATTAGTAATACCACTAAAAATGCGGTTTAGAAATTTGACACTGACGGATATCGTTTGATTTTGTTATGAACCAGGATATTTCGTGGTTGCCGTGGTCCGACTTTTTACCAACTTTTTTCAGGAACCGCGTTCAAAATAGAAACCGGTAAATAATTTCAGGACTTACGGAACACAAAACCGTAAATCTGGTCGAACCGGTTGCATTACGGAACATACTATGTATCTGTATGGTAATATTACTACCATACTTGTCAACAACGGTCTACAAAATGGAAATATAATAAAAAGAAAATATAATGCTCTTCGTTAATACATATAGATAACGTTAGCATATCGTTCTAAACACTGTCTAGTTTATTCTAAAGTAATAATGAGGAATAAAGCACACAATTTTAATATTTGTGATATTGGCATAATGTCAAAATAATTATTCTGTTTCTCATAGCATTCTGTAAGTAGCAGTAATCAGAGAATTTCAAAAAATAATATTTATTAATAATGTGTTGATTTTCTGAAACCGATAAAGTATTGAAAGGACCACGGATGTTATGGATCAAAAAAAGTCTTAGATGTCTTAAAATCCTCGCTCTAATAGCTATAAATTTCATTTCGTGAACTTGATGGATACCTTTTAAAAATAACCGAATTGTTTGCAGGACCCCCTTGGATTATTGAAAAACTGGAATTGATGGAAATGTAATAATAGTAAAATATATAACAAAAAAGTATGTGTTGGTAACTGATTGTGGTTCGAGAGGCCTGGGTTCGATTCCGGCTATACGACCAACATTAAATGAAACTATTTCCAATTTTCTAACAGCACAAAAGTGACCACTGTGATGCTCTGCCTACATCACCTTTAATGACCGTGACGTGACGACAGATATATATATATATATATATATATATATATATATATATATATATATATATATATATATATATATATATATATACAAAGCAAAACCTGTAATGTCAATTTTTGTTATAAATTACAGCTCAAAATATTACTTTTTCTGTTTGGTAATAGAAATTATATATTCTAGCACGTTTAATGATGTTAGGAGGTGCTTCATTCTTAAAAGATTTCTGGTGATATTTTGTTATTTAGAATTGGTATGACAGCAAGCAAAATACCTATGCAACAGACAAAATAAAAAACATAAATTACGGTCACCAATTCAACTATGCTAACAAACATATTTTTAAGAATAAATAATGTAAATGAAACCGGCAACAGAGAAATAGTATATAACATTCGTTAAGGTTACTGAAGCACTTGTTCTGTTAGAACGGTGTTTAAACAGTCTGCCTTCAGTAACTTATGTTTTCAATTAATTTAAATATGATTGTTTTCAAAATTTCAATATTTTTGGCAGATGGAATAAATTATTTCTAAAAGTATTTTTGTTAATCCCGAATTGTATTGATTCTTCTATAACTACGAGTACATGTTTTGCGTTTATCAAATAATTGATATTATTTTTTTAATTTTATCCAATTATTTTTTTTATTAAAACCACGAATTTAAATTTATTTTTTAGATTGTCAATTTCAATTAAAAATTTGGCTCAGTAGAATCGAATAAAAACTTTATTAATATGTAAATTTTCTGCTATTTTTGAAAAGTTATCATTGAAAAGTTCTACACAATAGGCTACTTGCGTGGTAGTAAAAATCTGATATCTATCACTAAATACCTAAAGTTGAAAATGTATGTAAAAATAGAAATTATATTTTTAAAAAAATTATTTGTTTTTTAATAAATTAAGAAAGAAGATTTTCTTTGACGTCATTATTTTGAACTGGAGAAAGGGATGTACATTTAAGAATGTAACCTGTAGATGGTGAGCGAGTGCGAGTTTTAATTTGATTTTGACATTAGTTTATTTTTTTGTCACTGTCTCTCTTCTTTATTATTTACAATTTGCGAGGTTTTTGTTAATTTTATTACATATTTCGATTTGCTAAACGGGGATTTGATGGATTTTAACTTAGCTTATACTCGTACAAGATTAAAATGACAAACGAAAATATTAACCTCCAAACTATTATTCAAACGTCAAACAGATGATTTGTCATGTTTAAATTACCCGCACATGCCGTTGCTATTGGACGTACCGATGTTATTGCTTTACGGCCATTCATTGGTTCGGTGTAATCCTACGTCATATATGGCGGCAATTTAAATATTAAAATTACATTAATTTTTTTCTGGCCAATTAATGAAAATTTTGCCAAAAGAAAAAATATGGGTAGCAAGTTTTTATCGTATCTTCAAAAATATTTAAAAAATTGTCACGCAAGTAGCCCATTATTGTACTATATAAACTATCAAACTAAGTCAAAATCAAATTTAAAAGTTACTTAAAAAGTTAAGTTATTTGTTAAAAAATGATATTGAAAAGTATCTAAAACTTCTATCTTTGTATTTCACAAACATACACTCTCATACTATAATTTGTTTTTTACATCATAATTCGTAAACAGTATTGAAAGTAATAATTTTTAACCTGAATTTCTTTTTGTAAGCATTCTTTATTGGTCCAAACTTCATTGTTATTACCTTACCGGTTATGTTTCTGACAACTTCATTTTAAAGTTGATCGATATTGATTATTTATTCCAGAAAATGCTCATATATCACGGTCTGTAATAATTTTGAATTCCCATCTTTACCAATTCAAAGAATGTAAGACATTCTTTTAAAATGGAAACCGAAAATACACGCTACAGGCAAAGTGTTTTACATCTCTCATGATTTTAACGTTATTATTTTTATTATTATTATTACTGCATTCGCCCGACATCAAACATTAAAATTATTTCTAACTTTCATCACAGATTTAACCCTCAGATGGTACGGTAATTTTTACTATACTTGATACGTCGTTATTCAGGTCATCGTCAACTACAAATCTTTATTTTTTGAAATTTTTACATCACTAATGTCACTTAGATTCAAGAACGTTTCTTCCAGTTGTTTTTGCGACAGATTCATTTTTCAAAAAAGCATCACGTAAAACGCACTAACGTAAGTGGTACGGTGGGGTGTTTGCACCCTCCAAACCCAAAAATTACTAACGCATGTAGTAAAACGTGCATTGCCTGGCCATAGGAAATTACAAGAACCCTCAAGCGTCAGTATAGGTACAAGTAGTAACTAAAATAGAGACTTTACTAGTTGAGGGTTAAAAATTCGTGAGAAGATGCATGGTAATCTATTCAAAATATGCGAATTAAAAAGTAGATTAGAACACCCAGAAACAGGTAATAAGCCGTGATGATATATTTAAATAAATTATTAGCAATGTCTACATAATCATCTATTCCCCAGTACCTCAATTCGAAGTACATAGGTACAAACCGTGCCCTTACTCCAAACATTTAGTATAGACATTCAGTGTGGCGATTGGTGTGATCTTCCCAGGTTAGCGGGGTAGCCGGTGTCCGAACACGCGACCTTTCACCTCGGATCGATACCTGGCGTCGTGGTGAGACGCCGTCGCTGCCGCTGCCGCCTCGGCAGACGCGATCTGGGTCGCGCACTACGCCAATTACAGCCAATTGCCGCGAAAAACCTGCCTCGAGCCACCAACACCATACGGAGGACTGATAGTACAGAATGTACAGAAGAAACTAACGCAAATGGTGATGGGAAGATGAAACAGTACAGTTGTTTTGATTCTGTCAAGTCGATGATTCCTTATTCTTTCTTGACTTTAGTTATGCATTTCTGACATTTCGGCATTGTTTCATACAAATGTAATACACTCTAAGAAATTTTTAACCAATTTTAATACTAAAATTGGTTCCAGGAGGTCCACCAGATTACGTGTAATTTTAACAAAGTATCTGTTTGGTTAAAATGTACACTGGAAACTGGTTTAATATTTAACACAAAATTTCTAGTTAAAAATATGAGTGCGTGTTAAAATTTACAGTGAAATTCGTATTTTAACTAAATGTACGAGTTAATTACCTTCTACAATAAATAGTGTAAAGTACGCGTTTCAGTAGCACCTCTTGATGTATGCATTTACTCGTATTTGAGTAATTTTTACATAATATGTGTAAAATAAGGTAAATAAGGATATCATTGAAATATAAATTATATAATTTTATTATATCAAAAATACATAAGTAAATAAATCTTATATTTGGTTAATATCTGTGTTGTACAATAATATGGTAATAATATAATTTCCATCGGAACTCGGAAAATGAAAGCATTCAAATGGTTCTTTGTACAAACAAATATTTAAAAATATTAAAGTCATTTCAGACACATCTAATTTTGCAATTTTTTTGCAATATATTGTATACAAACACTCAATAATTTTTGGAACGAGGAAGTTGGTTGGTATAAAAAAACCACACTGTTCATTTTTATATCACATGGTATATCCATTTTGAAGTATGTAATAACACTTTTGTAGCAATAAACAAGTTAGTACATCTCACAGATCAAACCAAGAATATGTATATCACATATCACAGTTGCACAATCCACACTTTGGTGCTGATTTGATCGCTGCTTGTAGTAAATACACGTCATATTAACAGCGTTGAGTGTTATTTTACATTTAACGAAATATAGTGTAGTTCCAGCACCGTATTGTGCAAATGTACACTTAAGTTGAGCATAAGTAACTCAAAAAATGGTTGGTAATTAAAAGTAACCATATTTTTGAGTAATATATCTCATTTACTCCATGTGGTTAACATATTTGAAATTTATTTAAATAACACTGACAAAATTTAACTAAACCGTATTTTTAACACGGACAAAAAATGTACTTATTTATGTGTTAAAATTAACAACAAATTACTTCACAAATCGATTTGGTTACTTTACACGGACGATATTTCTTAGAGTGTATGCGACTGAAAAGTACTTAAATTAACGCTTCGGTCCGCCTGATATTCAACAAGAGTAGTAATTTCCTTTCCGAAAGCTGAAAACCCAAATCGTTGAAATTATTATTAGCCTTAAACGTTCCTAGTAGACACTATAAACCTTAGTGTTTAATTATTGGTGAACTGTTCCCTTATGTTAAACAAAGGTACCTTTCGCTATTAACAGAAAGGGTTCACGTCTATAGTACGACCAATTCGATCTATTACACTACAAGTCCGAACAAGCGGTTCCTCTGACTTTTAGAGAATTTTCATGCTTGATATGGTTTCTTTAATGACAAAATATTTCAAATTTGTTCGAAATAACAAATTATTTCTAGTAAAATAAATCAAAATCATGGAATTGTATGCAAGTATAATAATTTTTGCACATCAAACAATTTCTGACGTTTCTGTAGTCATATTTTACTCCGTAAAGTTGCATTGTATACAGCTACAGAAACAAGCGCTATTTTCTTATACATTTAAACAAGTTAAACTTCTTTTATAACCTCAAAATCTTATACATATCTGACGATATATCTGTGACGTCATCGAGCAGATCTGTAGGAAAACTTCGACGCCTAATACGTGACTAGTCAGAGATACTATTTCTAGTGTAGTGATGCACGACGAGGCGAGAGTACTCTCGCATCTCGTGTCGTCTCGTTGCATTATGCGAGACGAGACCGAGAGCGAGATTGTAATTTAAAATTCGAGGCGAGATCGATATAACAACTGCGAGAAGCGAGAAATCTCGCAAGTTTCTCGCGAGAGTCTCGCAATAAAAAGTATTTGTAACTTTATAGCTTTGATTCATAAATTCAATGAAAAATGCACCATACAGGGAGTGGAGTCAACGGAAATTCGTGCATATAACACGTGAATGTGAAAATTATATGAATTGACTATATTTTTTTGAGTCTATCTAGAGTATAATGATATCAGTCGCAGAGCAAGGAAATGCAAAATAAAGACTAAATCGGTTTTGCATTTAATAGAACTAGTTTTTCTCTAACATTTCAGCCCCTAATTCATTCCAGTTAAAACTACGGTTAATAAAATTCTTGTCGTCCCTGAAAAGTAAAGGGTCAACACGAGTGAAGCGGAGTGATTGGTTACCAGTGGGTTCCCAGTATAGCGCTTTTTTATGAGTAAATCTTACTTAAATAGTAGCATATAGTTACTGATAAAGTGTAGAAACTTTTAGTTACAAAAAATATTTTCTTAATGTTTAATTAGTTTTACTGATGACAGAATGTATTAACAGATATTCGTATTGAAATAATTTGGTGACTAGAAATAATTTAGTGTTTCGTCTATTTATTATAGTTATACTACTGTAAATACACGGAAGACGGAACTATTGGTGCGAATTTATCTTTTGTAGTTCAATTGATACGTAAATACCGAGGTAAATACGTAGAGCGCAAGCGCTTATTTTTACATCGAGACTCTCGCACGAGAACGAGACGAGACCCAAAAAAATGTGCGAGAACGAGAGCGAGATCGCAGATCCGAAAACGAGACGAGATCGATATTTTATATTTCTCGTCTCGTCTCGCCTCGCGTGCATCACTATTCAAGTGTGATAAGGCCTCAGATTAAATGCTGTATGTTTGAGGTCTCCAGTATTTTTTAAGGTCTAATCTACACCAACGAGAAATCCATTCACTCTTACAAAAATGCTGTTTGCCTTTGTTGTTTTTCCTATCAATGCTTAAATATCTATCGTTTAGTTTTCATCAACATACATCCTTTCTTAATTTCCATATTAAACCCATTCATTTCCCAATTACCTTTCTCCCTTTCGTAACATACTATTCTATCTTTACCCAAAGTGGCTTCTAACCTATCTTTTACTGGTGTGGAATGGTGTTTTGAGTAATTTTGCCCGTCTGAACCATGTAGTGAGGTCCGCCTGACCGCAAGTTACATACAATCGAGCCATGTGTTTGTGGTCGGTATGTGTAGCAAAGGGATAGCACTCTACCAACTGCTGAAAATTTAATCAGGATGTAAAATGTCTCACAGGAAAAGGATTGTAAGGATCATAAGGGTTTAGTGTGGAACAACTGTGTTTAGATATGACATTAGAAAAATGAGATAACAAATTGTTATTATTATTAATTTTCCCAGATGTACCAAAACATATTATTTCTCTGTTACAATGAGAAAAAGATATAATTACGTGAAATGTAAATTTATTTGTTACAAATAAATCTTAAGCTTGAATAGATCCAAATATACCTACAATTGAAGCAATGTAATAATTTATTTGAAGCATTTATTTGTCTCAAATAAATATATATATATATATATATATATATTGAGATCAATTATATCTTCTATTTTATGAGAACTATGCATTTATTTACGTTAAGAATTATTTTAATTGCGCTAAATTTATTGCATTACTATTGGGTATTTAATAATTTATTTGAACCAAGTTTATATACCTATCTCTCGTAACCTGTCCACTCTAAATAGATTAAAATTGAAGGAAAACAATTAAATAAAGACCAGTACCTATATTTAATTTTTTCGTACACCATATTTTTATTAACTCACAAATTACATCCTTAAGAATATTAATATACATATAATAAAAAATAATAAAAGTATGTACAGGTACCGGTGTATGTGCCTTGGCATAAAAGATGCACGGAAAAGTGCAAAAGAAATATCCAAAACTCCACTCAAGTAGTATATTTTTCACTGTTTCGTCACCTATACCTACACTACTTTTTAGTACACGAATGAAAAACAAATCGCCAGAAATGAACACTGTCAGAAATAGGCACCACCATAAACAAGATGAAACGTACAACAAATGAAAAAATCCATACAAGTCACTTCACTTAAAAGCGTCATTTGACAAATATAACATTGTTCACTCAATGGAAATATTATTTTTCCACAAAAAATATTTATTTGTGACAAATAAATTTAGATTTACACAATAAAAACTATTTTTCATTGTAATAAATATAAAGTTTACACAAATATATTATGAAATTAATTCAAAACAATTACATATTTGTAGGAAACAAATAAATATTTCAGAAAATTATAAATTTATTTATTATAAATCTCAATTTAAAATGCTAAGCATAAATATATTATTTTATTTGAGAAAATTAAATTAAATTTAAATGAAATAAATCACGGTCAAATAAATAATATAACTGAATGAATAAAATACATTTCATATTAAAGATTAAATTGTATTTGTTGCAAGGTTGCAATAATTGGATGAATGAAGTACCCCTTAATTATGAATATTTATTTGCTAAAAACCAGTCATTTTTCTCTGTGATAAGTTGTGCATAAGCACTTTTTGCTTCTACCAGAAAGTTCAATGCTGCCTCCAGTTCTGCACTTATAAGTTCATCTCTTTCGCCATCAAGGCGATATTGACGAAATAATAAACTTCCATTGCCTCGCGATTCAATTTAAGTGGTAGATTTACAAGAAATAAATTCATTATAAAATTTTGCATCCAGTAATATATCAGGTAGGTAGTTTAAAGGTAAACACAGGGATTTAACATGTGATTGTTTTATGCAATTTACTGGTCTCCTGTTCACGACAAAAACTGTAGAGTGTAGAGTTGTTCAGAATTAAAATTTGCATACAAAATTGTTCTATAATATGTTTGGTTTATTTATAATTTTAAAAAGAAATTTCAAAATGTCTGCAAGTTAGTAGCAATAGACTTGTTTTTCACATATAGAATAAATAATTGAACAATATTATTTTTTCGCGATCGTCCAGAAAATTAGCTGTTTCTGAACACTTTTTACATATATTACAAATATAATATGATATACTAAGTGATACTTTATTTGAAGCTCTGAACAGATTTTCGTGAAAAATATATTGAGACAATCTAAAACTTTTCAAATTTGGTATTTAAGACTTTTATATTAATAAGAATGACATGTAAGATTTTCTCTAAAATTGATAAATCGGAAGTGATACTTTACTTGAAGATCTGAACAGATTATTGTGAAAAATATATTATGATAAATTCCAAAACTTATCAAATGTAGTATTTATGACTTTTATATAACAGGAAACAACATATTAGATTTTCGTTAAAAATTGATACAATCCAAAACTTTTCAAATTTGGTACTTAGATTTTTATATTAATAAGAACGACATAATAGATGTTTTCTAAAATTGATAAACCGGAAGTACTACATTACAGGAAGCTACAGATTTTCTTGAAAAAATATATTGAAACATGATCCAAAACTTCTCAAATTTGGTATTAAATATACGTGTATAACTTGAAACAACATTATATTTTGACTATACCTATATGATAAACCGGAAGTGGTACTTAATTTGGAGCTCTTAACAGATTTTCGAGGAAAAACATAATAAAATATAATCCAAAATTTGGTATTATAGACTTTTCTATTTATTGGAACAACAAATTAGATTTTGTTAACGAACGAACAACCGGAAGTGATACTTTACTTAAAGTTCATTGCTATTTCAAACATGGAATTGACGAGAGGTCATATGTTGGCCACATCAGATTTTTTTAAATAATGTATTATTGGTATGTTCCGAAAGCAATAATTTTTTATTTAACTTACCATATAAAAGCTTCAAAATGCGTAAAATAGGAGGTATAATTAGATGATGTAATCATTTTTTTAATATAATTTGACAGTTAAAGAAGTTGAGTTGACAAAATCAAAGAAATAATTGCGTTTTCCCATATATTTGAAATAGGTGAATTGAAAAACTAGTGGGCTTTGATATTCTGTAACAGTGTTACGGAATGTGCTCATTCAGTTTCTATAGTAGTGTTAGAGAAAGTTACTTTCCTACTTGAGTGTTTCCATGGCGATCAGTTTATTTATTTCTCAATTCCTCGCAATAAAAAATTAAATAAGTAATGCAAATCTATAAATTTTTCTTTAATCCATTTTTCAGGACCGTGAAAAAATGTTGTACCCAACATGATCTGAAAGTGTTTTTACTAAGCTCACAAACTTCCAAAGCTCGCCTGCGGCTCGCTCTAAAATATGTTTGCTTACTCAGTAAAGTATCACTTTCAGGTCGTGTATATTACTATTTATTCATTTTCTGTCATATTCTTTTTGCAAATAGTAAATTAAGTATCTAATGATTCTTTATTCCAATGAAGAATATGTCTTTATATTTATTAGAAAATTAATGATTAGGCATGTCTTATGTTTCGTCTGATTGGCGTTCATAAAAATAAAAACATAGAACAAATTTTGTATTTACATTAAAAAAACATATATATTTGTTTAAAGGAATTAGAATTAATAATTGACAACAGTATTGTCATTTTAAGCGAATGATGCTTTGTGGCAAATATGTCACACTTTAAATGTGAGGCAGAGCAACTGTTCTGTTGAAACATTTGCCAGTGGTATTTTACAGGTGTATTAAACAGTGTCGATCCTGTCAAAAGAGGCAAGAGACAAGATAGATAACTACAAAAATTCAAAATACGATGTTTTAAGCAATATCTATATGGTAGTTAATTAATAAACTAATATAATTTTCAATCATTTTAGTTGGTTGCTTGTGTAAAAATATTTGCGCGATATTTAATTCAGAAAGCGATAAGCCGTCCCAATCCTATTACTTCATATGATTTCGGTGTATTTACTCCATTGCAACAAAACGCAGAGAAGCAAATAGTGAAAAGCATCGCCAGAAAAAGTCCAAAAAGTTGAGTGGCCGGGCTAGGATGGGCTGCTCTCCTGGCAGCAACAGACGCCAGCTCTCTTAAAAAGGTTGGCGAGTAATCCGCCTAGCAAAGGATACACACGTCTAAATTTCACATTAAGCTTAACCCGGGAACGTTTTAAAAATCCACAGAGAGAAACCGAGGTTTAGTAGATAACCAAGATTGAAATACCTCAGCGAAGGATGTACTACACTGAGAAATTTCACTATACTCGTATAAAGTGTTAATAAACATGCTTGAATAATCAAAGATATTTTGTTTAGTTCTGAATGCGAGGGTCACGATAGAATTGTTGAGAATAAGATAAGATAGTAGGCCATCAAAACAGTCATTTTAAATATTTATGTGAAATTAAGTAACAAAGGTATAGTTAGAACGATATGAAATTACACAGAGAGCAATTTCTTTAGTTTTTGGCAATGTAGGACTTTCGATTATTTTTTTGGGCTTAAAAAATTACGGGGTAGAAGGCTATCGTCTAAATAAGAGATTGATGATCCCATAGTGTAATTTATGATTATTTTGAAATTATTCCAAATGAAGATTCGTTGGGATCTTCTATAAAGTGGAAGAAAATAAAGTGCATTATTATTGGCATATTTACGAGATATTTCACTAAATTACGTAGAGATGTGCACCAACGTCAGTAATCCTATTTTACGTTCCAAAACCGAGACCAGTGGAGAATATGGCCACCTAGTAGATATTTTACAATTAATTTTTGAAATTTGGATATTTTGAAAAAGTCACGTGATCTGAAACAGAATGTGACGTCACAACACATACATCTTCATCGGCTCTAATTGGTCCCTTTATAGTGTCAATTTTTTGTGTTTTGTTACAAGTGTTATGATAAGTATATTGTCAAAGTTGTCAAATTTTTTACTTTGGTTCGTGTTAGATAATAAAAAATTCAATATAAAATACGTAATTTCCAGTATCGTATTGTGCTTTCTTGCAAAATTGCTGCTCGGAGCAAACCTACTATTGAATTTATAAATATGTCAAAAGATGCGAAGAAAAGAAAATTGTGGCTGGAAGTAGTAGGTCGAAGAGCTGATAGTTGGGTTTTTACATTAAATTTTACCTTAATGGCTGGTTTATGATGGATTTAATTTACAAATTTAGATTTACGTATTTAAATTTATAAATATAAATTGTACATATCTGCCTTTACTTGTTCATGATGAATTTAAGAAATTTATGATTTAGAATTTACATTTAAAATATCACCATATTTTATATTCTAAATGTAAATTTGTAAATACGTCCAATCATTTCACAGTATTTCAAACAAAGATTTTTGGTAGGAAAAAAGACAGTTTCAAGTGACAGTTGAAACATTTTAATTTTGATTTGACAAATAGATTCTAAAAATATGGATGTATTATTAATATTATCTGTAGAACAATACAAATTGATTATGATAAAAATGATAAATATCATATAACTGTCATCCCATTTGTGTCAAACCAGGTGGCCCAATATAAGTGGATTGGACACATTTCATATTTTTAAGTTCACTATAAACCAACAAGGTAAATCGTAAATTTTAAATCTAAATTTGTAAATTTAAATTTATAAGTTAAATCCATCATAAACCAGCCATAACTCTTCAACACCCCTTATTTCGGTAGCAGTAAAACAATCGTTTTCTGATATAAATTCAGCCACCATCCAGCTATTGACTTTTAGTAAACTGTCCGACTTAGCTTGAGTGTAGCCTGTATTAGCCATTATGACTTTATTACTCATTTATAATGGAAAATGTCAACGTCAAATGTCAAATTAGAAGTTTGATAACATGTGACAAACTAACGCCTGCGTTTATTTATCTAAATAACAAAAATAAACTAAGGTGATGGAAAAACTATTTTTTATTGGCTGTGAATGATGTAATGTATGTGTTTCTACGACACAGGAGTGGGGCGTTGTTTTTCATAACTATTTTTGGCGCCAAACTTTTAATTTCATTATTTACGAAAATAACAACAAATTATTAAAAAGATAATTATTAATAAGAAAAATATTGCATAAACTTTCATTTAAAATACTTTTTGAAAAATTTGAAACAGGCTCATAGCTGAGTTAGATACAGAATCTTATTCTCTAAAACATTTCTTTGAAGCATTATTGTCTGAAATTGATAGGCCACTTTTGCGCAAGGAAAAACTGTTTTCCCATTTTAAACGGCTATGACCCGCTTTTCGTGTTTCATCCGCTATATAAACATAGCAACTATTTAGTAAAAAGTATTGTTCGCCAAGCCATTTGCTGTGTGTTGTGACGAAAAATCTCCAATAAATAACTTTTGAAAAATTAGGTTATTTTGTCCGCCTCAAATCTTCGCAAATATTAATCCTACAAAAAAATAATCAGACTATTTTTGTAGGAAATTTTATTTATGTTAATTTTGTAAATAAAGTGTTTTCGCTAGGACCTATATTTTCGGAGATTTTTGCAAAAATCGTGAAAAGAACACCTTTAAACGGATCCACCACTCTTCGCTCAACTTCTACTCTCAGGGACTTTTACTATGTTCTACAGTAGAAATCAAGAAATAACTGTACCTAGTTTCAAAACTCCAGTATTTTTTCCTTCGAAAAATCTAATTTTATTGGGCTAAGGTCTGTATAATACAAATGATGGAACATCAGAATGTTCGCTCGAACGATTCGCAACGACGTCATAATACGCTTTAATTCGCGGCACACAGTTTCTTTAATGCGCAACAAAAATATGTTATGCGAAGGTGTTACGCCACAACGTTTTGTTGTATGTCTGTACGGTCTAGAGGCTTCAGTGCGCCACACTGATGAGCTCCAATAAGACCGAAACGAGTCTTTGGTTCTTGTTGACTGGACCAGTCCCTGATAAATGACCGAGAGGTTGATTCACAGACTGAAATCTTGTGAAACGTGTCAATTCTAATTTCTTAAAATATTACATGAAAACAGTTTCACCAAGTATCGTTATTGTACATTTATTATTGTAAAACTTTTTGTATTTAAACTCAAAAACTCTAAAACTATTTTATTTAACAATTCCTAACTATTCTTTAATTGTAAATTGTCCAAATCTACATATTTGGCAAGTCAGCTTAACACCATGAGTGTTGTGAATCCATTGGAAGTTATCCTGAAATCCTGGACATCCAGACTTGGGATAAGGCCAGTATGGACTTCAGGAAGACTCGCATCAGTATTGTAGAGCAGCGATGCATGAAATGAACACGCCATGTTACCACGCTGTAGATGGAAAGCAGCTAGACCGGAGGTAAGTTCAAGTGGATTGAGGGATTCCAATAAGATGGATTGAAAACAGTGTCCTCACAATCAAGAGGATAAAAATAAAAATGTAAGAGTGATAGAAAAAGAGTATTACATTTCATGATTCTATTGAATAAATAAATATCCTCAACGCTGTTTAACGCCAGAATTTAATACTGATTTAGAAAATAATTCAATACAAACAATTGTATTACATTTTTTTTACAACTACAACTATCTCAATAATCAATCATTTGGGTTAAAATAAATTTAAATGCAAAATCTGAATTGATGTACTAGCCCAAACTCATACTACTTCGGGTATCATTGATTTTAAACTTATAAAACTTAATATGTTATTCAAGTATTCCGCCGTTTAATATTGGGTTACATCGCCTTTATTAATAATACCAGATTTAATTGTATTGCATCCCTAAGTCCTGAACATTTTTTGTGAGTATTGTCCCATATGTCAAGCAAGGTAGATTTAACTGTACGCTGTACGCACTGAATTTTTACAAAGATGCTTTTCATTGTGCCAAAAGTAAAGGGTCTGGGTAGAAGCTAAATATGTAAGAAGATAACCCTTAAAATGCTTTTAATTTTAAAGGAATTCGTAGTATTAACGAGTCTTAATTGTTTTTAGTTTAACTGCATTTATATATATACAGGGTGTAAATGAAATAAGTGCATTAAATTTAACCAGTAATATAACTCGTCGAGAGCAACAATATTTCTTAATAACTTTTTCTCGAAATCGCATATTTTTTTAGCATTTTTACCACCCCGTAAATTGACGAGTCGTTCCAAATATTTTTGTGATAATTGAATGCAGTAGCAATAGCTATGAAAAATTTTGTTTTAGCAATTGACACTCCTGTCAATTGTTCCAATTAAATTTTGATATTAGTACTAAACTTGTTTAGAAGGTAAAATTCTGTCAAAATGCGAGTACACAGACATTGTAATTACTTACCTATGGTTTATTTATTTTTTTACTCGTATCTGTACTACATTTTACTTGACATCACGGTTGACATAAAGACAGTGTCATGGAGTTGCCAACGCATTTACACGGAGCGTTTCCAAATCATCACCAAATCATTCTGTTCTTAATATTCGCACATTTGTTAATATTGTACATCTTTATCACATCACAATACGGAGTGTCACATATGACAATTTTAAAAAAAGCAACAGTTATATCCATAATATGTGCAAAAAGTTCTATGTTTTCAGCACATAACAGACTTCTATTTTGGGAATGGCTCATAATGTTCATTAATGAGACTGAATTTACTTGGTAAGGTGTATTTATTATGCACTATACACATCTCGACAGAGGAAAATGCTGTAAAAATTTTCATTAAAAAATGTTTGGTCAGGAACAATAAATGGACGAGTATTATTGGTACTCATGTACCTCTTTTAAATGTACAAAAGTTTGTATTTACATTTTTTGAATAACGTATTTAAACTATTATGATATGTCGACGATAAATAATCATCTCATAACCTAACAACTATGCTTTTGCTCTTCCTCGTCCCTCCTTGTCTTCCTCTATTCACACTATTCACAGGTGATTAAAAACCCTGGTTTTATACACAAATTTATAATTTTGTTATCCAAAATTTAAATTTCTTTATTTTAAAAACTGTACTATTACGTATTAATTAATAATACTGTTATTTCCCTCGATTCGTTTATTAATTACTGTGACTGTAAGTGTAACCGATAACCGACAATTTTTGAGCAATTTGTATCCGCCTTGAATACGGCAGCATTTGTTCGCCATGAGCGGGTAAGAAAATATGCAGCAAATCTTTAAAGAATTTTAACTCAAAATCTAAAAGACTTAGGAAAAAAGTTATTAAGAAATATTATTCCTCTCATCGAATTACATTACTGGTTAAATTTAATGCACGTATTTCATTTGCACCCTGTATATATATATATATATATATATATATATATATATATATATATATATATATATATATATATATATATATATATTAATATTGCTTTATTAATCACAATAATTAAATGTGGTATCGTATTAACGATTATACAGGGTGGGGCAGAAAAACCTATCCGATTTCAAATCCCTTTTTCCCAGAAGAGGGAGCAGGTAGAGTAGTGGGGTAAAAACCGTTAGAAAGCCGGTTTTATGCCATTTGTCAGTAGTCAACATGCCTTGGTCTGGTGAACATCGTGCTTTTGTTATTGAGCGGTTTATCGAATGCGGCGGTTCGATAATTGCTACACAACGTGCTTTTCGAATTCATTTCGGACTCGGGCGTCATGATCCTGTTCCACATCACGCTACGATTAAAGTGTGGGTGTCAAATTTTAGACAGACGAGTTCAGCATTGAAAAAGAAGTCGCCTGGACGTCCCAGGACAGCAACAGGACCTGAAAACGTGGCCAATGTGAGAGCCGCGATTGAACGTTCCCCGCGTCGTTCGGCGCGAAAACATTCGCTCGCTTTGGCGATTTCCAACCGCAGTATTCGGCGCATTTTGCACCGGGACCTCAAAATGCATCCCTACAAAATGGTTGTTGCACAGGAATTAAGTGAAAGGGATTTTGAAACCCGTACGAACCTGTGTCGCGATCTCCGAGAACTCCCAAACGACGATGTTGTGCTCTTCACGGACGAAGCCCATTTTCACCTTTGTGGTGCCGTTAACAGGCAGAATTTTCGATATTGGAGTGACGAAAATCCTCGAGAAATCCATTAGGAACCCCTCCATAGCCCAAAAGTGACTGTGTGGTGTGCTCTTTCCCGCCTAGGCGTCTGGGGGCCTTACTTTTTTGAAGAAAATGGGCAAACCGTAACGGTCAACAGCGAGCGCTATTGTTTCATGCTGGAAAATTTTCTTAGACCCAAAATGGAAGAAAATGGCGTGGAAAATGTGTGGTTTCAACAGGATGGTGCAACCGCCCACACATCGCGACGATCAATGGACATTCTCAGGGAACTGTTTCCCGGTCGCCTCATTTCCCTGAGAGGTGATCTTGGCTGGCCGCCGCGCTCACCGGATCTCACTCCATGTGACTTCTTCCTTTGGGGTTACCTCAAATCGAAGGTTTACCAGCATCGACCAAGGACCCTTCTTGCTCGGGCAATTGAAGAAATTCCTGTGGAAATGACGGTGAAAGTCATGGAAAGCTACCGCGAGCGCCTAAATCAGTGTATCCGCTCCCAAGGACGACATTTGAGTGATGTGCTTTTCAAAACTTAAATTTAAAAATGGCATAAAATTTGCGATATGTTAATAAAAATTTTTTTTGACAAGTTGAGTGGTTTTAATTTTATAACGTTTTGAAATCGGATAGGTTTTTCTGCCCCACCCTGTATCTAAAGTAGATGACAAATTTTTAACTGTAAATGAAATTTACAAGCCATCAAAATACTGTAATTTAACTTCTAAACATCTTTTGAATTCAAAGTCGGTATTAGTATGAATAATTAATGTGTAATCATCATGTACATCTTTCATTTCCCTCTATTCTATTTGTAAAATTATGTTTTAACATAAAAACATTAAAGTTTATAGTGGTAAATATAATGACGAGCCATCGCATATGTTTTTCTTTCGTTTCACAGGAATTGCGTTTAATAAAAACTTTAGTGTCGGAGCAGCTAATGGTCTGATGATAAATCTTTAAATAATTAAAGCATAAAGCCATGCATACATTTTATTATAACGGAAATTAGTAATTCATGGTTCTAGCTAGGAAATATGATTCGGTTATTAAAATTTAAAATGCAAAAAATATTACAGCTATAAATTCTACTTCAAAATATTACTTTTAGTTTTAATGTGCGCACGATATGGAATTTTATCCATTACGGTAAGTAGATTATGTGAGAGATATTTCATAAAAATATTAAAAGCTTCAGACAAGCTACTTTACTCAAAAATAAATATCATCAGGTCGTTAGTAGGTACTTATTCCTATTTTTTATATGAATCAGTTATGTACAAAGAGATGAGAAACAACTTATGAATCGCCTACTTTCAAAACCCGACAAATCCACTTATAGGCCATATTTTGGGAAATCGCAAAAAAATGTTTTGATTTGTTCCAAATGAATTATAGATTTGTTCGTTCCGCTATGCTGCGTGTAACTGCAAATCGCGAAGGTATGTAATTGTCGCTGCGTTTTGCGATTCACTGCCAATCGCCGCGGTAAATATTTAAGTTACTAAAAATTATTTATCTGTTCGGTCCGTTTGCGTTAAATTATTTTTAAAGATACTTCAAACTATTATAATTATAAAGGATAATCAGTAAAAATATATTATTCCATTTTCCATTATTTTAATTATTTACTATTGTTATATTGCGTATATATCTTGGTGAAATTGAGGGTGTTCGATTGCGTGGCCATCCAGTGTGTAAGTGGATGGATGTGATTGATAAGGTACTAAAAGAGAGAAAGTTTCCGAGTGGGAAGAGAAGAAGAGCGTGTATGAATGCGATTATGAATGTGGCCAGAAGTGTGCTTAGACAGTAATGTGTGGCGAAGGATGATTGTTTCGTAACTATTATTGTGGTCCGGTTGCGGTATTTCGCTACCGAAAATCGGTCACTTTAATATGTTAAGAGTGAGGAATATATGTTGTACCTATGATGTCAGGTTAGTAAGAATGTTGTTGAAAGAGAGACTGATTGTTTTTGGGATGATGTTATTTTAATTCTTTCGGATTTGTGCTAACCCACTAAGTGGGAAATGCGTGATTTTATGTATGTGTATGTATGTATGTATGTATGTACTATTGTTATCATTTAAATTTACTTTTTTACAAATCATAATTCATATGACACTGACATTTATATATTTTACAAATGTATTTCAATTTCTATAATTGAAATTACATAGCATACTTATTGAAAAAATTACAATTTTTTCCTAATATTTATTTGTGAAACACTGTTATACTGGCATATCATATGTAGACGCGAACATTACCGCCGATTATTTTTATACCACCGAGTCATGAGTCACTGTAAAAATTATCACCGCCAGCTGCCGCGGCGTTTTACCGCAAGTTACTAGAAAAACGGAACGAACAGAATCTAGTGACTTTACAGTGAACCGCGAATCGAAAAGAACAGCAAATTTCACCGCCGCGGTTTGCGATAGACGCAGGGTAGCGGAACGAACAAACCTATTATATAAAACATCAATATACATACAGGGTGTATCAAAGAAAAAGTAAAACAATTTAACAGCATATAGTACTGACCAAAATGAGTAAAAAAAGTTTAATCAACATAGGTCTGATCTTCAACTGTTTGAACAAAATTTTGTCTATGTCAGTAAATAGAGTACAAAAAAATAATAAAATTTTATATGAAACATTTTTCTAAATTTCTAATACGAAGTTATTTGAAAATTAAATATTGGACAAGGTCGCCACATTTAACTTAGTACAATGATTTGATTTTTTAAAAAAAACAAAAGCACATCTAAGATTACTTCTGAAAGGTAAACAAAAAGTCTCATTTAATCAAAGTCGTAACTCTTATAGTTTTCGAGATAGCAGAGGTAAGTCCCGTAAAAACTCATTTTTCTCTGCCTTATATCTCGGAAATCGGACCCATGTCAATGTTGATTAGGCTTTTTTACTTATTTTGGTCTGTATTAATTTTTTTGCAATATTTTTGAAACAGCCTGTATACTGTTAAGATATGTACTTTATGAAACCCATTTGGATGTCATAAAGTACTTCTTTATGACATCCAAATGAGTTTCATAAAGTACATATTAAACAACCGAAATTGATATTCCTGGACATGAAATAACGTACATTTTTTGAAAAAATTACCAAAATAGAAAAAATAGTATAAAATACACGTTTCATAAGACATTTCAGCGCACTTGTCCTCTTAGAAAACTCGCGGCAAGCCGCTGGTTTCTAAGAATGACGCGTGCGCTAAAATCATGTCTTATGGAACTTGTATCTTAATGTACTATTTGTTATTTTATGTCCTAATCCATAACAAGCTTCATTACAAAAAGTATATGTTTTAAATTTACATAAAATTTACATACCTCTAAAACTCTTATTTGAAGCATTTATTTCTAAAATCAAAATGAAACCATTTTATTCAAGAAAACTGTTAACAACTTCAGTTAATATATCACTTCCGGTTAGCCTGTTTTTACCAAAATCTGCTATGTTATTCCAATTGATATAAAAGTTTTATATTCCAAATTTGAAAAGTTTTGGATTATATTTTAATATAGTTGAGTGAACCACGAGTCCCGTAGAGCGTCCGACTAGCGATTGGAAGGCTCTGGGTTCGTATCCCAGCGAGGTCCATGAATTTTTAACAATTCTTTCTTCGTTTAAATAAATTTCTCCTGGATCCTAAAGCCCATTTCTACGACTTAAACAATTAGGTTGGATCCCAAATAATTATTCTAAATTGTTTTTATGTTAATATTTAGAATAATTGGAAGAAAAATGTAAATATAAAGAGTGCTACTAATTTTTCAGCTAGAGGTAATCAATTAATTAATTAATTGTGAGGTACACCTACACTTCCATTTTGCTACTGGGGTGTAATTTGGCTGTTTTTACTTTAGGTGTTGGGCGGGGGGGTTGGTTTGGAGTAGGAAAGGAGCGACCGGAAGTCGGCGGCGCCGCAGCCAGCTCTAGATCCGTCCAATTTCCGGGACGAGGTTTCCTATTCCGGCGTTTAGTGCCAAGGGAGACCAGCGACATTCCACCGCGCTACTGCTGGACTGAGGCAAATAGCTGTTTTTACCGGGTACAATGCCAAATAATTATAGGGTAAATGTGTCATCCTTCCAGTTATAAACGTTTTTATAAGGAAGCTATGTTCAGAATTATATTTCAATAAAACAGCTATTTTAGTTTAGCAGAAATAATTAAAAACACCATAATAAATGTTTGAGGGAATATCTCTCTTCTTTACAGCATATACAGGCTGTCCCGTAACTTCAGGTACATATTAGAAGGGCATATAGTTCTTAATGTCCTGATTACGGAACAAAAAGAATTTTTTCAAAATTCAAAAATTAGTTTTTGAGGTTTTTGAAGGAAACAGTTTTGGGACACTGGTTATATATATATATATATATATATATATATATATATATATATATATATATATATATATATATATATATATATATATATATATATATATATATATATTTAAATTAATAAAAATTAAACAGCGGGAGGTTTGGTGTTGGCCACATCAGATTTTTTTACAAAGAAGGGCTACACAACAGGACAAGTCCCAATAACAGTGCAGCACTAACAAAATCAAACATTACATATTGTGAAGTCGAGGCAACATATTAATAATAAACTTATTTAAAAACAGTGGTATAAAAACAAAAATGAATATGAAAGAAAGTCAGTATTAAATAGTATACAAATAACTCAAATAATATTTAACAAATATTTTGAATGTGCGTAAACTACAACAAAGTAAATCAGGTACGTTAGGTACAGAAGCTAAATTATTGTAAGCATGTACTAATCTAACTAGCGGTGAATTCATTGTAGACTTTGTTCTACAGTGCTTAACAAAAAATAAATCAGATAATCGAGTAGAATGATGAGATATCCGTAAAGAAAATTTATTTAAAATAACAGGACTACATATCTATAAAAGCATTTAAAAATTTAAATAAGAAAAACAGGTCCAAAAGTATTCGTCTTTTTTGTAACGAAAGTAACAGAATCGAATTATGTAGATACCTGAAATTCAAAATAGAAAAAATTTTCTTTGGACCCTCTCGATTCTATTTATATGTACATGATAATGCGGTGACCAGCAAACAGTAGCGAATTCTAATTGAGATCGTACAACAGAATAATAAAGAAATATGAAAGTGTTATAATTAGAGAAACTTGTACCAATTCTTAAAATAAAGCCAAGCATTTTATAAGCTTTTTTAACAACATAATCGACATGTAATTCAAACAAAAGCTTACTGTCTAAGATGACGCCAAGATCTTTAACATGAGAGACACGACTAATATTATTATCGTCAATGAAATAATTGAACGTAAGTATTTTTCTATTACGTGTGAAAGTAATACACGAGCATTTACCAAAATTAAGAGTTAAATCATTCCTTATCAGGTAAGAGCTTAGTCTGTCAAGATCTTCCTGCATCGCAGTTCCTGAACTGTTTATGTATTAGGTATTAACAATTTCTCAAATACGTGATTTCGACCGAATTCAATCTCAGTTGAAACCACATCATTAACTTATTAATATTATTATTAATAAGTATGGCCATAATTATGGACTAAATGAGTCCCAGTTTAGCTAATGCGGCTCTGGGCCCTTATCGCAGTGTTCAAGTCTTCCGCTCCGGTCCTTCTACTTCCGTTCTTGTCGCCAGATAACACAGCAATAATTTGCAAACTTGCCTGAAAAATTACCCGAGCCACTAGTGAATTCAGCCATAAGTTTCAAGTCCAACTTGCCTCACAAAGTTATTATAAAATAGAGATTTTTCATTATACATACCAAAAAGTAGATAGCAAAGAACAATGAGAAATAGAAAAAATAGAGACGACAATGTTTTTGCTACTGTTACAATTACTCGTAGGTGGCACATGGTATAAAAATAATTCTAATAGAAAGAGTTTGGCACTTTATTTAGAGTAATTAAAAAATATATTTTATTCTTCATAGTTTTTAAAATGTTAGAGAAAAAATAATCGCGCCAAAATTCCTTGCTGAAATCTATCCCCCATTCTTATGACGTCATAGGCCATGGTTCTAATTTATATTATTTGTCCGTGGTTCTAATGTTCTAAACTGCATGTGTACAGCAACTGTGATATTGTTGTTGTTATAGCTATTAACATACCTAGGAATGTTAAGTATACGTATCAAACTGCCGAAGATCGTCGGTTTGAAATCCGAGCTCGTAGCGCGAGGATTTTAAGACATCTAAGGCTTGTTATGATTAATAACATCCGTGGTTTGTTCAATAGTTTATCGGTTTCAGAAAATTAAGACATTATTGATAAATACCATTTTTTGAAATTCTCTCATTAATGCTACTTTCAGATTGCTATGGTTAACAGAACAATTATTTTGACATATGTCAATATGACAAATATTCAAATTACGTGCTTTGTTCCACACGTTTATTATTTTAGAATAACGTAAACCGTATTTACAACGATAGGCTAACGTTATATGTATGTACAAATGAAGAGCATTATATTTTTATTTAATTTTATTTTCATTTTGTAGACCGTTGTTGACAAATCAGTATGGTAATAATATTACCATACAGATACAGTTATTACTTAGTTACCAGCCTACTTTTGTACATGTAAACAATGGAATAATATCCTGAAACCGGTAAAAAAATTTACATACTCCATTTTTAAACTTAAAATATTAATACTGGGAAAACTTGGAGAAAAACGGTCTGATGAAAACGTTTGAAAAATGTTTTATTACATAGCCGACGTTTCGGCACCAAATATGCCTTCTTCAGGGAAATGTAATCTTACTGAGTTGATTTTTTTTTATGTTGAATTACAAAAGTATATTGTCAAAATTATTTTTAGAAAAATGTAAACCACCCAGTTCATCTTCAGAAACAAGTGAGCTCATGTAATTTTCTGGCATACATTCATATAACATTTTTTACTCAAAGTGACTCGCCTAATATATGGTTTTATTATGGCACACTCTTTCTGAATCACCCTGTATGTAAATATCCATCTTTACCTATCGTATACTCAACTATTTACGCAAGACGTTCCTGACGGCTAATGGAAACAGGAAAATGTTTCCAAAAAACTAAGTTAGGGACATGTAACAATAAATTTCTTAAGGTGCATTCACAAACGAAAATTAGGTTTAAGCTTTTTGTTTAGGTTTAAGTAACTCATTCACAAATGTAAGTTTAAATTACCTGAAAATTAGTTTTGATATGTACAGATATCTGTGTAAATGCTTCATAATCAAGATTAAAATATCGGTAGAGCAGTACTCATCAAGACACCTGTGTGCAGTAAAACTGTAATTCGCTTGGCATTATTGGTTATATTTCAGCAATTAAGTTATGACAGTCTCCATGTTTTCGCATTTGTTTAAAAAGCCGAATCCACCAAGTGAATACTAAACAAAGATGGATGTATATTTCTATATCGTTTTAGATTCGTTCTCATTGGTGAAGTTTATGACGTCAAACTAAATCATAAAGCTAAAGTTTGGACCTTGCAATGTTTAGCTTTATGGTTTGGATTTAGAGACCCTAAATTCTGAAGTGTGAATGGAGTCATTACATAATATGGGGCCACTTGTGAATGCACCTTAAGTCCGGTCACAGTAGGAATGTAGATTGACCCTCCCATTTAAGAATTGAGTATATTTTAAAAAAATCTGATGTGGCCAGCACATTACCTTCCGTCAGTTCTATGTATTTTGTACAAATTTCATGCCTAAAGTTCCTTGCTAAATTAAATATTCTATTTCTTGTACATTACCTTCCGGCACTTGCATGTATTTTATGCAAATTTCATACAGAAAATTATTATTTTGTGACGTTTTCTATATACAGTGTAATGTATCTGCAGAAATAAAAGATTTATTATTATTATTATTTCTTGTACATTACCTTAAAGCAATTGTATGTATTTTATACAAATTCCATACAGAAAGCAAAAGATCCTATACCTATTTCCAGTAAAATTATAAGACAAACACACTATGTCAATTTCACTTGACACTGACATCTTTCAATCAAAATTTTCTTAATATAGTAGCTGTTTCCACAGCTATGGCTACTTTATGAAATTTAATTTCTTTATAATTTTTTAACTCTATATCCATTTAATATTAGGTATAAAATGCAGTCAAATCGTATAGAAAATAAAATATTCTTTAATATTTATAATAACATTAACTGTGAAAAAATGATATTTAACATAGTTTTTTCAAGAAAAACTGTTAAAATCTTCAAATGAGGGTACTTCCGGTTGTCCAATTCTAACCAAAATCTAATCAGCTCTTCGCATGGAAGTAACGAAGAGAAATACGAAAGAATTATAATTTTTAGAATTGTAGTATGGAAGTTATCGTAGACGAAAATTTTGTTACATACACACACACACACACACGGACACACATACATACATACACACACACACACACACACACATACATACATACATACAGACATCATCGTAAAAATAGTAAAATCGTATTCTAGGGACTCTAAAACGTGCTTATTCATCAAAAACTCACCACCGAATTTTTTGACCAAAGACAATACCTTCCTTACCTAAAGGTGACGGAAGGTAAAAAGGTACCAAGACAGCAGTGGCCAAATATTGCGGTTCAGTTTGTAAATTAGATATTTTAATAAGCAAATACATAATTATAAAATCCGGTCTTCGTCATTAATAAAACGGTATATTGTAACTTTGAAACAGTTATCTATTACCATCTGAAAAGTGACTACCTATAATTTAAAACTTACTGTTACTAAATATTAAATTTTAAAGTTCATGAATTTTTACTAGGAAAAGCTGCGGTAAAAGATACACTGACAATATTTTAAACTTTACAACCTCGTTCTTTAAACGTCAACCTCGTAAATATAAAACAAATGAATAAATTTTCTTCCGCCACGATAAGAAAATACAATGAAGTACAACAAAAAAATTGATAAAAATTTCCGAATGATTTATAATTCAAATTAAAAATGCAATCTGTTGGATTAAGGTTTAATTATTCTCTGTTGAAGCGTAAAATATGCGCCGTAATTATAATTTACTTTAGCTTTTGACAAATGAACTTATATTGACCTCAATTTTTTCAATAATTGACGGGGTGAATGGTCAAAAGCACTAATGCGATTACAGTTCTGCAATTTGACTTATAGCGTTTTCTATTTATACAGGATGTAATCATACTTCGGGAAAAAAAATGAAAGGGCATAATAGTACTGACCAAAATGAGTAAAAAAGGCTTAATCAACATGGGTCCGATCTTCAATAGTTTCCGAGATATAAAGCAGCGAAAAATGAGTTTTAACGGGCTTTGCCTCTGCCATCTCGAGAACTATAAGAGTTACGATTTCGATTAAGTAAGATTTTTGTTTACCTTTCAGAGGTCAACTTTAATATGCTTTTGTTTTTTTAAAAAAATCAAATAATTGTACCAAGTTAAATGTTGTGGCAACCTTGGCCAATATTTGATTTTCAAATAACTTCGTTACTATTAGAAATTGAGAAAAATGTTTTATATATAATTGTATTGTTTTTTTTATAGTCCATTTACTGACATAGACAAAATTTTGTTCAATCACTGTCTTTGTCAATTTTCTTCGATTCTAATAGTAAATGGCCTCTTTCTCGGAAACAGATGAAGAGCGGACCCATGTTGATTAAGCATTTTTTTACTCATTTTTGTCAGTACTATATGCCCTTTCATTTTTTTCCCGAAGTATGATCACGCCCTGTATATTATTAGGTATATTTATATTATATATTAACTATTTTGCACTGTTTGCATAACTCGTTTTCCATTTATACAGGGTGATTCTGGGAAGACGCCCCCCCCCCTTTAACTCTTTTATTATAATAGAAAAAAATGGCTCATATAAAAGTTTTATTATTTTACATATACTATTTGATGGCAGATGTAGATATTTTTATAAAGTCAGATTTACAAGATACTACTATCAACTTTTATTTTTCAAATGGCAACCTATAATTATTTTAATAAAATAAAAACCTCCTTTTTTTTCTCTTTTCAACGGTGTATTATTTTTTATTTATTTGAAAAATTTCGAGAAAAATGAGATAAATTTGACATTAATTTAATTGTTTTGCATTGTTACATTTTGTTTATTTTCACATAGCCACCTATAATATTTGTTTAAAAACTATTTGTAATATTTCTAAATTATCTCATTTTTCTCGAAATTTTCAAATACATTTATAAAAAGAACACATCGTTGAAAAGAGAAAAAATGATGGTTTTTATTTTATTAAAATAATTATAGGTTGCCATTTGAAAAATGAAAGTTGATAGTCGTATCTTGTAAACCTGACTTTATAAAAAATATCTACATCTGCCATCAAATAGTATATGTAAAATAATAAAACTTTTATATGAGCCATTTTTTTCTATTACTTATAATAAAAAAATTAAAGGGGGGGGGCGTCTTCCCAGACTCACTCAGTATAATCAGTGCGCACTAGCTGAGTTTTACGTGTTTCATTTATACTTTTCGAGTGAACTATAGGTAGCGTCAAACAATATGGACCGAACAGTACACTGTTGCCATTTCAGGGGCAATTTTAAAAATGCTAAGTTATGAAGATACGGCAACACCGCAGGGCAAGGAACAGGGTGCGGAGAAGGGAAAAAGTTGAGCATCAGCAATTAAAAAAGTAAAATTGTTCGATATCAGCTTCTATTAATAATTAGGAATTGAAATTTGGCATGTTGATTCAAAATCAAAAGCAGTTTTTATATAAAATATAAATAAATTTTTATTTAAAATTGATTTGTTTAATTTTTTACTGTAAAAGCGCACCGTACGTTAACGTGGTTGACAATATTTATAATTAATTGCATTTTATGATAGTCCAATTTTTGTGACTATTAAAGATTAAAGTTGGAAATGAAATAGTATTAAATAATTTTTATGACCAATTTGTTATTTTATCTGAGAGTACATCCGAGCAATAAAAATTGCGCAAATTGCATCATGGTTCATAAACCACCACGGAATTAATCTAGAAAAATAATTATTGCAATTTGGAGTGAAACGATTAAAATTAATGGTTGTATATAAAATCCCTGACAGATTTTTAAGAGTTTAAAGCCTAAACCTAAAAATTAATGACGTGAAAACAATAAACTCGGATTTTAGACTCAAGATTAAATTTATTTCGAATAAAATTAAAATCCATGACAACCAAAATAAAAGAACAAAAGGAAACTTTTCAACCCAATAATTTATTATAACGTTAAAGTTTTTACAACCCGATATTCACGTACAGAAGTAGGAGATTGTGCAGAATTTTTAAATTTATAAGGAAAGAATAACTTCCACTCAAATATATCGATGGATTAGATTATAGCACTAAGATTGTGGTCCATATTAGGAACTCTTAGGCATATACTGCAAAAGAACACTTCATAATATTTGTGTTACTGTAATAGTGTACCCGTAATACGGGCTTGTATAACTAGATTCGATTTTTGCTTATTTTGAAAACACTTTATACCTTTATAAGGAACAAAGAAAAAATGTTTAGATAATTTTGATATGGTTTTTACCTTCCGTCACCTAGGTAAGGAAGGTATTGTCTTTGGTCAAAAAAATCGATGATGAGTTTTTAATGAATAAGCACGTTTTAGAGTCCCTAGAATACGGTTTTACTATTTTCACGATGATGTCTGTATGTATGGACGGATGTATGTACGTCTATGTGTGTGACAATTCTTTCGGATCGCCTAACTCCAATATCACCTTTCCTATTACTATTTTCAAGATATGTACCCATTTAAAAAATATTATGTATCTGTCATATCTCGAGAATTATTAAGTTTTGAAAAAATCGGATTATACCACGATATTCTACGTAAAAATCTAGTGTGGTCAACACAATACCTCCCGCCATTTACCGCCCGACTCACAAAAATGATTAAGCTAATCCTTATTTTTGGATTACCGAATTTTACACTAATTTTGGCAGTTTATTTCTTAAAATGTAGTCTAATCTAATCCAAGTAACTACCTTTATTGATAATAAAATGAAGATTAAATTTTAAATACCGGGATAAAATAGAATTCACTAATTAGCATAAACATTTTTTTGAATCATTAAATTTTATTAATCTAATACATACATATATATTTACATATGCTGGAAATTGTACTGATTTCCTTACCTATTGTTCCATTTACCTTTTTCTTTTTAAAGCGTAACTATTATTAATTTGAAATGATTAGTTCTTTGACAGTGACATTCATCTGTCAGTTACATACATTTGAATAACGGCGCAATCAAGGAATTTTGTTTGTTTAAAGCGTAGGCTCCGGGATTTAAATTATGGATAATTTTATAAATTTATCCATAAAATATATAGAAAACGTATTAATGCAAATCTGTAGAAAATTTAATAATCTTTAATTTTTATAATAACATTAATCTCGAAAAAATAACATTCAAAGATATTTTTCGAAGAAAAACTATTTTTAGGTTCTAGTAAAGTACCATTTTCGGTTATCCGATTTTCACCAAAACTGGTGGGCTCTTTTCATTACAGAAAAAGTTCGAAATACAAGGTTTCAAAATTTTCTGAATGATAGTATTTGAGTTAGACTGGAGGATCCACACATACATACACACATATACACAGACATCATCGTGAAAATGTTAAATTTGGATTCTAGGGACCTTAAAACGTGGTCATTTACCAAAATCTCGATATGCGATTTTTAGCATGATCCCTATACCTCCCTTACCAAGGGTAGCGGGAGGTAAAAAACCATATGAAAAATATTTGTATATTTTTTCATTATCTCTCATAATAAGCGAGCTACGAGGTATTTACAAAATAAGCGAAAATCAAATTTTAGGATGTAGCTCGATAACAAAAGACGATCGAATATTATTAAAATTGCCTCAGAAAGTTGGCATCATCATTTCCTCCACTAATCCAATTCTACAAGATCTGAAGACTTTCACTAATCAATGGACAAAGTGCATTACCAAAAGCAAAAAGTAACACTTGAGTTTGAAGTGTTTGTATCAATAAGTATTTCTTGTAATCTTCCATAGCATTGCTGTTTTATCCCCTTGGTATGTGTAAGTCTAATATGAAAATGAGCCCCTTAAGCGTTAGGTAAAATTAGATTCCAGTGGTGTGGCAGTGCTAGCGAACAACGAACCTCACCCGTTCGCAAACTAAGTCGCTTTCGAATTCAACTTGGTAATGTATGGCCGAGCGTAATTATATAGTGGGGCCGTCTACGCTCAACTCGCCAATAAATATTCATTACAGTTCAAAACATACTCCTACACACGCGACACGCTTCTTGCCCGGCAGTGGCTGTGGGTGGTTACGTTTTACGCTAGCTGACGACATTCAAGGGCTACATTTTCGGAGGACAGAAATAGCGATATGGATTTGGAAAGTGTAACTTATTTTTGGAAATAAAGCAAAATCCCTGGGAAGATGCTATATCAAGAGATGAATGTGTTTTCATGGTGTTTTACCTACTAAACTTTAAAACATATTCCGACCATATTTTTCTTTTTGTACAGAAACCCATATTCATAGATAAGGAAATTTATACACATATTTCGGAAATATCCGCCTCTTCTTTAATAATTTTAATTTCGAATTTTCAAATAATGTTCTGTTTCTATTAATAGTATATTCCGTAACTTAACCACAACCGCGTTTATGATTTTCTTGTGGTTCACGTGGTCAGGTTATGGTTATTGAAAATTGGTTGTGATTCGGAACATCTTGATTAATTTGTATCGGTAAAACAGGAAACCACCGCATCATTAGAAATAAGTGACAACGTAACTCTATTTGTCTATTTTATACTAACGAAAATATTATACATATCAGTATACAGGGTGAGTCTGGGAAGACCCCCCCCCTTTAACTTTTCTATTATAAGTAATAGAAAAAAAAATGGCTCATATAAAAGTTTTATTATTTTACATATATTATTTGATGGCAGATGTAGATATTTTTTATAAAGTCAGGTTTACAAGATACGACTATCAACTTTTATTTTTCAAATGGCAATCTATATTTATTTTAATAAAATAGAAACCGTAATTTTTTTCTCTTTTCAACGATGTATTATTTTTTATCAATGTATTTGAAAAAATTCGAGAAAAATGAGATAATTTAGAAATAATAGAAATAATTTTTAAACAAATATTATAGGTGGCAATGTGAAAATAAACAAAACGTAACAGTGCTATACAACTTAGCAAACTAAAACAACAAATTTAGTAACAAAAACCGCTCCCGGTAAATTCTTTTTGCTCTTCTTATGATTCCAGTCGATTCACCAATTATCATATCAATTAATTCGTTCTTCGTAAACATTTCAAAATATTTTTTTTGTATACAAAATAAGTTAAATTAAGTAACAAACAAATGTATACATTTTGACATTAATTTAATTGTTTTACATTGTTACGTTTTGTTTATTTTGCTATTAGGTGACTGCTAGATTTTCTTTTGTTTAATGTTTCTAATATTTTTGATGTAATGTTCCTACCTTCTTCTGTTTTTGTGTAAATTTGTATCCATTTTCTAAAATAAAAGGCCAAATAATTCCTCTGACAATAAATAAAAAAAAAACACTTCCCGAAAATATATTGAGTACAAGTTCAAGTCTTCTGTACATACCAAAATTGTATCTTCATTTATTATGAATTATCTCAAAATTATTTTTTGGAGTTACCGTTTAATAAGGTAATGTATAAATAGAAATTTTTGATAGGTTTTATTACGATAAACCTTGTTAATAAAAAATGCAATTTTCATCGTTTTTCATACGGTGTGTTCAAAAAAGTTCCTAACTTGGAGTAGGCTAAAAACAAAGAAAGGTATGTCAATTTAAAAAAATAATTAAATGACAATTTGACATGAGATATTGTCAAAAATGTTATCTAAAGAAATCAAAGCTTTTCTTCTTGAATCTTATTTTAGATATGGAAACAAATTAGAAAACGGCGAATGTCAATATATTGTAACCTTCTTTATTGTCTTTTTTCCATAAAATTACATTTACATACGTTTCTCTGTCCATAGCCTACTACGAGTTAGGAATTTTTTTGAACACACTGTATTATTTTCAGTAATAATATAACAAGAAAATTTATAAATTAGTTTCTAATTTATCCAATTCTCGAATTATATTTAATTAGATTAATTTTATAAATATATATATATATATATATATATATATATATATATATATATATATATATATATATATATATATATATCACCACGGCATATTACCCATTGCTGAGTGCGCCAATCTGCTTTGTACGCAGATATCGGTAATGATGATGACATATTTATACCATGCGGGCGTTTACCAGGCGTCACCTCACGGGCACTAATTGCTGGCGTGGAGAGTGCACCACAGGAGTCAATTTTGTGCCATTTGAAAATTCTAAATATTTGGCGTCGGTCGGGATCGAACTGGGTTCCCCAGATTCGCGACCAGGCACTCAGGCACGCCGAGATTAATTTTGATCCACAAATTTCAATCAACGGAATCAGGCTGTCATGCTATTGTAACGCTATCTACTGTCGTAATTAACTAGCTTCATTCATTTACATCGTTTAGTTGGTAAGTCTGTTTTGATAACTAGAACACACTTTGACAATGCAAAATAAATAATCAAAAGATATAATTACTAATTATGGTATTTCTAGAAGTGGTTTCTATAATTTTTTGATTTATTTCAAGATCAGAAATGGCACAAAATTGGTCTTTTTCGCTCATTTTACTTATGATTTGATTACTATCTGTCATATGTCAAAAACAAAAGCTACAGGGATCATTCCCGGGAATAATCTCTAGAGCTTTATTCTCAGTATAATAATGACAGGATTGGTTGAAACGCAAACACGTGACACAAAATGCAATATTTCATTGGTTGTAAGAAAAGACAAAAAATAATATGTATAGAATCTAATGTTCTACCAACCGAACTATCAAATTGATTTTAATATTTTGTATTATTTTCAAACTAATATTGCATTAAATATATACATGAACAATGTCAGCTAATGTAAATTAATGCATATTCCTTTTATGTAGGTATGAGCTCGTAACCCCATTCCTTCCTTCGCCTGGCAGTGTAGGCTAATAGAATAAAAACAAAGTACAAAACTACCCATCAGTCACTAAAGCCAGGATAAAAAATCCTTGGCGTTGAGGATAATTGACACAACAGGATGGCGTTGGGCTGGAACAACATTCGCGAGATAATAACATTATTTTTCTCTTTCTTTCACCTGCGGTTCATTTTAAAGAGTTGACAAGTGACACGGATTCGCTTTTAGTATAATTTACTTTGCTGCTACAACCGGAGGTCGAAGTTCACACGGGGCCGTCAGGCCAAAAATACTCAGGCTACGAAGATACAAATGTTCAAACTGACTACGTTTAGATTAACATGGTAGGATAAATTGCAAGAGTTTTAAAAAAAGAGAAATGTAATTTGACATATATGAGATATAATAAATGTGTTAAATATATCTCCATGCATTATAATGTTTGGATATGGCATTATTATTTAAAAAATAATGGTGGATGATAAAAGCCTCTCATTTATAATTAAAAATTCGTATATGAAATATTAAAATAAATTTAGGAAATTTCAAAAAGATGGAACAGTATTTTTAGCTCTCGCTACCATTGGTAAGGCAGGTATAGGGATCGTGCTAAAAATCGCATATCGAGATTTTGGTAAATTACCACGTTTTAAAGTCCCTAGAATCCAATTTTAATATTTCCACGATGATGTCTGTGTGTATGTGTGTGTGGATCCTCCACTCTAACTCAAATACTGTTATTCAGAAAATTTTGAAACCTTGTATTTCGAACTTTTTCTGTAATAGAAAGAGGAAATGGCACTTTACTAAAAGCTGAAAACAGTTTTTCTTTGAAAAAACGATAACAATCCTAAGATACAGGCTTCAGAAGTTGTAAGACAAGATCTAAAAGGATGACGGTCCAAGCTTCAAAGTACAAAAAGATGAATGTTCGACAGCCATATGCGCAAATTATAACTTGGTCAGCCGATTTTTATTCAGTACTCGTACTGAACAGAAATTTGTTAAGCTAAGAGCGGTGTCAGTGGCTATCTGATAAGATTCCGTAACTCAGTAGTTAATTTTTAGCAACTGTTTAAAAACTTAACCAATTTAGTACCTATGTTGACATAATATAACAAACAATAGGATACAATTTTTAACTAATTGTTAAAAATTAACTACTGAATTACACAATTAATAAAACCACCAATCGACGCAAAAATTTTGGACGAGTGACTGATGTAGCGAACCAGAACCAGAACCAATTCAAAAATATTTTGTCACTGAATTTCAAAAATATGGGAGTTCATGGACTTTCATAATTTCTACCCACAGTCCATTGCACGAGACCTTTCATTAAACCAGGACTTTGAACCGGAGCTGAGTCGAAAACCGTAAACCGGCAAAAATAACGGAGGAATTCTGTTAGGTCCTACATAAGTTGAAACTTGACCCATATGTGGATATAATAATTTTAAGAAATGACCAACCTGAGTTTCGAAATAAGATTAATACACCTTGTCATTCCAAAAACATTAGATAGGGTTTCAAACTTTAAAATTCGCGCAATGAAAAAACAAAATTTGTAACATTTATCTTTTTTCCCCTGGCTCTTGGCAGTTTGATGTTGGGAAAACGATTTTTTCTTTGTTGAGAATGGCGGTTTTTAAAAGTTAGCCCCAGGCGGCAAAATGTCTTAAGTCGGCATTGATTTAATGTAGTTTTTAGAGGAAATTAATATTTATTAAATAACGCTATTGTTTAGTTTTAACTGGTTATGTATTTTTGGTCATCCTTGCCTTTATTTATGAGTAATTTCTCTATTTGAATTTTCTCCCTTTCGTCATCCAAATTTGATTACTCGCCCCATAATTTTTCACCTTCACCCTGACTACAATGTACAACTCCTCCCCTTGTAGAAACCATAACTTACCACGAAGTCCGCCCCCTATAAATAAGCGGACTCTCACCCACGATTTTAAAATCATATCTCGTATCGTTGCCCTCTGGTTGAGCGAAACAGGCGAAAGAACATTGCATGTTGCGATCGTAACATGCAGTATGGGGTAATTTAAGACGGAACCTCCCACTAGTAGTACTAGACGAACAAATAGCGATGAAAGGAGGGTTGATGCAAGAATTACGGAAAGGGAAGAGACTTGATGTTGATAGCTCAAATAAGGGATGTAGGATTGGTTGTTTAATGGTTACAAGGGGTTCAGAAAAGATTGAATTTACATACGTATAGTCTTGCTTTTAGAATTTGAACTAATGGAGTGTTCTGGTGCAGAAAACGTTGTCATTGAATCATATAGTTAACTATACATTGTAATCACGACTATCAAAATTATGTTGGGATTCAAATGGTATCACAGTTAACAACGTGATTATTGTTATCTATGCTTTATGCAGCTGTAACTCAATGTATTAAATTACTTATTGCTGTACTGACAATCCGAGTTCACATTCCAAAAATGGTTTATATTGCACAATAGCGGATTTTGGTACAAAAGATTTAAAGAAACTAACTTTTGGTAAACAAATACTACAATTAGTACACCGAACAATGAGCAAAAAGTGGTGACGATATAAGATCCAATTATTTGAAAGAAATGTTAATAATATAACTATTTTATCTTATAATATAATAGAGTTGAATGAAAAACTATTTTAAAATATAATCCAAAAATTTTCAAATTTGGTATATAATACTTTTATGTAAAAGGGAATAACATAGTAGATAGGCTAACCGGAAGTGATATATTAGCTGAAGTTGTTAACAATTCTTATTTAATAAAATGGTTTTATTTTGATTTTAGAAATAAATGCTTCAAATATTAGTTTTAGAGAATTAAAGTCGAGTACATCCAATATTATTAAATTAGCTCTTTATACAAGCGGTTTTTCTACTAAAGCTTGCCATGGATTAAAACAAAAAAGTACAAAAAAAAATTAATGTTAATGTTTAATTACGTCAAATACGTGCAATTTTATAATTGGGTCTATATTTTATGGTGGTCTTGCGTACAAGGAAGTCGTGTGGTGTACACATCAGATTTTTTTATATTAGCAATTAGATTATTTTTTTAAAAAATTATTCGAGATTAAATGTTTGATGCACAATCGACTAATTATATAATATCTTAATTGTATAAACATTATTCAACGGGATACTCATTTAGTTCAGTGTCAATTTTAAAACGTCAAATGACTTTTGCTACTTCCTGTGAGTCGGGGTGAATGTTAATTATTTTTATTTACTTTGGCCTCTATTCTGTAACTCGGTGGTTAATTTTTAACCACTGGTTAAAATTTTTATCCAATAGTTATTGATTTGACAACCAAAAATTAACCAGTGGTTAAATATTAACCACTGAGATACAGAATAGGCCCCTTTGGGCCCAATAGATATTTATTTGACAACTAAAAATCCATTTTTACTTCCTTGTACAAAGTAAAGGAAGTATTGTATTCGCGAAAAATTTCGGTTTCCAGATTTCAACGGAAATATCCATTTTGGCCATCCTTGAATCCATTCTGACTAATTTCGTCGTGACGTCTGTACGTACGTACGTACGTATCTCGCATAACTCAAAAACGGTAAGCCGTAGAAAGTTGAAATTTTGTATTTAGGACTTCTATAACATCTAGTTGTGCACCTCCCTTTTTGGTCATTACATAATTTCCAGAAAAGGTACTTTATTTGGAGCCCATAATAGATTTTAATGAAAAACTGTATTAAAATATAATCCAAAACTTTTCAAATTTAGTATATATCAATTGGAATAACATAGCCAGGCTAACCGGAAGTGATAAATTACCTGAAGTTGTTAACAGTTTTTCTTGAATAAAATGGTTTCATTTTGATTTTAGAAATAAATGCTTCAAATAAGAATTTTAGAGAATTAAATTCTGCGTCTAGCACATCAAGTATTATTAAATTAGCTCTTTGTATAAGCGAGATATGTAAATTTAAAACTTATATACTTTTTGGTTTTTGTAATGAAGCTTGCTATGGATTAGGACAAAAAATAACAAAAAAATAAAAAATAGATGTCAATGTCAAATTACGTCAAATACGTGCAATTTTATAATTGAGTCTATACTTCATCTTCATATTGGTCTTGCGTACAAGGAAGTCGTGTGGTGTCCATATCAGATTTTTTTGTTATATGTCAACGTACTTGATTGGTTAAAAAGTTTAACCAGTGGTTAAAAATTAGCCACTGAGTTACAGAATAGGCCCTTTTCTTGTATTTTAAATAAATTGATATTTCATACTCTAGACAATTTGAGAAAAAGAAACATTAATCTTTAATTTAATTGTTTATATTTAAATAGTATCAATTGTCTTTTGTATTATTATCATATTTTTCTATAATCAGTTAAAATTTGTAAAATACAATTTTAAAAACAAACTTCGAATTTCTCTTTTCATTAGATATCCGCTGTTGTTGCACAAGTCTTTTTTTATTCCTTATTTCCGTTTTAGGGCGTAGCAGTGAATATTTTTTTAATAACCACCGAATTTGTAACAATATCAAGAAACACAAGAGCTAGTAATATTGTTTGATAAATCGAATTTTATGAGTTTAGAATATCGAAATCACCAGACTTCAATTTTCCTTGAATATCCAATTTAAGGTAGCAGTAATGTACCTTTATCGTAGTGGTCGAATATTATCCCTCGGTTTGCGTATTGTACTAGGAAGGAATTAGTTTAATCACAGTACTAACCAGATAACATATATTTGGCTAATGAAACTATTATATCTTAACTGGCACCTCCACCAAAAAATTCCTAAACTCTCTTATGCACTTAGGCAATTTGGCCAGAAGTTTACACAGTGTTACGTTAAAGAATAGGGCTCTGTACACAGTTTAACCGTTGTGGTGAAACTCATTACTATAATAGGCACAGGGAGTTAATTAACTTTTGTGAACTGCGTTGAAAACTCTGTTTTTGTGTAATAACCTCCCTTGAAAACATAATTTTGCCTACAACGACCATATCTGGATTTAGGGAGGTGTTTAGATAGAACGAATAAAAAGAGATAGAATTTTAACTGTGTTTAAAAGCAGTATTGTAGTTCTTGCATTAATTAAACTGGTATTGTAGGACGAACATAGTATGACTAGCGAATGAAAGTTGACGTTTAAATTATTTTATTGATGTGCGGTTTCTTTTCACAAGTTTTCTATATTAATTATATTATTATATTATTACATTTTTGAGAGTTTGTGCTGCTTTGGATGTGTCACGTGTGACGGTAAATAATATCAAAAATGAATTCAAACATGGATAAATATCGTCCCCAAAAAAAATTGTGATCCGTCATCCGTCCAAAATCAATGCGAAACATTGCAGTCTGCAATTCGACGTACTTACTATTTATATGTGTTGTGAAAGAAAATTTCTTTTTAAGGCCCTTTTCATAATCAATTTTAAGTATTATAATTAAATTAAAAATGATTTCTGTTTTGCTTTCAAAGCTATTTTCTTATTATATTAATTGTTGTAATCAATTAATGTATTAATTGTTGTAATCAATCCTTATTATTATTGTAATGAATTATAATTAAAAAGAAAATAATTTATATTATATACCGTTCACATTATTTCTAATTTAAAGTCCATGTGATCGGATTTTAATGAGGGCATAATGAACGATTATGCCCTCATATAATGCTCCGGTTGTTATAGATATGTTTATATACACCGTATCCTAGCAGTAAACAGTTCATAATGGCCGCTTTCAGCATGGCACAGTGCTGAGCACCGAAATTTGCCGAAAACAGTTGCTGCACCAATCACATTCGTCCATTCATTGCATTCGGTAAATTTCGGCGCTCAACGCTGCCAGCACTGTGCCACACTGAATGCGGCCGATGCTTTAGTGAGACATAAAATAATTTAAACGTCAATTTTCATTCGCTAGTCATACTATATCTATCTATTACAATTAATAAAAAAATAATGTCGATATGTGTGAAAAACAGTAGCATAAAATTAAATTGATGAATAAATAATAAATAAATATAGATATTTCGATATATGCATAATGGAGTTATTAGTAATGAATTTTAAATTATATTATATTAGTTTCACAAAAATATTTCTATGATTCTGTCCGGTTTTTATAGGTAAACCTAAATATATTTTCGCGGACTATTTTACCTTACGTTAAAAGACGTATCACTTTCGTAGTTTTCACAGGTTTTCGGAACGGTGCATTCAAGGTGAATGAATGAACGGTGACTTACCTAAAACAAACAAAAGAATTACACAGTGCACACTACGATATTTAAAAAATTAAATTAAATAACAAAAATATAAAAAGGTTGTTTCAGTTGCTCATCACAATATCATTTATACTTAAACGTAATTTATATGGAAGGACTTCCATTTTCTGATACAGTAGTTTCCTTCGTAACAAACATATATTGATATATTTTATGTATTTTATAGTAAAATAGATTCATTCATAAATGAAAATATATTTAAGTTGAATAATATTCCTACATTAATGATATATTCGTTTCTTGGTGCTAAGTAAACTGTTGAGTTATAAATTATAACCTCGATTATAACTCACTCTTATCGGCCAATCACATTCTTTTCTAATTGGTTAAAAATAGCGAATCAGGAATCTACCGATAATATTAATGATAAATTTATCAAGTCGTAGATAAAGTATATTATTCCATTCACTGGTAATTGCTATTGCTATTCAATTATCGCTCTGCGTTCTAAATAATAACCAGCATTACACACTTATTGGATAATACGCTTTTTTCAACACCTACCTATACAGTTATACTTAAAATAATATTTTTTATACTCCGATGTGTAAAGTTCATACTTTACACACTGCAGACAAGGTGTAAAGTACCACCATCAATACACGTGTCGCACTTAATTTGTCTTACCTAAATTTTGTTTTTTACTGAGTATTGTAGTATTCAACTTCAGATGTGTTATCTGTCAAATGAGAACTCGGTATTTGGCGCGTTCAAATTGTCGTCTGTTCATCTGTCAAATTTCTAATTTGTTTCAGGAACGTTATTTAAGGTCGTATAAAAATTCTTGCATGCAACTCAAGTGTAAACAAGCATTATAACATTTGGTCAATAATTTTCGTGACAAGGCTTCCCACATGTCATAAAGCTTGTGTTTACACTCTTGTTGCATAAATAACTATTAATACGAATCCACAGCAACCACCAAAGTTTTCGTTGGTTATTATAAATATAAATATTCAAAATTGTGTTTAGTTCTAGTTGAATATGGCGTTCGTTTTGAAAAAAGTTTTATGTCGTTTTGGAGTAAAAATATTTCATCTGAGGTGTTAGCAACTTATGAATAAAATGTTTTAATCTCTGGTCTCATAAGTACCTAACTAATTGGAGGATGTTGAAAAGAAAAATCAGTTTTATATAAAAAATTGTTTTTGTATCGAAAAGGTTCATAGACAGTTTTACATAATATCAATATCTGACGAGCTACAGGCGGGAGAATTCGCGTGTCGTACCTAGTCCGGATGTTAAGGGCAAAAATTTGCCACACCCCGTATTTTATGAATCGAGCAAGCCGTTTGGGACTGCAAATATTTGTTGCTGTAATTAATATTTGAGTAAATTTAATATACCCAAACTATTTGCATCATATGTATTATTTACTTTGTTATTTACGAAATAAATATTCATGATATTCCTTTAATAGTGGGATTCTGAAACCCAGCGTTAATTAACTTCTGGCGGTAACGTGAATTAACTTTGATTTTGACAGCTGTGGTATTCTGAAACTCAGCGTTACTTAACGTTAACGCTGCTAGTCTGCGTTAATTCACGCTGGACATATCGAAGCGTTAACAGGGAAAACGGCAGGTTGTCTATGAGTTTTATGGTCTAAATAGCCCTGATATTTTTCGTGTAGTGCTGTATGTACTTGTAAGAAGTATATTTTATTAACAGTGAGTATAGTTATTTAATTGTTTATTATTTATAAGTAATATATTGTTAACATAACCTTATAATGTATATTTTTTTAGCATTACAGTGTTAAAATCACTAACAACGAGTCCGCAAGAGTATTAAAAATTAGAATTCAATACAATAACGTACCTAACATCATAGAAAATGACTGATGTATATAAGAACTAAAAAGTGAAGTGAATAAAAACAATTTTGTGTTGGTTTCAAGAATGTAAAGTATTTTGATTTTTATGTTGTACAAGTATTACAACAAAAAATAATTTCCAGGAAAGTGATATTTGATTATTAATTCCATGAAGAAATTCTGATTATAACAAACAAAATTGTGTTTGATTACAACAAAGAATACCTATACTGATTATAACAATGTAACATAGGAAAAAATACAGAAAATTATTGATATATTAGAAAAGTAATTGATTACTGGTACCTATACTAAAATTAGTAAATGTTTTTAAATAGAACAAATATTTTAAAATATTTCTTTTCGCCAGTTACTGGAAATCTTATTCGTAAAGTCAGTAGGTGCTTAATTTTCCATTGCAAAGTAGGTAACTTCTTTCATAAATCTTCTAACATCTAACTGCAGACTGGCTAAGGCTATATTATAAACAATTCCACAAGTCTCCATTCTTGTAGGTATACTCTTTATAGGTAAATTAATACGTGTGTCTTTATTATCTATTTTTATAAAATACTACTAGCTACTTTAATCGTCTTTTATTAACATACGTAAATAAACAGAAATATATTTTAGCACAAAATACCTACACGCAGTAAATATATTCGTTTATTTGACGTTTGAAACACACGTTTGACATATTAAAATAGACAGATAAATGTAATTTTTGTTATGTTTAACCGCTTTTTATTGGTTGAAAATTTTAAAAGTGAATTTACGCTGGCGTTTTTAACGATCCACTTTCACGCCAGTATTTCAGAATACCGATTTAACGCTGAAACGTGAACGTTACTATCGTTACTTTATGCCGAACGTTATTTAACGCTGGTTTCAGAATCCCACTATATATTTCTAATAAAACCATAAAATATATCACGAAAGTTATTTTCCGCTTCCTGAATATAACTAAAAAGTATTGAAAAATAACGAACTATTCAAGTAGCCAGAATTAATTAACTAAAAATCGGTTGGAAAATAAAATTATTTTGACGATCACCCAATTTTTAAAATATAATTATTCAATCAATTTCCCAAGCGCAGATCATTAGAATCTTCTACAGTCACTAATTGGTAATTACAAGGAAGAATGAAACTAAAAAAGGAGAAACAAAATTTAATTCATACATTTAATAACTCTGCCGATATTTATATATACACGAGGTTTTCAAAATACAAATTCTGAAAGGTATTCACGAACTATACTCGTACCATAAAAGTAATTAGTAAATATTTGATCAAATAATTGCGTAGGCTTCCACAGTCTGAGTCATGAGAAATATTCGTTTTCCGGGAATGGACTGTGTCATATTTTGAGTCAGAGCTCAACGTTTCACCCGCAGTCGTATGGGGCATCTTCAGGAGCAAGGGGGATAATACTGTCTTAGACAAGGTTACCCGACGTGTCAACCACGTTTAAGCAACAAGAGGGGGAGACTCAGTTTACAAGATTATCCGACGTGTAAACCACGCTAGAGGCCAAATAAACCAAGTGACGAAGGAAGGCCGAGAAGACAGTTATATACTAATCTAAAGATACGGTAGATGAGCGAAGCTAATGAGGACCAATGGGAAACGAGTTCGTAATGGTAGATTGGGCGTGTCGTGTTCCGAGAATCACTGGTTTCCACATGTGGCTCAAGAAATAGCCATCATCCCGATTGATGTAATTATGATGTTTCCATATTTCTAAAGTTTCCCTGTATTTACGTCTGTAAAACTCAGGGACAGGAGCTAAAATGCGGGAATTTTCAAATAGGATGTTATGTCCTGTGTTGTGTTGGTGTTCTGCGACCGCAGATGTTAATACCATACCATTACGAAGACAGCGTTTGTGTTCTGACAATCTAGTGTGAACACTCCTTCCTGTTTCACCTATGTATACTGTGCCGCAAGAACAAGGAATACTATAAACACCGAGTGATTTTGGGAGAGTATTTCTGAGATTTTTTGTGGAGGTTTATCATCAACCGAAACTTTAGATTAGTATATAACTGTCTTCTCGGCCTTCCTTCGTCACTTGGTTTATTTGGCCTCTAGCGTGGTTTACACGTCGGGTAACCTAATAAACTGAGTTTCCCCCTCTTGTTGCTTAAACTCGGCCTCTAACGTGGTTGACACGTCGGGTAACCTTGTTTAAGACAGTACTATCCCCCTTGCTCCTGAAGGTGCCCCATGCGACTGCGGGCGAAACGTTGAGCTGTGACTCAAAATATGACACAGTCCATTCCCGGAAAACGAATATTTCTCAATATTTGATTAGTCTAAGAATACTCTATAAATGTATTTTAGGTTCTATAAATGAATTTATTCTTTGCATTTTCAACCTATATATCTATATGTCAGTTTCATTCATATATAACACGAATAAGTGTTAGTTGAATAAATAATATAGTGTCCGTTGGCGTGAAAATTTAAAAGCGGCAAAGCTCATACATTTGAACGTCGTGTGTGAGTTTTATAAGGTCACAGAGCAAGTGTCGGTGAAGTACTCTGACATTTAAAGTACACTTACTTAGTTTATCATCAGGTAATGCCTTATTGCCCCTACGTTTTATGAGAGTGTTCTTACTTTTTTCTTACGAAAATGTGTTGTAAATTATTACTCTTTAGACATTAACAGCATTAACACTTTAAGCGCCAAGGCAGACACCGGTGTCTGATCATTGTTTTAATCACAGGGCCAACGCAAACACGGGTGTCTGCTTCAGTATTTGTCCAAGTGATGAATAGACACATCCAATCTGAATTTCCGACGGTAGAGTCAAATTACGTCAAGTATGTGTAATTTTATGATTGGGTCTATACGAGCCTCAAAAACTATATGTTCGGACATTCGGTGATTTATTATAAATAACTGTTTATATTAATAATGACTTTATTCTATATGAATTGTTGTTAGATATATCTAAAGATAGGTTTGTAAAGAAGCTATTTTAGGAAAGAAATAATAAATTTATCAACACTAATTTGTAACAAAACACGTCAATATCACTCGATAACTTAATATTCGGACAAAAAGCATTTAATATCATTTAAGTACGATAGTTAGCGAAATAAGTCTATTAGTGGGCATGTGAAGACACTGTCAATGTAATTTGTCATTTATTAGCTTTTTGTGAGAATTTTGACGCGATAATTATGAATAATTATAACTCGAGGAAGAGCGACATATTTTGAAGGTTAATAAGCGTGGTACTGAAAATCTGATATCTATCACTAAATACCTAAAGTAAAGTTGAAAACGTATGTAAAAATATACGTTTTTTTTTTAATAAATTAAGAAAGATTTTCTTTGACGTCATTATTTTCAACTGGAGAAAGGGATGCATATTTATGAATGTGTAGGGAAATATATAGTTAACTTAGGATATCTGTTGTTATTATATTATTATTATGTTTTTATATTTGACATGTATAGAGTTGACATTTAATAAAGAATTCTAATTCTACATGGTGTCAGGTGTAAAAAATTGATATAATGGCAGAAAATAGAGTGGAAGAATTGGAACAATTGGTTCACAATTTACAAACACTTGTTGTAAATATGCAAGTGCAGGGTCAGATGGGGACTTCACTACAATCACAGACAGTTTCGGCACCAATTCCTGAGAGATTTTCTTTCGAAAGAGAAGATTGGAGAGGGTGGATAACGGGATATGAAAGATATAGGAAAGCTGTGAAGTTAGAGAAACATGAACAAAATATACAAATTAATAATCTTTTACTGCATATGGGTAGTAAAGTGAATAAAGTTTTGGTCACTTTGCAGAAAAAAGAAAATGATTTAAAGACATATGAGGAAACAGTAAAATTATTTGAAGACTATTATATAAAAAAATCCAATATAATATATCAAAGGGCAATATTCAACAGAAGAAATCAATTTGAAACAGAAACTGCTGAAGAATATATTGCATCAATAATAGAATTAGGGAAGAAATGTAATTACGTCGCATTAGAAGATGAATTAATAAGAGACAGATTAATAGTTGGCATAAAAGACACAAAATTATCGGAATCATTACAATTAAATAACAATCTCACATTACAAGTTACTATTGACAAAATTTTACAGTCAGAATTAATAAAAAGTCAAAATAAAGAAATAAGACAAGTTAATCAGAAAGAAATTGACAATATAAGAAACAATAAAAAGCCTTATGTAAATAACAAAAACCGTAATAATTGGAATAAAAGTCAAGAAATAGACAAAAATATGTGTACACGATGTGGAATCAAACCAAAACATGATTATCAAAATTGTAATGCCAGAAATGTAAAATGTTACCGATGTTCCTTAAAGGGTCATTATGGAAGAATGTGCAGAACAAGGGATGTAAATGAAATAGAAAAAGGAAATCAAGATCAAGAATCAGATTCTGGAAGAAGTGATATAGAATTGGGTGAGATCAAAAATATAAATAGTATTAATAAAGAAAATACACCATGGTACATAAAGTTTCAGATCGGACCATTCAGAATTAGATTTAAGGTGGATACTGGAGCTGATGAAAGTATTATCTCTTGGGGAGTGTATAAAAAATTAAGTCATTTATGTAATATTGAAAAAACAAGAGAAATTTTAGTAGGACCTGGACAAAATAAATTAGATGTACTAGGAAAAGTAAAGTTACCTGTAGAATGGAATAGTAAGAAAATATCAATGACAGCATACGTTTTGAAAACAAAAGAAAATTTATTAGGAAGACCAGATATAATAAAATTGGGAATACTTAAATTTAGCAACGATTATTTATCAGTAAATGAAGTTGAAAATGAAACATTAAAAAACAAAATATTAAGACAATATCCAGAATTATTCGAAGGTCTTGGTAAAATCAAAAATGAAGAATATAATATAAAGGTTAAGGAAGAAAGACCAGCAAGTATAACAACTCCTAGAAGAATACCCTTTGCATTAATGGAGCCAGCAAAGAAAGAAATTGAAGGCATGAAAAAGGAAGGAGTTATAGAAGAAATAATAGAGGCAACTGAATATTGCGCACCAATGGTTTTAGCTGTGAAAGGCGAAGGAGATAAAAAGAAAATAAGAATTTGTACAGATTTTACAGAATTAAACAAACAAGTAATTCGAGAAAGATTTCAGTTACCAAGTGTAGAAGAAACTTTAACAGATATGAGAGGAGCGAAGATATTCTCTAAATTAGATTTGAAACATGGATATTGGCAGCTACCTATAAGTTTGGAATCTAGAAAATATACTTGTTTTATTACGCCATTTGGAAGATTCGTTTATAAAAGATTACCTCAAGGATTATCATCATCGCCAGAAGTATACCAGCGAACCATGCAAAAAATATTGAAAAACATAGAAGGAGTTAAGGTACATATCGATGACATAGTCATTTATGGAAAGAATGAGGAAGAACATGAAGCAAGATTGATGAAAGTTTTAAATGTTTTAAAAGAAAATGGGGTAACTCTAAATAAACAGAAATGCGAATTTGGGTTTAGAAAATTAAAATTTTTAGGCCACATTATTGAAGAGAATGGTAATATAGTAGCTGATCCAGAAAGAATAAAAGCATTAATGGAATATCCTGAACCAAAAAATATTAAAGACGTACAAAGATTTTTGGGCATGTTTAATTATTTAACTAAATTCATTCCACACTCGTCAACATTATCACATGGTTTAAGAGAACTTTTAAAAAAGAATCAAGATTGGAATTGGAATGAACAACATCAGAAATGTTTTAATTCAATGAAGAAAACATTGACGAGTATCCCAGTATTAATTTCATATGATGTGAAAAAACAATTAAGAATTTCAGCAGATGCATCGTCTTTCGGTATTGGTGGATACTTAGAACAACTTCAAGAGGATGGAATTTGGAGACCAGTTCTTTATTGTTCAAAATCCCTCAGTAATACAGAAAGAATGTATGCTCAAATCGAAAAAGAAACTTTAGCGATCGTATGGGTATGTGAAAGATTAAGGCAATATTTAATTGGTAAAAAATTTCAAATTCGAACAGATCATTTGCCACTAATCAAAATCCTTCAGAATAAACCAATTGAAGAACTCAGCGCAAGGTTACAAAGGTTTCGCATGCGTATGTTATGTTTTGATTATGAAATTATACATGTACCAGGAAAAGAATTTTATGTAGCAGACGCATTAAGCAGAGCGCCAATGAATATTGGAATTAATGATGAGGATGTCCTGTATCACCAAATTAATGTAAGTGAAATATACAAATCAATTTATCAAGACAAAGATGACACATTTCAAATCCTAAGACAATATATAAAATTTGGCTGGCCAGAAAAGCAAAAATGTTCGGAGATAGTTTATCCTTATTTTAAATATAAAGATTATATAAGTGAAATAGATGGAATAATTTGTTATAAAGACAAAATTATTATACCTCAGCATGACAGAAGAACTGTTTTGGAAAAAATACATACTGGTCATCAAGGCATTACAAAATCTAGAGTTAGAGCGAATGAATGTGTTTGGTGGCCTAATATAAATTTACATATCGAAGAAATGATAAAAAATTGTGAAACTTGTATAAAAAATTCGAAAATAAATGTTGAGCCATTGTTACCAAGTCCTATACCATCTCGACCATGGGAAATAGTTGCTACAGATATTTTTGAATTTGAAGGAGAGACATACTTATTAATTACTGATTACTATTCCAGCTATCCAGAAATATTTAAAATAAGTAGAAAAAGAAGTAGTGACATTATATTTAAAATGAAAGAAACATTTGCCCGACATGGAATACCGGAACAAATCAGATGTGACAATGGACCACAGTACAACTGCGCAGAATTTAAGAAATTTTGTAAAAGTTACGACATAACGTTGACAACTAGTAGTCCATTTCATTCACAATCAAATGGAAAAATCGAAAACAATGTAGCTGTAATGAAAAACTTATTAAAGAAGAATAGACAAAATTTTTATGCAGCCTTATTAATTTACAGAAATACACCTTTAAGAACAGGTGATTCCCCAGCCAAAAGGTTAATGGGAAGAAATTTAAGGGATATTTTACCTTCAACAAGAGCCCACTTGAAGCCAAAATTACCTAATCACGACGAAATACGCCAAAATATCCGAGAAGATCAAAATAAACAAAAAAGAAATTATGACAAAAGGCATGGAACCAAGTATTTACCTGAATTAATAAAAGGGGAAAGAGTTTGGATTGTTGATAAAAGAAAGGAGGGAACAATAATAAAGAAAACAGAAGAACCTCGGTCGTATCTAATAGAAACTGACAAACAAGTAATTAGAAGAAACAGAAGATTCCTGAAAAAATTACCCTGTCAAACTGAAGAGAATCCAGAGCTCTATGGCTTGAAATAGAAAGAGGGATGTAGGGAAATATATAGTTAACTTAGGATATCTGTTGTTATTATATTATTATTATGTTTTTATATTTGACATGTATAGAGTTGACATTTAATAAAGAATTCTAATTCTACAAATGTAACCTGTAGATGGCGAGCGAGTGCGAGTTTTAATATAATTTTGACATTGGTTCATTTTTCTATCACTGTCTCTCTTTTCTATTATTTACAATTTGCGTGGTTTCTGTTACTTTTATTACGAATTTCGATTTATTAAGCAGGATTTTAACTTAGCTTATACTCGTACAAGATTAAAATGATAAACGAAAATATTAACCTCCAAACTATTATTCAAACGTCAAACAGATGATCTGTCATGTTTAAATTACCCGCACATGCCGTTGCTATTGGACGTACCGATGTTATTGCTTTACGGCCATTCATTGGTTCGGTGTGATTCTACGTCATACATGGCGGTAATTTATATATTAAAATTTCATTAATTTTTTTCTGGTCAATTAATGAAAATTTTGCAAAAAAAAAAATATGGGTAGCAAGTTTTTATCGTCTCTTCAAAAATATTAATAAAAAAATCTGATGTGGCTACCTCTCGCCAGATAGGTATTTTACCTTGTTGTACGCATAAAACTCAAAATATTTTTAAATACAAATTCATAATACATACATTTTCTTTATATTCAATATCCTGAAATTTTCTCTTTCTACTTTCCTTTTCTTTTTCTTTATATTCGTCATTTTTCCGCAAATTGATTTTATATTCTTTTTTACGTATATTATTTGCGTTATTGACTTTTTTTTATTTTCATAATCTTCGTAAACGTACAAATATTTTTAACAGTGGCATACAAATATTTTTGACAGTGACATTTATGTGTCAATTACAAACATTTGAATTTCTTGCCTTGAAGTAATTTGATCTGAGAATTTTTACATCAAATTATATTATATGCATTTCTTTATCTCTATATCTATAGAAGATATAATAATGAATTCATATTTATCGAATAAAGAATTTAACGTTCTTTAATGTAAGTATTTACATAAATTTTCGATAAATAATATTTAGATGATTTTTTTCTTGTAACTACTACTTCCGGTTGTCCAATTGTTACCAAAACTTAATCAACTCTTCCCATAATTGTTAGATTGACAAATCCGTAGTTAAAAATGTCTTAAGTCTTATAGTATCATCGTAAAAATGTTATAATCGGATTCTAGGGACTTTAAAACGTGCTTATTCACTAAAATCTGGATATGCGATTTTTAGCATGAATTCAATACCTCTCCTAGCGAGAGGTAAAAAATGGCACGCAAGTAGCCCATTAATAAGAAATAATACTGAAAACCACGATTATGACTAAGTGTATTGTATAGAATATTATAGAAAATTATAAAAAAACAGGCAACATTAATATTGGTTTTGCGTACAAGGAAGTCGTGTGGTGTCCACATCAGATTTTTTCTTTCAGAAAATATAATAAATATGAATTGATTATTAAATCTTCATCTGAGATGACGAAAACATTTTTTAATCAGTGAATAACTGAACAAAAATGCTAGTGTCGATGACAGCTACGGCTGGTGTTAAGCTGGATTTATAATGACAACGTAAGAGGTAACGCGAACGCAGTAGGTAAGGTAAAAAGATGATCATGTGCTACAGCTATGGATGATTTATATTGAAGTGAAGTATGCAGTAATGTAACAGCCGCAACGCAAGACTTGCCCAACTTTCATCTTTCTGCGTTGCTTTACCTAAACTTCTCTACCGCTGGCCAATCAGAAGTCAGCATTTTAAATATTGCGCTGAGAATGAGGGCGTGATCCATTTTACCGATATTCGCTACCGACTCATCTGTCAGAATTGTTTGTTTGACATATATATATATATATATATATATATATATATATATATATATATATATATATATATATATATATATATATATATATATATATATATATATATATATATGAATAGGAAAATAATTCAAGTTGTCGAAATAAATAAAATTTTATACGATAAATCGTCTAAAGATTTCAAAAACAATAATAAAAAAATCTGATGTGGCCAGCACATTACCTTCCGTCAGTTCTATGTATTTTGTACAAATTTCATACGGAAAGTTCCTTGCTAAATTAAATATTCTATTTCTTGTACATTACCTTTCGGCAGTTGCATGTATTTTATGCAAATTTCATACAGAAAATTATTATTTTGTGACGTTTTCTATATACAGTGTAATGTATCTGCAGAAATAAAAGATTTATTATTATTATTATTATTATTATTATTATTATTATTATTATTATTATTATTATTATTATTATTATTATTATTATTATTATTATTATTATTATTATTATTATTATTATTATTATTATTATTATTATTATTATTATTATTATTATTATTATTATTATTATTTCTTGTACATTACCTTAAAGCAGTTGTATGTATTTTATACAAATTCCATACAGAAAGCAAAAGATCCTATACCTATTTCCAGTAAAATTATAAGACACACACTATGTAATTTCACTTGACACTGACATCTTTCAATCAGAATTTTCTTAATATAGTAGCTGTTTCCATAGCTATGGCTACTTTATGAAATTTAATTTCTTTATAATTTTTTAACTCTATATCCATTTAATATTAAGTATAAAATGCAGTCAAATCGTATAGAGAATAAAATATTCTTTAATATTTATAATAACGTCAAATATGAAAAAATTATATTTAACATAGTTTTTTCAAGAAAAACTGCTAAAATCTTCAAATTATGGTACTTCCGGTTGACCAATTGTAACCAAAATCTAATCAGCTCTTCATATGGATATAACGAAGAAGTATACGAAAAAATTATAATTTTTGAAACTGTAGTATTAGAGTTATCGCAGACGAAAATTTTGTTACACACACACACACACACACACACACACATCCACACACACACACACACACACACACACACACACACACACACACACACACACACACACACACACACACACACACACACACACACACACACACACACACACACACACACACACACACACACACACACACACACACACACACACACACACACACACACACACACACACACACACACACACACACACACACACACACACACACACACACACACACACACACACACACACACACACACACACACACACACACACACACATACAGACATCATCGTAAAAATAGTAAATTCGTATTCTAGTGACCCTAAAACGTGCTTATTGATTAAAAACTCATCATCGAATTTTTTGACCAAAGACAATACCTTCCTTACCTAAAGGTGACGGAAGGTAAAAACTATAAGTGTGGGAAGAAATTGCTAACGCTGTAATACATTCAGTAATGTAGACATCGGAGATAAATCCTGTTCTTCTATGCCTCCATTAGAAATACAATTATTAGAGACAAAATCTTTCAATGTTAATATTAGTGTGTCATTTCACAAATATTGTGTCATTTTCTATATGCTCAACAAAAACTTATTAAAAGCTTATAAGATTGCCAGTTAGTGCCGAAGCTCAGGCAAGATATATCGAAGATGAACCAAAAATGCCGAAATTTTTGCATATGATTCTCATTGGTTAGCAGTAAATCTTTCTGGGTTTAATATAAATCAGCTAGTTCGCTTGCTTTACTTTCTACTTTACTGCAACTGCGTTACATTTTCCGTTACTTCATTATAAATCCAGCTTTAGAGTTAATGCAAGGGTAGGAACCTAGGATCGGTGCGCCGTTGTGGCCCCGGTCTAACTGTGTTAGTCAATCAATCAAGTACGAATAATTCCGGCTCCATGATCCATATATAGAAGTTATACGAACTAATTATTTAACGTTAATTATACCCCCCCTATAGCTAGTAATGAATAAAAGACGGGATAAATATTGATTTATGTACGTATGTATTTTTCCGCCAATTAATAACAATAGTACCCTAAAGCTTTGTTTTAGGCCTAAAGGTGATTATTCAACGGTTAATTTATACTTTGTTACATTTTCTGAATAAAATCTTGGGTGGTGTAATAAATCATAGAGAAGGTTCGGCGAAATCAGGGCAGGACTAAGGTAAATTGTGATATAATTCACTGTAATCTGATTGTCCCACAATACACACCTAACCTACAATCTGCAATATGCTAGACTCCAATGATTAATTACATTACGGCCAATATTAATTTGTTAATACGTTGTCAACATGTGGAATATTTATCATGCCCACTGTTTTCAAACGTCAATATTTGGCGCACAACAGACAAATATAGGAAATTAAAGTAATTTAGGTAATAATAAATTACAAAAATTGTGGGGTATTTTTTTTATGAAATTACCGGTGTAAATAATAGGCAAAATTAAAATATTTTGTCCATTTATTCCAATTTGTAGATATACAGGGTGTAAATGAAATAACTGCATTAAATTTAACCAGTAATGTACCTCGACGAGAGCAACAATATTTCTTAATAACTTTTTTTTCTAAGTCTTTTAGATTTTGAGTTAAAATTCTTTAAAGATTTGTTGCATATTTCGTTACCCGCCTATGGAGAACAAAGAGACAAATGACTGCGCTGCCGTATTCAAGTGAGATACAAGCAGCTCAAAAATTCTCGGTTATCGGTTACACTTACAGTCACTGTCATTAATAAACGAATCAAGGGAAATAACATTATTATTAATTAATACGTAATAGTACAATTTTTAAAATAAATAAATTTAAATATTGGATAACAAAAGTATAAAGTTGTGTATTGAACCAGGTTTTTAATCACGTGAATAGTGGAAGACAATGAGAAACGAGGTAACGAGACGAAGACCAAAAGCATAGTTATTAGGTTATGAGATGATTATTTATTGTCGACAAATCATAATAGTTTAAATACGTTATTCAAAAAATGTAAGTACAAACTTTTGTCCATTTAAAAGAAGTACATGAGTACCAATAATTAGTCGTCCATTTATTGTTCCCCAAACATTTTTTAATGAAAATTTTTACAGCATTTTCATCTGTCAAGATGTGTATTGTGCATAATAAATACACCTTCCCAAGTAAATTCAGTCTCATAAATGAACATTATGAGCCATTCCCAAAATTGAAGTCTGTTATGTGCTGAAAACATTGAACTTTTTGCACATGGTAAGGATACAACTGTTGATTTTTTAAAAATTGTCATATGTGACACTCCGTATTGTGATAAAGATGTACAAGATTAACAAATGTGCGAATATTAAGAACAGAATGATTTGGTGATGATTTGGAAACGCTCCGTGTAAATGCGTTGGCAACTCCAATACACTTGTCTTTATGTGAACCGTGATGTCAAGTAAAATGTAATACAGATACGAGTAAAAAATAAATAAATAAACCATAGGTAAGTAATTACAATGTCTGTGTACTCGAATTTTGACAGAATTTTACCTTATAAACAAGTTTATTACTAATGTCAAAATTTAATTGCAACAATTGACAGGACTGTCAATTGCTAAAACAAAATTTTTCATAGCTATTGCTGCTGCATTCAATTATCACAAAAATATTTGGAACGACTCGTCAATTTACGGGGTGGTAAAAATGCTAAAAAAATATGCGATTTCGAGAAAAAGTTATTAAGAAATATTGTTGCTCTCGATGAGTTATACTACTGGTCAAATTTAATGCACTTATTTCATTTACACCCTGTATATATATATATATATATATATATATATATATTTACAGGGTGTTTAAAAAATACTGTAAAAAATTTAAGGGTATATCGTACTGACCAATAAGGATGATTTTACTGTACGCACTGGATTTTTACGAAATTGCTTTTCATTGCGCCAAAAGTACAGGGTCTTGGTAGAAGCTAAATCTGGAATTGAAGATGACCCTTAAAATGCCGATCGAACTATTATCACCCGTCATATGACTCCCAGTTTTATGGTTTAAGTCTATACAGGGTGTAAATGAAATCAGTACAGTAAATTTAACCAGTAACTTAACCCGTTGAGAGCAACAATATTTACTAATAATATTTTTTCTAAATTTTCTACTTTTTGAGTTAAATTTTTTTAAAGATTTGTTAGATATTTAGTTACCCGCCTATGGGCATATGTAAAACATGGCTACTGCCCAAGCTGCTGCCGTCTGCTGTTTGAATTCAAGTTCGATACAAACAACACAAAAATTGTCGGCTGGTGTTTGCTTTCTTGCAGACATGGTAATTAATAAACGATCAAAGGAAACATATTTATTATTAATAAATTCGTAATAGTACAAATTTTTAAATAAATAAATTTAAATTTTGGATGACAAAATTATAAAATTGTGTATTAAACCAGGCTTCTAAACATCTGTGAATAGAGGAGGAGCATATCTAGTTATTAAGTTATGAGATGAGTTGTCGTCGACAAATCATAACAGTTTAAATACGTTATTCAAAAAATGTAAGTACAAACTCTTGTCCATTTAAACGAGATATATGAGTACCAATTAGTTGTCCATTTATTGTTTCCGCCAAAACATTTTTTAATGAAATTTTTTACAGCTGAGTATTTTCGTCTGTTCAGATATGTGTATTGTGCACATTATTAGTATTATTAGTGAACATTACAAGCCATTCGCAAAAATGAAGTCTGCTATTTGCTGAAAAAATTGAACTTTTTGCAAATGGTATGGATATAACTGTTGCTTTTTTAAAATTGTAATATGTGACACTCCGTATTGTGATAAAGTTGTACAAGATTAACAAATGTGCGAATATTAGGAACAGAATGATTTGGAAACGCTCCGTCTAAATGCGTTGGCAACTCCATGAGACGTCTTTATGTCAACCACAAAGTAAAATGTACTACAGATACGAATAAATAAATAAACCATAGGTAAGTAATTACAATGTCTGTGTACTCGCTATTCGTAAACGAAGGATTTTGACAGAACTTTAAGTTAGGTATTAACAAGTTTATTACTAATATCAAAAGTTATTGCAACAACTGACAGAACTGTAAATTATGAAAACAAAATTTTTCATAGCTATTACTACTGCATTAAATTATTAGAAAAACACATGGAACGACTCGTCAATTTACGGAGTTATAAAAATGCTAAAAAAATATGCGATTTAGAGAAAAAGTTATTAAGAAATATTGTTGCTCTCGACGAGTTATATTACTGGCTAAATTTAATTTCATTTACACCCTGTATTTAAAGTAGCCGAATGAATTTTGTTGAAATTTCTAAGCATTTGTGTAGATTTTATAAATATTTTGTTGAAAATGTAAACCAGTCGTATTATTATGAGTTTGAGCTCATAGATGGTAGTGACTATAAATCAAGGCTTAGGAGAAGTAATTCATATAAAGAAGTAGAGTCTAACTCTATATTCTACGAATGGTCATTATATCAACTCCCACGCTAGTGTGACCAAAAGTTAAAAACTTTTCTCTTGTGAGCTAACCTCAAATCAAACCATTAAATTTTTTAAGGTGGCTCGTCGTCGTCCAACATGTCGGACGTCGACGGCGTTGGCGATGGCGACGGCAATGTCCAATGTCGGCACACTCGGCGTCGTTAACACAGAGCGGCACATCAGTGATTAACGACGCGTGGGTTTTTATTTTTTCAATCTGGTGCTACTTCGCTCTGCTCTGACTTCCTCGGAAGTTTTTATTCGAATCGGCCTGCAAGCTGCCGCTGACGGCCAGTTAATTTATTACCCCAACAAACGATCTCGATGAGCGATCTTGTGGGATTGTTCTAGTCTTACAACTAGATGGATAGATGGGGGAGTTTACTTCCTAAGACAAACTAAATATGTTACGTGAGCGTGCTATAGAGAGTTGTATAATTAATATAAAACAGGATAAAACGCATACAAGTTTCGAACTTGAATTTTTTTTGACATTTTTCAGACTATATCTTACACTATTTTCCACCTACTTACCAAGGTTTTGCATTTATAAATTTAGTGCGAACTTTTTAGCATTGAGTGCATACATCGGTCGTTTTCCATTTATATGTGCATTAGCTCGAAGCTTTCCACTAGCTGAGATTTACGTGTTTCATTTACACTTTTCGAGTGAATTGAACCATACTGTTTGTGCACTATCTTGCCCTTACTACGATCGTCATTTCTTGCCAGCACAGATTGTCAAATTCATATAATTTGAGTTGAAAAAAGTGTCTGTGTAAGTGCAATGAAAGTAAAAAGAAAAAATAAATATTCATAGCACGAATCTTGTGTAGTGATATCCATTGACAGTGGCAGCTGACGAACTTGTACTGGACTTTTGTTACATGTTTAATTTAAAATGCACTACGTATGTGTTGTAACAACGAGTGCCGGGCATAACGTTATTAGCTGCACTAAGTGCAATATTGTAATGTTTTTATTAATTTGGGTAAGTATAAAAATCAAAAAATTATTAATAATTAAAATGGATGTTTATTAAAGCGATAAATAAATATTTAAAAGATAACAACAATGACGATTACTAATATTAAACTACACTGACCGGCACAAAAAACGGGCCATTTTTTTTTTGTAACAAAAATGCTAATAACACTTAATTTCAGTAATTTCTATAAAATGTTGTTATTGATAGATGTCAACTGAACTTCCTCGACCTCACATCAATCATCAACTCCTAAAAACGTCACTAATTAACTCCAATATTCCTATTCTTAACTTATAACGAAATCACGAAATTAACAAAATGTATTAGTAGGCTTATATTGGTTTCATTTATTTCATTTGCTTGTTTCATTGTTTATTTGTCAATTCAATGTGTTGAAAATGTCACTGAATGCAGAAACTGTAGCTTCTATTGTTGCATTAATTGAAGACGGAAGAAGTCAACGTTATGTTGCAACCCGATACAATGTATTATTAGCTATTTTAATCTTTCTTTTAATTATACCAAATGATCGTCTTTAAACCCATAATAAAAATATGTATGATATTACAAAATAATAAAGCAGTAACATTTTTTTATAAAAAATGGCCCGTTTTTCGTGCCGGTCAGTGAAGTTAAACACTAACACTATTTATTTATTTAAACAATTAACAACGCACTATTTATTTATACGATATCAGTGATTATTTATTTCACTATTTATTTATGTCACATTCAACTGTCCGACCTACCGACCTCCACAGCGTCTATATACTCATCTGACTCAACAGCATCTGTATATTATTCAACTGCCCGGACAGAATTCACTCCTTTAAACTCACTGTCTAATTATGTAACAGACTGTTTTTCTGACGGACTAACTGTTCTAACTTCCACAGTTTCAGTATCACTGACTGTCTGTATGCCACAACTCTTCTACGCCACTGCCGAGTATCCACTTCCACTCGCCGTTACTGTCACCGTATACCTAGCTTCCCAATACCACTCAAAACTACCGAGTATTTACTTCTACAGCTATCCAAATATACCAGTAACTTTCCGAGTATTCCACTCGACAATAAACTGCATACGCTCACCACAATACTGCTATGCTACACAACTCACTGACTCCTTACTTCTTACTATCTATATAACTGTCTGTCTGACTCTCTCTTCGCACACAAATACGTCACTTATATAATGGCTCTAACACCTTCTGGAACATTCTCGTGACGCCTCGAACGATATAACATTGCGCGGGTAATTACGCTTATCTCCCCCTGTTTACATAACTGCCTGCCTCCAGTATAAATGAAAAGCGCTATAAAATTCGTCATATTGTCACGGAATTTTCAATTAAACTGTCACTGACATATGGCAAGATTCGAATGAATAATATTTGTCGAGAAAGAAAAAACCGTGTGTACTATAGCGATTTTTCCAGTAAATTATTCACTAGAAGTATTATTTCAATTAATGGCAATAATTAAAAATGCACACACGTGTTTGTGTGCTCATTTATGTGTGAAAAACAAATTTTAATTGCTCAAAACGTAGTTGTATTTAAATATTTATTAATAACGTAGTTTTAATTCATTTTGCGATTAATTTGTAGAAACTAACGGCGCAATAACAGAATTTATTTAAAATTCAATTTCCTCTCTCACATTCCGGACTGTAAAATTCGAACTTTCATTTCAAATTAAATCCCGAATGGGGTGAAATGCTACATAATAAATGAAACAATTAAAAAGACAATGCTCTAACGTTTCACTATTCTATTAACAATGCGATGGGATTGTTAGAAAAGGTACAAAAGTAGGGACATCACTGGAATTCTCGGAATCATTATTCCTTTACCTTTTTCACATCTTTGCGGACGGGAAGTATTTAAAAATATATATAGAATTTCATTTTTAACCTCTTGGACACACTGACGTATAATATATTAATAGTTTTATTATTTATTGTATAGAATATTTATTTAGTTTCACTAACCTATATTTTATTAACGTTTGAAATGGATATAAACGAGATAAATGTTTTATTTATAAACCAATTATTGAATATAATACGAAAGACAGTGTTGAACTATATTGACTATGTTAAATTTTTGTTTATCAATACTTCAAATACCTATCTTAAAGGCATTCAGATACATGTATGAGAATTTGTGTTAAGGTATGTTTACATTTAGATACATGTGTGAGAATTTGTTTGAGATACAAGTGTATTGAAACAAAATTTGTAAGAGCCTAAAAGTCATAATGCATGTTGAAAAATTATAAAAAAGATTGTTGCGTTTACACCAGTAAACAATTTCATATATACAAGTATTTATGCTTATCCATATATGTATTAGTGTTATTTTAAACACAAAAAAATCTGATGTGGACACCACACGACTTCCTTGTACGTAAGACAACATGAAATATAGACCCAATTATAAAATTGCACGTATTTGACGTAATTTAACATTAATATTTTTAATTTTATTTTTTTGTCCTAATCCATTGCAAGCTTTATTACAAAAACCAAAAAGTATATAATTTTTAAATTTACATATCTAACTTATACAAAGGACTAATTTAATAATATTGGTTATGCTAGACCCAGAATTTAATTCTCTAAAACTATTATTTGAAGCATTTATTTATAAAATTAAAATAATAGTATATTATGTTATTAGGAGTAGAAAGCGGTCTTTTTGTGTTGAACCCAGCTATTGCGGCCGAGGCGCTAGCCGAGGCTAGGCAAACTGGGTAAAACACAAAAAGGGCGTTCTACTCCGAATGACATATACTATTTTTTCTTTAAGTGTTTCAAAGAATTTTTGACATTTTTTTTGTAATTTTTTAATTGTAGTGTTTGCAATTTCAGCCAAAGCTGGCTGTGTATACTACAAAACAAAAACGATACAACTGTCAAATAACAATTTTCAATATAATCTGTGTTGCTGTGACAACTGCCGCCGCCAGCGGTGAACTCAGACACTAACATTTTTTTACTAGTACAACAATAACAACATTTTTGTACTAGTAAGACAATGAACAACTTCTATAGCGTGTGTACAGTAGCATAATATGAATATTATAATACGCTTGAAGAAAAAACTATTTTATTCAAGAAAAACTGTTAATAACTACAGGTAATATATCACTTCCGGTTATCCTATTTGAACTAAAATCTACTATGTTATTCCCATTGACAGAAAAGTCTTATATACCAAATTTGAAAAGTATTGAATTATATTTTAAAATAGTATTTCATTAATAGTTATTTATGATATAAGTGTTAAAAGTGACATTTTATTTTGTGAGAAGGAAGCTTGGAACACGACGCGAAGCGTAGTGATCCAAACCTTCGAACAAAATAAAATCACTTTTAACACGCATATCATACACTATTTTTTTTTCAAACACATTTATTTCATTTAAATTTGTATTTGTAAAAAAAATTGACATATGTCAAACATGTCGATTTGTTGTTCCATTCGTCATTACCAAGGTAATTTACTTTTAACACTAGAATTAAAATATCGCATTTATAATTGAAGGATGCCGTGTTAAAAATTCAATTTTTAATACTGTTTGTAGAAAAAATCTATTATAGGCTTCAAGTACAGTACTACTTCTGGAAATTATGTAATAACCAAAAAGGAAGGTGCACAACTAGATGTTATACTAGTTTTAAATACAAAATTTCAACTTTCTACGGCTTACCGTTTTTGAGTTATGCGAGATACGTACGTACGTACATACATCACGACGAAGTTAGTCAAAATGGATTCAGAGATGGTCAAAATGGATATTTCTTCTGAAATCTGAAAACCTAATTTTTTGCGATTACAATACTTCCTTTACTATGTACAAGGAAGTAAAAAAGTAAACATACCTAAATTTAGATTTTTACATAAATGAGAAGAGGTCCAGTGATGTCACAATGGCCAGAGCGTGCTAGACAAAGACAGACAATATTTACCATAGCAAGAAACTCAGGCCATGCTGACGTCACCATATCCCTTTTCCAAATCTTTCAATTGCAATATTATTACTAAACAATGTTTAATTCGTATTATTATAATACGAGTATAGCGATTATATTTTGTATTTATGTAAATTGCATTACCTACAATCTACTTTAATTTTGAATCAGCTGATCAAAAAATGTGGTAGTCGAGCTATACAAGTCAAAGTTTATGCTATTTCTTGCTTACTTAATATGTATGAGGAAATTTTACAGGTTAAACAAAATGTATGAGCTCTTATATGAGGTGATATTTCACGATTTGTTTATTTGACATGTATCTCACACAAACTCTCATACATACATGTATCTGAATGTAAACATACTTTTACGAATCAAAATATTGAGAAACTCTTCCAAAAATAAATTTATAAACCTCTACAATGTCCTCATTTTAATTTCTCGAAGACGTTTATCATGACAAGAAAATCCCCAGAAAAGTTAAGATGGCAACGACGGAAAGTGAAAAACATCAGCAGAAGAAACAGTTTAAGCGTCCACGATGAAGCCACTTCCACTTCCGCTGCTACTTCATGGCGAGTTCTGGAACATTTTGTTTTATTTTTAATTTAAGTTGGCAGCAAGTTGCGACCGCGAGTTACAATCTGCACCTTGTCATACGAAACACTGCCCGAGGCGAACCCAGATTACATTACTGAAGAACGACGACAGAGCTCAGAGCAGGAAGAGTATTGCAGCATAAAATGAAGTATTAAGTGACAGTGAAATGTTTAATTTTTGAATGAAATATTTGAGAGAAAAATGTGTTATATAAATCTCAGACGAGATGTATGAAGCACTTTATTTTAGATATATGAATGGCTATTTTTAACATTTTATATCAATTTAAATAATCACAACAGTTTTTCTCCTGTCACTACAAAAAATATATTATGGCCATAAATAATATAACATCACGATTTAACTCTGATTTGATTTTGATTGTTGTTTGGATACATATGCTTTATGTATTAAAGTTCATTCAAATTTTTGTAAACCGTGACAAATGTTATAAATAATTTCATTTGTATCATTTTCTGTCTAACCTTATTCAAGTTACATTAGAAAAAAAATCTGATGTGGCCAGCACATTACCTTCCGTCAGTTCACGGATCACCTCAACTACAGATAGGACAGTTAATGTATTTTTCGAAATACAAAATAGTGACATCTACAGATTGCTTCCATGAACTAACGCACACTATGATGGCTTGGTCGGCTTGGTAGTTTGTGACATAGGAGACTTGTCATGTATAGCTAAATTGAAATTTTGAAGTTTTAAAATAAAAGACATAATAAGAACATTGAATATAAGTACATAAATATGTTTTAAATAATCACAATACAATGACTATAAATTCATTTCTAAATAAATTTAAAATTACTTGTCAGATAGACTGATAGACTCACTTGTATTTTAATATTTGTTAATATGTAAGAAGTAAGATAAAAGGATATTGAAAATCATCATTAAATATAAAAGTAAACGTCTATTTGCTTCTTTGCACTGCACTTTATATCAAATAGCACAACGAATGTTCATCAGCTTACTGAATTTCAATTCCATATTACGTCAAAAAGTAAACACAGGTAATATACTTTAAAACTGGAGAAATCACGAAATAAATCACTACTGGCACTATAACTAAAACTATTACAAATTGAATTACCAAATAATTATATGTTAAAGCGTACGTTCAATGACATGTGTGATGTCTTATGTGACTTTACAATTCAAAATATTGCAAAATGTTTTGAACTCAAAGGTGCCTTAATCCATTTTCTTAAAATATAAGCACTGTCGCGCCTCTACAGTTTGCTTCCGCGAACTATAATAGTGTTTTGGTACATTCATTTAGCTGTCCGGTGCCTGCGTCAGTTCTATGTATTTTGTACAAATTTCATAAAGAAAAGTTCCTTGCTAAATTAAATATTCTATTTCTTGTACATTACCTTCCGGCAGTTGCATGTATTTTATGCAAATTTCATACAGAAAATTATTATTTTGTGACGTTTCCTATATACAGTGTAATCTATCTGCAGAAATAAAAGATTTATTATTATTATTATTATTATTATTATTATAGTTGTATGTATTTTATACAAATTCCATACAGAAAGCAAAAGATCCTATACCTATTTCCAGTAAAATTATGACAAACACACTATGTCAATTTCAATTGACACTGACATCTTTCAATCAAAATTTTCTTAATATAGTAGCTGTTTTCACAGCTATGGCTACTTTATGAAATTTAATTTCTTTATAATTTTTTAACTCTATATCCATTTAATATTAGGTATAAAATGCAATCAAATCGTATAGAAAATAAAATATTCTTTAATATTTATAATAACATTAAATGTGAAAAAATGATATTTAACATAGTTTTTTCAAGAAAAACTGTTAAAATCTTCAAATGAGGGTACTTCCGGTTGTCCAATTGTAACCAAAATCTAATCAGCTCTTCGCATGGATGTAACGAAGAGAAATACGAAAGAATTATAATTTTTAGAATTGTAGTATGGAAGTTATCGTAGACGAAAATTTTGTTACACACACACACACACACACACGGACACACATACATACATACACACACACACACATACAGACATCATCGTAAAAATAGTAAAATCGTATTCTAGGGACCCTAAAACGTGCTTATTCATCAAAAACCCACCACCGAATTTTTTGACCAAAGACAATACCTTCCTTACCTAAAGGTGACGGAAGGTAAAAATCTGGTGTGGCCAACACAATACCTCCCGACATGTACCGCCCGAGTCACAAAAAATATTAAGCTAATCTTTATTTTTGAGACCCCATGGGGTCTCGTAGCCGCGTGCCTGAGTGTCAGGTCGCGAATCTGGGGAACCGGGTTTAATCCCGACCAACTCCAAATATTTCCAATTTTAAATGGCACAAAATTGACCCCTGTGATGCACTTTCCATGCCAGCAATGAGTGCCCGTGAGGTAACGCCTGGTAAGTGCCCGCACGGTGCAAATATTTCATCATTACCGATATCTGCGTACAAAGCAGATTGGCACACTCAGCAATGGGTAATAAACCGTGATGATATATTTACTTATTAATTTACTTATTTTTGGATTAGCGAATTTTACTCTAATTTTGGCAGTTTATTTCTTAAAATATAGTCTTATCGAATCCAAGTAACTACCTTTTTTGATAATAATATGAAGAAATTTTAAATACCTGGATAAAATAGAATTCACTAATCCAAGAATGAGAATTAGCTTAAACTTTTTGACGAATCGTTAATTTTTATTAATCTAAGTACATACCTACATATTTACATATGCTGGAAACTGGATTGATTTCCTTTCCTATTATTCTATTTACACTTTTCTTTTTAAATCGTTACTATTATTAATTTACTATTATTAATTTGACATGATTAGTTCTTGGCAATGACATTTATCTGTCAGTTACATACATACAATAACTGTGTTTGTTTGTTTAAAGCGTAGGCTCCGGAATTTAAATTATAGATAATTTTATAAATTTATCCATATTAATATAGTACTGTTGAAAAAATAACATTTATAGGTATTTTTCGAAGAAAAACTATTTTGAGCTTCTAGTAAAGTGCCATTTCCGGTTATCCGATTTACACCAAAATCTAATGGACTCTTTCCATTACAGAAAAAGTTCGAAATACAAGGTTTCAAAATTTTCTGAATTATAGTATTTGAGTTAGAGTGGAGGATCCACACACACATACACACAGGCATCATCGTGAAGATGTTAAAATTGGATTCCAGGGACCTTAAAACGTGGTCATTTACCAAAATCTCGATATGCGATTTTTAGCACGATCCCTATACCTCCCTTACCAAGGGTAGCGGGAGGTAAAAATAAATACACTGAAATAAAATTCTCTCTATTCTATACGCAGTAGTTTCGACATTCGACATCTCCACATCATGAAAGCTTTCAAGCTCTTAAGTTCGGTTCTACTCGTGTCACGTCGGCTGCATTCGCATTAGCGGACGGAAGCGGTTCATACGTCACAGCACATAAACAATTAAAACTAGAAGGAACAACAGCCCAGCAAATTATTCCGCATTTACCATAATTCCATAGACAAAGAATACTGAATTACATTAAACTTTCGCATGAATATTACACGAAATATTATACAATTCGTGGAGGTAAAATGCGCTCACACTCACATGTTGAGAAATAAATAAATAACACGAACAGAACTTTCCTTTGTGGCGTAAATACTTGGTTTTATTTTGGATTGTTTGTATCTCTTTCAATTATGTCCCGAATACACTGAATTATTTGTGTATTCTACTTTATTATAGATGCGTGCTAGTTAACTTATTAAACAAATAAATTAGTGAACATTGCAACACGACAACCGTAAAAGGTTCAAAGCTTCAAGTATATCCATTTAGATTTGGGACACACAATTTGTGGTACTTAATTTTTGGATTATACAAATGTATACCTGCCTGAGTGTCAGGTCACGATTCAGAGGAACCGGGTTCGATCTCGACAGACGCCAAATATTGCGAATTTTAAATGGCACAAAATTGACCCCTGTGGTGCACTCTCCACGCCCGCAATGAGTTCCCGTGAGGTGACGCCTGGTAAGCGCCCTCGCGGTACAAATATTTCATCATTACCGATATCTGTGTACAAAGTACATTGGCACACCCAGCATTCGGTATGGGTTATGATATATTTAATTAAAATATTTCAACAGATCAATTTTAATAATTTACTTCTTTTTGTTACTTGGCGAATAAAGTATTTAAAATACAGTATTTTTTACACATCGTAAACAATGTTAAAAGTTGATGTTTATCAATTTTTTCCTTTATAATATCGACAAAGGAACATTGTACTTGTTAAAGTGACACGCGCACACAAATCAGCTGATCCCAAGCACTTCAAGGTTTTTATTTGTTTCTTAAAATATTTTCTATTTTTTCAGCCCAAGATATTAATAATTCATTATTAAAACAAAAGAATGTAGACTTGTTATAAATCATTGAAAATATTATCAAATAAGCAAAACGATAAGACTATTTTCAACTTAAGTTCCCAATTAAAAAATCATAAGTTTGTGTTAAATCATAATAAATAAGTATTTTCGAAATTAGCGAAAAACAAGTTTTTGCCTGTAGCTCAGAAACAAAAGAAGATCGAAAATTCCTGTGGTGATTATTAAAGTTTTTTTTGAAATGTTGACTATGGAATATATATACAGGTGTCTCACAACTCGCGCCCCAGACGAAACTGACACTTGCCGACGACAATAGGTTGCCAACAAATAGAAGAAAATAATTTGCGGCTGCTTGCATAACGGAGTTACAAGACTTTTTAATCCACCAATCCCGGAAGGATATCTTGAGGTGTGATGATATTATTACAAAATAAAACTGGTTGCTAGGTTTTAAAAATACTACTAGTGAGTTAAAAAATTTGTTTGACTTACTGTAATTTTGACACATTAGAGTTGACTTTTCACTGTCAACAAATTTAGGTTAGCGAAGGTGTCATTCGAGATCATCATTTATATCGTACAGTGCAACGTGTTGTAGCAGCTGTGTAAAATGTGTTAAACGAAAATATTGTCATTTGATCTGGCATAACTTGACCGGTCTCATGCGACCTTGCGATGGCTCTCAATATCACTTTATGATCCACAAGATTTCTATCCGGAAAATGTTCCGAATAGACTCATGTTGCCTCTCTGGCGTTACGTCCACATTTTCCGAAAATTATAATCATTTCTAAGTAATCAGCAGCTGAATACATATGGTAAGAATTTGCCTTTTTTATTCATCATGACACTGACATTTTTCGAAAACTACAGTCGCCCACACATTTTCAAGAAGGCTTGATTTGTATAAAACCATAGTAACGTAAAATTAGGGCAAACACACGTTAAAGGTGTAGGTCTCTGATTGGTCAATTTTAAGACGTCTTTTCTCGAAATTCTTTTAAGCTAAATTTTTTTTCTTCGAAATTACACATCCGAGTGCAGTCCTGTGTTTCCTCATTCGCTATGGGGCGTGAGTTGTGCGACATCCTGTATATATATATATATATATATATATATATATATATATATATATATATATATATATATATATATATATATGTGTGTGTGTGTGTGTGTGTGTGTGTGTGTGTGTGTGTGTGACGATTTTTTCGGATCCGATAACTCAAATATTACAATTCAAAAAATTATAATTCTTTCGTATTCATTTACTTTACATCCATGTGAAGAGATGATTAGATTTTGGTTATAATTGGTCAACCGGGAGTACCCTCATTTTAAGATTTTAACAGTTTTTCTTGAAAAAACACTGTTAAATATCATTTAATGTTATTATAAATATTGAAGAATATTTTATTCTCTATACGATTTGATTACATTTTATACTTCATATTCAATGCATATAGAGTTAAAAAATTATAAAAAAATTAAATTTCATAAAGCAGCTAGCTATGCTATAACAAAGGACACCGCTACTATATTAAGAAAATGTTGATTGACAGATGTCAATGTCAAGTGCAATTAACATGTTTGTGTTATAACTTTACTGGAAATATAGAATCTCTTAGGTACATGAAACTTTCTGTATGACATTTTGTACAAAATACATAGAACTGAGAGAAGGTAATGTACTTGAAATATGGAATCTTGAGCAAGAAAATTTCGGTATGGAATTGGTATATGTATGTATATATATTATTAAAAATAGTAAAATCTTATTCCAAGGACTCTAAAACGTGCTTATTCATCAAAAACTCACCACCGAATTTTTTGACCAAAGACAATACCTTCTTTACCTAAAGGTGACGGAAGGTAAAAACATCGAAAATGAGACATAATGTACTGCGGAGATATGCAGTTTAACATAGGATTCGTTTTTTAATAGCCACCCGCTACATACATACAAATTCACATCCATAATTCCATTTTATTTATGAATAAAGACGGATCATATCTTTCAATAAAATTGCCAATATGTATTCGATACTTCGAAAGATATGAAAATATTAGTTTAGTATTAATGGATTTCCACTATTTGTATATTTGTAGTAGATGCCATATATGATAAACAGCTACAAAATTACATATATGTAGAGCGTACAAAATGTTTACTTCTGTGAAAATTCAATAACAATAACATTAATTCTAATTGGATACTTCATTATAATTTTATAGGGAATTAATTAGCCTAATATGCATTTATGATAAAAATCAATCAATGGGTTATTAATATGAGAGCATACACATATGTAATGATACGGAAATTCATCATGCGACATTATGTATTGATGGGAAGTAATAATACTAATAATGCACTACTGTTTTATAGTGGAATAAAAATATTCATTTTGGTAAAAGACCATGAATTAGTAATGACGTTAATTAATTAGCGGCATCGTAAAACTACATTATTCATATAGTACAATACTTTTATAAATTTATTATCATTAGGGCTTTGTACGCATTGTTGATCATAGCTTTGTATTTTATGTAGATGACATGCACATAGACAAAAAATCTGATGTGGCCAGCACATTACCTTCCGTCAGTTCTATGTATTTTGTACAAATTTCATACGAAAAGTTCCTTGCTAAATATTCTATTTCTTGTACATTACCTTCCGGCAGCTGCATGTATTTTATGCAAATTTCATACAGAAAATTTATGTCTTAAATTATTATTTTGTGACGTTTTCTATATACAGTGTAATGTATCTGCGGAAATAAAAGATTTATTATTATTATTTCTTGTACATTACCTTAAAGCAGTTGTATGTATTTTATACAAATTCCATACAGAAAGCAAAAGATCCTATATTTCAGTAAAATTATGTCAAACACTCTATGTTAATTTCACTTGACACTGACATCTTTCAATCAGAATTTTCTTAATATAGTAGCTGTTTTCATAGCTATAGCTACTTTATGAAATTTAATTTCTTTATAATTTTTTAGCTCTATATCCATTTAATATTAAGTATAAAATGCAGTCAAATCGTATAGAGAATAAAATATTCTTTAATATTTATAATAACATTAAATGTGAAAAAATGATATTTAACATAGTTTTTTCAAGAAAAACTGTTAAAATCTTCAAATGATGGTACTTCCGGTTGACCAATTGTAACCAAAATCTAATCAGCTCTTCATATGGATGTAACGAAGAAGTATACGAAAAAATTATAATTTTTGAAACTGTAGTATTAGAGTTATCGTAGACGAAAATTTTGTTACACACACATACACACACACATCCACACACACACACACACACACACACACACACACACACACACACACACACACACACACACACACACACACACACACACACACACACACACACACACACACACACACACACACACACACACACACACACACACACACACACACACACACACACACACACACACACACACACACACACACACACACACACACACACACACACACACACACACACACACACACACACACACACACACACACACACACACACACACACACACACACACACACACACACACACACACACACACACACACACACACACACACACACACACACACACACACACACACACACACACACACACACACACACACACACACACACACACACACACACACACACACACACACACACACACACACACACACACACACACACACACACACACACACACACACACACACACACACACACACACACACACACACACACACACACACACACACACACACACACACACACACACACACACACACACACACACACACACACACACACACACACACACACACACACACACACACACACACACACACACACACACACACACACACACACACACACACACACACACACACACACACACACACACACACACACACACACACACACACACACACACACACACACACACACACACACACACACACACACACACACACACACACACACACACACACACACACACACACACACACACACACACACACACACACACACACACACACACACACACACACACACACACACACACACACACACACACACACACACACACACACACACACACACACACACACACACACACACACACACACACACACACACACACACACACACACACACACACACACACACACACACACACACACACACACACACACACACACACACACACACACACACACACACACACACACACACACACACACACACACACACACACACACACACACACACACACACACACACACACACACACACACACACACACACACACACACACACACACACACACACACACACACACACACACACACACACACACACACACACACACACACACACACACACACACATACAGACATCATCGTAAAAATAGTAAATTCGTATTCTAGGGACCCTAAAACGTGCTTATTGATTAAAAACTCACCACCGAATTTTTTGACCAAAGACAATACCTTCCTTACCTAAAGGTGACGGAAGGTAAAAACAGACATGGTCAGCACAATACTTCCCGTTATTTAATTTTTATTAATTTAAATACATACCTATATATTTACCAAGCCCGGCAACTGTATTAAGGTCCTTTGCATACAGGATGTCCTCTGACCGGCAAATTTTCACCATATATTGTTTTAAGGATTATTCTAAGTAAAAAACTTCATATAAACTAGGTGTCAGTTCTTCTCCGTTTTAGATATATCGATAGAAATACGCAAAATCTTTAAAAATCAAAAAGTCTATTCTAATAAGAATGCTAGGTAAGTAGCTGTTGTTCACCTATTGCGCATCTAGTGAGATGTGATGTCACAGTGTAGTGTCAAATTGACAACTATCATATGTCACTTTTAAGCATATCAGGTGTCATTACTTGGCTGCATTGCAAAATATAAACGTTTTTCTCATAATAAATCAATAATAAATAAAATTAGAATGAATCTAGTTAACAAATAGGCGTAATCGATAACCTTTAGAAATCCTCAACCTTTATTTAAAAATATAAGGTTGTTTTCGCTGCTTTATACTTAATAAAATATAGCTAGCCGTGCCTGCCATTTTTTTTATTATTATGTTATTATAAATATTAAAGAATATTCTATTATCTACACGATTTGAATGCATTTTATACTTCATATTAAATGGATATAAAGTTTAAAAAAACTGGTGTGGCCATCACAATACCTCCCGCCATGTATAGCCCGAGTCACAAAAAAAATAAAGTTAAGCCTTATTTTTGAATTAGCGAATTTTACTCTAATTTTGACATTTTATTTCTTAAAATATAGTCTAATCTAATCCAAGTAACTACCTTTTTTAAAATCCCTCAACAGGATTAAATCCCAATAACAGAGTTGGTTCACATTCACACACATCCATGCCTTAATGGGATTCGAACCCATAGCCCCGAAGGCACTCATGACATGAGGCGTTGCTCTAACCATTGAACCACCGGAGCTATAATAAAATGAAGATTAAATTTTAAATACCGGGATAGAATAGAATTCACTAATCCAAAAATGAGGATTAGCTTAAACATTTTTGTGAATCGTTAATTTTTATTAATCTAAATACATACCTACATATTTACTTATGCTGGAAACTGTATTGAATTCCTTTTCAATTGTTCTATTTACATTTTTCTTTTTAAAACGTTATTAATATTATTTTGAAATGATTAGTTCTTTGATAGTGACATTTATCTGTCAGTTACATACATTTGAATAACTGCGTTTTGTTTGTCTAAAGCGTAGGATCTGGGATTTAAATTATAGATAATTTTATAAATTTATCCATAAAATATGAAAAAGTATTAATGCAAATCTATAGAAAATTGTCATCATCATTACCGATATCTGCGAACAAAGCAGATTGGCACACCCAGCAATGGGTAATATGCCGTGATGATACATTTTATTTATAATTTTTTTATAAAAAATTTAATAATCTTTAATTTTTATAATAACATTAATCTCGAAAAAATAACATTTAAAGGTATTTTCCGAAGAAAAACTATTTTGAGCTTCTAGTAAAGTGCCATTTCCGGTTATCCGATTTTCACCAAAATCTAATGGGCTCTTTCCATTACAGAAAAAGTGCGAAATACAAGGTTTCAAAATTTTCTATATGATAATATTTGAGTTAGAGTGGAGGATCCACACACACACATACATCATCGTGAAAATGTTAAAATTGGATTCTAGGGATCTTAAAACGTGGTCATTTACCAAAATCTCGATATGCGATTTTTAGCACGATCCCTATACTTCTCTTACCTAGGGTAGCGGGAGGTAAAAATTATAAAGAAATTAAATATCATATATTATCCAGCTTTGCTATAAATCTGGAAACAGCTGCTATATTAAAAAATCTGATGTGGCCAGCACATTACCTTCCGTCAGTTCTATGTATTTTCTACAAATTTCATACGGAAAGTTCCTTGCTAAATTAAATATTCTATTTCTTGTACATTACCTTCCGGCAGTTGCATGTACTTTATGCAAATTTCATACAGAAAATTATTATTTTGTGATCTGCAGAAATAAAAGATTTATTATTATTATTATTTCTTGTACATTACCTTAAAGCAGTTGTATGTATTTTATACAAATTCCATACAGAAGGCAAAAGATCCTATACCTATTTCCAATAAAATTATAAGACAAATACACTATGTCAATTTCACTTGACACTGACATCTTTCAATCAAAATTTTCTTAATATAGTAGCTGTTTCCACAGCTATGGCTACTTTGTGAAATTTAATTTCTTTATAATTTTTTAACTCTATATCCATTTAATATTAGGTATAAAATGCAATCAAATCGTATAGAAAATGAAATATTCTTTAATATTTATAATAACATTAAATGTGAAAAAATGATATTTAACATAGTTTTTTCAAGAAAAACTGTTAAAATCTTCAAATGAGGGTACTTCCGGTTGTCCAATTCTAACCAAAATCTAATCAGCTCTTCGCATGGATGTAACGAAGAGAAATACGAAAGAATTATAATTTTTAGAATTGTAGTATGGAAGTTATCGTAGACGAAAATTTTGTTACACACACACACACACACACACACACACACACACACACACACACACACACACACACACACACACACACGGACACACATACATACATACACACACACACACACACACATACAGACATCATCGTAAAAATAGTAAAATCGTATTCTAGGGACCCTAAAACGTGCTTATTCATCAAAAACTCACCACCGAATTTTTTGACCAAAGACAATACCTTCCTTACCTGAAGGTGACGGAAGGTAAAAAATCTGATGTGGCCAGCACATTACCTTCCGTCAGTTCTATGTATTTTGTACAAATTTCATACAGAAAGTTCCTTGCTAAAGATTATATTTCTTGTACTTTACCCTCCGGCAGTTGCATGTATTTTATGCAAATTCCGAGGCAAATTCCATACAGAAAATTTATAGCAAAAGATCATATTTTTTCCGTAAAATTATAAGACAAACACACTATGTCAATTTCACTTGACACTGACATCTTTCAATCAGTATTTTCTTAATATAGTAGCTGTTTCCATAGCTATGGCTACTTTATGAAATTTAATTTCTTTATATTTTTTTAACTCTATATCCATTTAATATTAAGTATAAAATGTAGTCAAATCGTACAGAGAATAAAATATTCTTTAATATTTATAATAACATTAAATGTGAAAAAATGATATTTAACATAGTTTTTTCAAGAAAAACTGTTAAAATCTTCAAATAAAGATACTTCCGGTTGTCCAATTCTAACCAAAATCTAATCAGCTCTTCACATGGATGTAACGAAGAGAAATACGAAAGAATTATAATTTTTAGAATTGTAGTATGGAAGTTATCGTAGACGAAAATTTTGTTACATACACACACACACACACACGGACACACATACATACACACACACATACACACACACATACACACATACAGACATCATCGTAAAAATAGTAAAATCGTATTGTAGGGACCCTAAAACGTGCTTATTCATCAAAAACTCACCACCGAATTTTTTGACCAAAGACAATACCTTCCTTACCTAAAGGTGACGGAAGGTAAAAATTCTGATTGAAAGGTGTCAGTGTCAAGTGCAGTTGACAGTATATTTGTGGATTTTACTGGAAATACAGGATCTTTTGCTAGAAACTTACTGTATGGAATTTGTATAAAATACATACAACTGCTTTAAGGTAATGTATAAGAAATAGAATCTTTTGCAAGGAACTTTCTGTATGACATCTATACAAAATTCATAGAACTGACGGAAGGTAATGTGATGGCCACATCAGATTTTTTACTTATAATAACCGCTAGAATACGTGGTAAAAGTTTGTCGGTTTCTTCAGAGGACACACATTTATTCAAATTTATTTTTGATAGTGACGTTATTTTCTTTTTGATTACAAACATTTGAAAATTGATTTACTGATTATGTATTCTATAAATTCAGTTCTGAACGATATTAGATCAGTTTTATATAATAATGAAAAAAGTAATATAATTAAGTACACAAGATTCCACAAATATCTAGGCAATAACAAAATAATTCAAACACAAAACATTTTGTTTGTGATCAGAAAAGAAAAATAAACATTTACTTAATTTAAAAACAATTCCAAGCTTTTCTCTGCACATCAAATTAAGCTCAACAAAAAACACAATTAAAAATGTATTTCCTGAAATCAAAGTTCTATCTCTGAACAAAACATTGTACTCGTAGAATCACAGATCAATAAACTATAAAGCAACAACACATGCTGTGAACTTACAGCATACATTTTTAATAAGTTTCGTCTGTGCAACTTAAAAACTCATTACTTACACGAGAGGAACAAGGATAGAACAACCAGGTGTCTCCGTGCCAATAGTATTAGATCGGAAATATTTAATAAACTGAAAAGGGAATTGCTGTTCTGTGCACAAAAGTGTGTTTCAATAAACATATTTCATATGAATGACGAAACTACTGGTTTCAAAATATTAGTGTCCTGTGATCTATAAATCATAAAATAGCTACGAGGGAAACCAAAACACTAATACATTTTTGTTTTTTTGTTATAAAGACCACAATATAGACCAAAATGTACTGTGTTAAAAGGTGTACGGGTACAACAAAAATTCAAGACATATTTCATAATTTTTGGCAAATAAAATAAAAATCGACTGAACGTATGAAAATAGATGGATAAATATGTCTTCTTTTTTCATTTCGCAGAGAGAAATTATAATAAAATTTGTAGATTCATTAATTTTTCTAATATTAATCCCCCGTAGATTGCAGTTCCAAGTTAGAATTGCCATAAGTCGAATTATGCCACAAGTAGTAATTAAACCAGAATTTACGAATTGTGGCCCGTCAACTATATTTCCTAATAGAAGATTCGCCTGGCAAACGTAAAAATCGTATTGAGTTGATAAGTTGAACATCTAATAATATTTTGGGTCAGAAAACCCTTATTCAGAATGTATACACGTCCTAATAGCCGCCATGACAGATGTGCTTATAGCGCCGCCAACGGATTCTACGGGTATATATCATAATTTATCATGAAATTCATGTTGATTTCCTTTTGCCCATACCAAAAAAAGCCAATATTGGTTCCTACAACTTTAGCGGATTTTTTCGGGATTAATTTTCCGTTTATTTCCGAAGATTTTAATAGGATTTGATCGGCAATATTGTTTCTCGTAATCGTTTTTGAAAAATATTAGAAATGTCAAAAAAATATTTTTATTAAAACCAGGATGACATGATTTTTTTAAAAAGGAGGATTTATAGCTAACTTCGTCCAAAAATGCGACACAGGTACGAAATAAAATGTTATACGTCATACGTCCTTTAAATGGTTTCACGGTACTCATTTCAAAATTCCTTATTAGTACCGTAAAAACACATTTACCGGACTTATGGGTGTATTCTAAATACATCCGTTAAACTATATTATGTAAACGGATTCCGTTAAAACATTTCTTATTAACGGATTCTGCAAAAAATTCTATTCACAATATGACATTTAAACGGATCCGTTAAAATTAATATAATAAACGGATCCGTTTGCTACTGTAGGACAGTGTTGTCAAATTGTAAATGTCAACATATTTATATTTTGATAATACCAAAATATATTAAGATCTGAACAGATATTTGTGATACATAAATTTAGAGATACTATTTAGTAATAAATTTATATCAAAAAATAATCATAATAAGAATATATTCTTTAAAATAAACTTTGGAATGTTGGTAAATACTTTGTTGTAATAAGTGTCAAAATTGTCAGTTTCATAACTTTTTGATATTATTGTATATTATTGTAAATTTGGAAAAAAATGGACATAAAACAAAAAATCTATAAAATCATAATTTGTTACTTATTAAGCGCAGCTAAAGTAATAATGAAGAAGACCCCCAACGCCCAACCGCAACATTTATCTTGAAATTATAGACAGCACCAAGCAAATCTACGGTATCGAGAAAATAAACACGCGGTGTCACAATTAAATATAGGCGCATGCACTTTAAAAACTACACAAATTATAAAACACACATTATGAGCTTGATTTTTAATTCTTCGCAAATATTAATGAAATTTTCGCCATTATGCTCTGTTCCATTTAAGCCATTCAGTAGATGGCACTGGCAACAGTGCAAATCTGAAGTAGCCGAAATTTCATTGGATAGACTTGTCTTTTGTCTCTAATTTCAGCCAATCAGAGAGGTCAAAACTATTCCCTATGCTCCGCAATACTGAATGGCTTAAATGGACCAAGGTATAGATTCATTAATCGAATCAGTATTCTTCGAATATAATCAAAATATCCATTGTTGTAATCAAAATATTATTTGTTGCAATAAAAATATCCTTTGTTGTAAAGAATAATTAAAAATAAAGGCACCAATAGAACATTTGTGTCTTAGGCCCCTGAAGATTAAATGCAGTCCTGAAAATTCTCGAATATTTTTAAAACTTTAGGTAAAGTCCAAGCGTGATGTGCAATACCTGATTTTTCAGTTTCTCCTAATTGCGTGTTCTTCCTATGTTTTTTAAGTCTTACGGCTAGAGGTCTTTTTGTTTGGACAGAACAACACCACATCAATTGGAATGAAGCCCACATTATTGACAGAGAAGGTCATTGGTATAAAAGAAAATTCAAAGAAGCAGCGTACATCACCAACAACAGTGGAGTATTCAGCCATCCCAGCACAAATATTCGTACCGTGTGGCGGCGCCCCCTAATTGGTCAACTCCATCATCTGAAACGGAATCGTCACAGCTCATCACATCCATCCTAGTATAAAATGTCGTAGCTTTAAGATTATTGTTCAGTTTACACTTGATAATGATTGGAGATATTATCAATCGAAACGTCGTGTAGTATATTTTTTTTGTAAAAATGAAGACAATGTCTGTTCGAGATACGTGTGATATTAGTCATTTTCATTACAGTTTAATAAACACTTATTTTAATTAATAATAATTGTCTAATATATACACTTCACCCAAATAAATAAAAACGTTACAATATATTATTATAGCACTCTGCAAATAAAAGCACTCCGCTACGCGTCGAGCTATAAACATTCCCCGTGCTATAATCTTTTACTTATGCCCTTAACACATAAATAACTATTAAAAAGGCCATTTGTTTTATTTGGTCACCCATCCAAACACTTCCAGTGCACACTCCAGCTTGAAACTATTGCTCTTTTAAAAGTGTACGTGTATATACAATCCCAAATTGGTTTGCTATATCCATCCCAATTAATAACGCTTGCCGCAGGGAGCATTTAACTGTTCGAATCCATCCACAGAAATAATCTGGTACCCTGGAATCCATTTCGTAGAGATGAAAGTTAAATCTGTTGTTGTATGAACAAAAAATCGTTTGAAACAACAATTGGCTCCAGCAATCGCTCTCTATTTAGCAAACAATTCATCCAGTTGGAAAACAATTACAGACAGAGAGTTTAATAGTGAAACTGCCTAGCTCTCAGTGAAAAAACCTATGAACTCCAACTATTACGCTTTAATTCGCCCCACTGCGGAATACCTGGGAGGGTCCAACATTTCATCAAACAAATGACGCACAAGTCATTTTCCCAGCACGGTCTGATGCGGGGACAATACAAAATAAAAAACAGAATACAGGGTTTGTTATCTGCCTGTATCGTGTTTACGGATTTTTTGCAAGAAATTGATATCGAATAAATGAGCGCTATACGCAATTGTAAATAAAAACGCCCTTTAATATCTCTTGCATTTTGTATGTTTATTTTGGTGCTCATAAATACTGTTTTTGTTAAACATGTACTCAGGAACCCAGGTAAAAAAATTGGGATAAATGGCTATTTTTACCTCCCGCTACCCTTGGTAAGGGAGGTATAGGGATCGTGCTAAAAATCGCACATCGAGATTTTGCTAAATGACCACGTTTTAAGGTCCCTAGAATCCAATTTTAACATTATCTCGATGATGTCTGTGTGTATGTGTGTGCCGCTCCTTTAACTCAAATACTATCACTCAGAAAATTTTGAAATCTTGTATTTCGAACTTTTCCTGTAATGGAAAGAACCCATTAGATTTTGGTGTAAATCAGATAACCGGAAATGGTACTTTACAAGAAGATCGAAATAATTTTTCTTCGAAAAATACCTTTAAATGTTATTTTTTCGTGATTAATGTTATTATAAAAATTAAAGATTATTAAATTTTTTACAGATTTGCATTAATACTTTTTCTATATATTTTATGGATAAATTCATAAAATTATCTATAAATTTAATCCCGGAGCCTATGCTTTAAACAAACAAAACTCCTTGGTCGCGCAGTTATTCAAATGTAAATAACTGACATAAATATAACTGTCAAAGAACTAATCATTTCAAATTTATAATAGTAACGTTTTAAAAAGAAAAAAGTAAATAGAACAATAGGAAAGGAAATCAATACAGTTTCCAGCATATGTAAATATACAGGTATGTATTTAGATTAATAAAAATTAATGATTCGCAAAAAAGTTTAAGCTGATTCTCAGTTTTGGATTAGTGAATTCTATTTTATCCCGGTATTTTTTTTTTTAAAGGTAGTTACTTGGATTAGATTAGACTATACTTTAAGAATTAAACTGTCAAAATTAGAGTAAAATTCGCTAATTCAAAAATAAGAATTAGCTTAATCTTTTTTGTGATTCAGACGGTAAATGGCGGAAGATATTGTGTTGGCTACACCAGATTTTTTTATTGTAAAAAGCCCACCATGCGTTCATGCACGAAAACAATTAGAAAATGCCCCCCCTCCCCACCATTGAAATTATTTTAAAATCTCGAAATATACTATATCCTGCATTGTACCTACCATTTGCTCATATTCTTCAACAGCTTGATATTATCAGTATTAAAAATCGATATTACGAGTAAAGCCATAGAAATACAAAACCAAGAAATGATAGCATGCCAAGTCAAATAATTCCAGAATATTTTACTTTAGTCTTTAGCAATGGAACAACAAATTCAGTAGCACCTATTAAAGTCTGATTTTAAACTGAAAAAAGTAATAAAAATATGTCAAATTAAAAATATATACAACACAAAATAGTTTATCTTTAAATGATTAAATTAGGAAATAAAAATATACATAAAAATGAAATGTATTTATTGTTTGTAAATACCGTAAAAAACTTACAGATTCAACTGTAGTAATATGTAGTACAATTTACAGTTATGATTAATATTATTATATTTTGATTAAATTTAAAGTTTCAGTCGCTCTTGTAGCATCTACAGAAAACCCACCATCTTGGACATTGTTCGAAGTTTTCCTTGTCATAACCTTCCTTATTCTTCTCTTTATTGAAAGCTGATTCTTTCTCCAATGTTTTTGAATAATTTTCACTTATATTCTTATACTGAAAGATGCATTTTTGCATGTATACTTTATGAACAGAAAGTACATCCATTTTTAACTTCAATATTTCGAAGACTATTTGTTTTTCAAAACGACATTAACGCTTAAATAATATTATACGCTATTATCTATATAATTTTGTTGAAGGCTTTCTAATAACTTTATTATCATATGAGCCAAAGGAGAAATTAAGATAAATTGTCGTTTTTAGTTATTTATGGAATGATAAAATTCCAATTTCGAGACAAACATTTTATACGCAGTTTAAAATGGAATACATTTGTAAAAAAAAATGTTGTTTATAATAATAATGGGGTGTATTCTGTAAGGAAACTGTTAATTTTAAACAGTATGTTAAAAATAAACTTGCTGTTAAAATATATTTTCTATTCTATAAATATCAATTCTGTTAAAATTTTAACACCCGTGTTAAAATTAGGTGTTAAAACTGTATATTTTAACGTCATTCAAATCGATGCCTTTAAAATTTTAACATCTGTTTATACAAAAAAATTATCACAGCATTTGAATATGTTGCACTTGTAATTAATGAAAATGTAATAGAACACGAAAGAAAATTACCATGGATGAATATAAAAAATATTTAGGTGATATTTAATAAAATATACAATTGTTTTACGAAGTATTTTATTTAATAACGGTCACCCGTTCCATCGTATGCCTTTGTGTATCACAGCGTGAAGCCAGTAGGAATATTTAATTATCATAATTCGAGAAAGAGTCACAACTGAACCTTTGAATGGTATACCGAGAGCACGATTTAGATATATCGTAAAACATAGTACAGTAAGTATTAAATGCAGTTAAAATTGCTTATTCCTGTCTTGTTCGTCAAACCAACGTAACTTAAAATTTTGAATTGTCAGTTTTGGGGATCAAGAAGAAGAAATTTTACCTACCTAATGATACCTTAATAATTTACAATTTCAATGTAATTCATTTTCAATATGGAACCTAAAAATGAAACATGATTATGCAGCAGATTTTTATTTATTTTCCGAAGCATTATTTCCATTTGTTATTCTAAAATTGTGACAGATTCATTTTCTAAAATTTCAAAGTGACAAATTGACAGTTCTTTATTATTTTTATCATGTTTATTTATTTGTGTTATGGTTACTAACTACATGACTTCAGTAAAGACATGCCTTTTTTCTGTCTTGTTGATCACTTCATTCTGGTGTTTAACAGACATGTTAAAATATATGATTTTAACAGCAGTGTCAAATTTTCGCGTAGAGAATACCAAAAAATGAATTTATTGTTAACAGTCATGTTAAAATACAATTTTTTAAAGGCATGTTAAAATTAACATTTTTTTTACAGAATACACCCCAATATCCTATAAAATTATTTGTCTAGCAATCCATAAAAGAGCAGTTTACAAAGAAATCTACCTAGCCATGAAACAAAAGACGGACGATAACAATTTTTTGTTGTCAGATTTGAGTGACATTTTTAAGTTTATGCAGTGACTACGTTTACACCGTGCGTACTATTCTGATACGCAGACCAAGTGTATATACGAAAGATGACTATTCAAGGTCATTTGTTCGAAGAAAGAATACACATCACTTTATAGCAGACGCTTAGCAACATTTTGTATTAGAAAGAGAAAGATTATTTGACCTATGTCTATTTAATTTATGTGGTGTGACAGATATACGTAAATAGTGGCATTACTTTCTAGCACACTATAAATAATAATGACATATGTCGTAGAATTACAGATACCTAATTATCTACTACACTGCCCTCTGTGCTAATATTTACCCAGTGGCTTTGACGTTTAAATCGAATTATTATTCCTTGGTTAATAAGTTAAATCTATGCTTTTGTATTTTGCAAAAACATAAGTGAAGAACATACATCTTTCAGAAAGGCATTACTTAGAAAGAAACATAATTTTCAAATGAATTACTCTTATTTTTTCAGTTAAAATGTTACAGATGTTGAGATTGTGGGTTCAAATCCCGCCAGCTAGCATTCTTTTCTTTCAATCAAATAAAAAATACATTCATCTTAATCTACTATTTGCAATACATTCCTGATAAGGTTGTACGAATGTTTGACAATTCACAGGTGTTTAAACGTAGTGGTAGTTTATATATACCCCACACCTAACATGTGATGCGGGTCTCGTACACAAGGCTATGAGAATATAACTTAAGAAAAGATTGTATAGACTGGCGGATTTGCAGCCCAGCCGTGGTCTAGTTGGTAACACGCAACAGTACAAATGTTGAGTTCGTGGGTTCAAATCCCGCCGGCTAGCATTCTTTTCTTTCTTTCCTTGATTTAAAATCAAATAAAAAATAGCACTTACATTCATCTTAATCTACGATTTGCTCGAGGTAAAACTTAGAGCAAATTTATGACAGTTACAACTAACTCGAAATGTTACTTACGTAATAGTAGATTTGAATGGCAAAATTTGAAAATAGCTATTCACTTGTTTTTCTACACAAATGTTTGAAATTTGCTAGGAATACTTTTCTGTAAGAGATATAAATTTTAAATCATTATCTCAACTTTGTACTTGGGAGTAATGTTTTTTAAATCCACCCGGTATTAATGTGTTAAAATAAACCAAGTAAAATAATACTTGATTTAAATTAAAAAAAAAAAAAAAAATTATGAAGACAGTTACCTTCTTATAGAATGGAACCAGGAGAGTGTGTATTACGAAAATTTTTAAGTCGTTAATTAACTCTATGGAAAAGTAAACAAAGTAATTTCCGTAAGTGTATTTCTGTTGCAGCGTGAAGATAAATATTTAATTAAAAGAATTAAGTTTTAAAACTGTGTTAGTGCATACTGATTCCGAGAAATATGCTGGTTTGTATATGTGTAGCATTTATCGATAAATGTTTTCTGGAACTGAAACTAGGTTTCCGCTTAACTGCTTTGAGAAAGCTCTCTGTAATATTTATGAAAGGTTCTATAAAATATTATTTGTCAATATCACAGACTTGAAAACTCAAAACATTATGTTTACTTGCTTATCTAGCGAAACAACTTAGCAGAAAATGCTTGTCATTCTTACAGGACAGGGATTACTGAATATTTATTCTCCAATGTATGTAAAAGTGCAAATTTTTTTCACGCGCGAAAACAGTAATAAAATTATTAAAATTAAGCAAATCAATTTCAAATAAAAATTTATTAATGTTTTATATAAAAACTGCATTTTGAATCAACATGCTAAATTTCAATTCTTAATTATTAACAGAAGCTGAGATCTAATACTTTCACATTTTTAATTGTTATAAAAAATTATCAATTAATCGAAAAAAAATTAACGTTTAAAATATTCACAAAGCCTATGGTTACAACATATTAAAATTTAAAATTGTTCCAGTCATACATATTGACAGTAGACATTAATGAAGTTGAGCATTTCTGCAAACGCGCTAAAAATACATGTCATTGTCATAATTTTTAGATTAATTAATTAAAAATATGAAAATTAGTATAATTATGTAGAAATGTATAGTCCATAATTGATGTCTTATAATTTTTGAATATTTTTTAAGCAAGTTATTGAGTTACACTCTCAACCTATACTATAATTCTGTAATAGATAGAAGTAAATATGTAAATATGTGTAAATTAATAATAATTAAATGACGAGAGGTATGGTGCTGGCCACATCAGATTTGTGTGTTTGTGTGTGTGTGTGTGCCGATTTTTTCCGGCGATAACTCCTACACTACAATTCTAAAAATTATAGTTCTTTAGTATTCCCCTTCTTTACATCCGTATGAAGAGCTGATTAGATTTTGGTTATAATTGGTCGACCGGAAGTACCCTCATTTTAAGATTTTAACAGTTTTTCTTGAAAAAACACTGTTAAATATCATTTCTCCATATTTAATGTTATTATAAATATTAAAGAATATTTTATTCTCTATACGATTTTATTACATTTTATACTTCATATTCAATGGATATAGAATTAATAAATTATAAAGAAATTAAATTGCATAAAGCAGCTAGCTATGCTATAACCATGGAAACCGCTACTATATTAAGAAAATGCTGATTGACAGATATAGAATCTCTTAGGTACATGAAACTTTCTGTATGGCATTTGTCTAAAATACATAGAACTGACAGAAGGTAATGTACTTGAAATATGGAATTTGTACAAGAAACTTTTTGTATGGATTTTGTACAAAATATATGGAACTGAAGGAAGGTAATGTGTTGGCTATATGAGATTTTTTTCTAAGAGGTTAAACCTGCAAAGATTATTTTCAGAATTCGGCAGTAATTTAGTAAGATTTAAGTGTACAGATCGTTTTTAAAATGTCCGAATCTCTTTGCAATGAAGAGTGTTCAAATAGGTCATCTTCGACGTTCAATATCAATAGTGAAACAGTAGAGCGAATGCTGAAAATCTAGTTATAACTGACGGACGCACATACTTGTAAATACGATCGCTTAGAAATTTCTAAATATTATGTAATACGGTATGAAGGTGATAAGGACGCATTTCTGATAGGATATTACTACATGATTGGATAAGGTAATTTCAGAATTGCATTAGAGCATAAACAAATCTCTTTGCACATAATATGCTTGGTGAAATAATCTTGTATTATCATGTAGGCAATAATACTAATGTACTATGTGATTATCAGGCTATAATATCAAGCGTTTATATATTATCTACCTACGTTTAGATTTGCATTAGCTGTAAATACCATCTAAAATAAGCAGATTGCAGAACTAGTCTATTCACGAATGACAGATTCATTGGTACATTAAACGTTAATTTGTTCATTATAGTGCTCGTGCAACATCTGAGAGCGTTAAATCGTTGGTACATTGTTTATTTACTTTGAACTAGTATCTAAGATACAACAATTTTAATTTATCAACAAATGGTTGCCGACCCGATTTATAAATCGAATATTAAAACTTAGTAGTTCTGAAAAGAGTACCGATTTATTTCGAATTTAATGTCACTTTGTGTAGCATATTATAAACTTAAACATTAATAAAAATTTCGTTCTGAATATGGATGTACACAGTGTGAGTATCGCTATAATCCGAACCTCCAGTAATCCGAACAGCGACTACTCGGAGCCATAATCCGAACAACGCCTCGTTAATCCGAACAGCAAAGTGATTCCTGCTACCGAAATGAGGGAATCACTTGGTTTCATGTTCTCTATTACCTAAATGAGGGAATCCCGTAGATTCATGTATTTGCTACCTAAATGAGGGAATCCCTTGATATCATATTCTCTTATTCTGCTACTTAAATGAGGGAGTCCCTTGATTTCATATTCTTTAGCAACTGCTACAGAAGTCCTGGACTAAACTTCTTACACTACTTCTTGATGATGGTTTGACTGACGATAATCTTCCACTATTACAGTGGAGAGACAGAATGGAGTTGCAGGGTATAGAAAGACAAATGAACGAGGTTACTGCGCTAATAAACCAAATTTCTGAAGATGTCACACGACAAGAAACTCTTGAATGGGCTATCGGACATGAAGAATCATGGGAATCCACAAATGATCGGATATTTTGGAACATATTCAGAATGAATCAAGCTGCGACGAAGAAGTAGAAGTGATACCAGACATGTAAAGCACAAAGAGGCAGTCAGAAGTTTTGAAACGTGTTTGAAGTGGACTGAAGAAAATGATGAATCGGATCACCACATTCTAATTCGATAGAATTAGAATGTAATTAGATCTGCCTCGTCATGGGTACATTTGTCGACCAGCAATACGCAATCAAATTTTATATTAGTTTGTGCAAAATACCAACCTAATCGTTTACTTTCATCCAAAAACCATTTGGGGATGCTTCATTGCGTCGTTGCAACATTTTTGGCTGGCAAGAGTGATTTTGTGATTGGCAAGATGAAAACAGAGTTGACCCAAAGAGTAACAGCCGGGCATCGAGGAGAAATGCCGAAAACATCAAAGCATTTCATCGATAGACTTGTTAATAAGATAATATAATTAATAGGTATAGAATCAAAATAAGCAAATAATGATCTGTAATAGATTTTTTCTTTTGTTTCTTAGTAATTTTCAATTTTTTCACCCCAATAAATTAATAATTCATCTATTATTCATGTTTAAAACAAAAGAATGCAGACTTCTTAAATATCATTGAAAATCTTGTGAAATAAACAAAAAGATGAGACCATTTTAAACATTGGTTCCAATTTAAAAATCATAAGTTTGTATTATTTCTCGAGAATTATTAAGCTTTCAAAAATCTAATTACGGCATTTTATTTTATCTAAAATACAGTCCAAAATTTGTTAATACGATTTTTCTTTAACTATCATAATAAATAAGTTATGAGATATTTTTGAAATGTGCAAAAAACGAGTATTGCTTGTAGCTGAGATACAAAGAAGATCGAAAATTCCTGTGGTGACTATAAAACAATCCTCGAAAAGTTGACCCTGGAATGTGCAATCAGTTTTGCTCTATCGTTAATATTACCCGAGAACCTTTTAAAAACATCGAAAATGAGACACATTAGGATTTTTTTCGTGTATTGATATGACTACTACATTCCCCAAATATATCCCCCTATATTTTCAAACACCCTGTATAAGAGCTACAATAATAATAATGATAATTAAAAAATTAATAATTTATTTGTTTGGGTCCAACATAGCTGTAACAGTTTCTAGTTTGTATCCGTGTACAAATTCTCAATTCTCGCTACGGAAGGTGGAAGAAAATGCCGGCAATTCCACTGCTGGCACAATCCCGAATCGATCGGGATTTAACACGCACCTGGGGGCCACACGTCCTCATGCAAATCAGTGCGGGGGTGGAGGACCGGGCCACGCCATCGTCCAGTAGCTGTCTGCACGCCCGCCCTCTATAAAACATCCCGACAACCTGCTAGAAACCTACACATAGACCGCTGGAAACTTAAATCCAATAGTTCAAGCCGATATGCTTTACATATCGTCAATACTTACCTAATTCTTTGTACGTATAGTAAATGTTAAAGGTAATAATGTATTCAGCTTATTTTTTATATAAATGCTTAGATGAACAATTTGATTGGGCAGTTAGAAATAGCAGTTGAGGAGGAGGGGGAGGGGGCACTAAACGAATGCAGTTTGGGTGACCAATTTGAATGGGAAATCACCAATTGCTAAAATTTAAGTAATGCCCGATATGCACCACAGGCGTTACCAACAAAATTTCGTTTTCACCAACAATTAAGCAGTAGTATATTCCGTAACTTAACCGCGGTGACCAAGGTTCTGGTTATGCGTTCCGTAATGTAACCAAAACATAATTTCAGGATCGCGGTTCAATTTCGGAATGTGGTTCTTGAAAGTTTTGGTTAATTTTTCGTGACCACGACGACCTCAATTTTTTTGTGGTTGTTGTGGTCATATTCTTATTTCTTATAATATAATAAATAATATTGTATAAACATATAATTACTATATACTATATACTGATATGTATAATATTTACGTTAGTATAAGAAAAGACAAAAGTTATGTTGTCACTTATTTCTAATGACGCGGTGGTTCCCTGCTTTACCGACATAAATTAAACAAGATGTTCCGAATCACAACCACTTTGCAGTGACCATAACCTGACCACTTAAACCATAACCACGGTCGTGGTTAAGTTACGGAATATACTATTGATTTAGGAATTACTTAATTAGGTATCTGTTTTCCGATGCCCAAATCGCTAAGCATATCCTAACGTCTAACAGCTGACAGTTTTAAATTAAAATTGTACAAGTTTGTTATTGAATATTTTCATACGTAATATAACAAGTGATATGATTATCATCGATGATATTCTCGAGTGAAACCGAGTTGCAGATTTCACGAGTCCGAAGGACGAGTGAAATGTGCTGCTTTGGTTTCACGAGCAATATCTTCGATTATTAATTATATCACGAGCTTATATTTAATGACAGAATATAACGAATTTTTGTGACACATTGTGTGTGCTGCTAACCTAACTTCATTGTATTACAGCATGGTTAATTTGATAATTACCATATTATTTTTATCGTTGTTGATATCAATTCAACGATTATCGCACATTTTTATACACAAAATTAACTGCGAATGTCGAATAAAGAAAACAAATCCATTAGTAACGAATATAAATAATTTCTTTGTTTTTTATCATCGCTGTGATAGACATGTAACTAGGGAGATTCCTCCTTTACCTACGGTATGACGGGCGGTAAAAACAACAAACAGATATAAAATAGAAATTAGATTCTTTCGTTTTACAATGCAAGTATACGAATATAATATAGGTTTTCTATAAAAAATTATTGTTGTATAGGTAAACAGGTAAAAGTACTAAAATATCTTGATTGATACGATAAAGGGTCGTAAGTGTTTTCTACGTACGAACAAAATGAACATGAATATTAAAAAAAAGAAGATGCAGTTATCGTTATTGTTCCGTACAAACATTTACAAGAAAAAGATTGCACTTAAATCGCTTCATAAATAATGCTTTAGCTAAGTAGTCATCAGCAATAGTTAACAGGAATAAACTCAGATCTATGTTTTACTCTATCTATAATCTAGCACTTCATTTACTCGTCTATTTTATCTATTGTATCCTAGTCCATCAGCAGCAAATTATCAAGTGCTACGTTACTCTGGTGCACGCTATACAGTCACCACATTGTGCAGCACACCTATTGTGCTAGAAATATATAAATTGTGTCTGTATGGGATTTACCAAGCATATGCACATACACAAGTAGCCGGACACTGTCTAAAGCTTGTATCAGACGAGAAATGACAATGAGGGTAGCTGAAACGAATCTAAAGCTGGGATGAATATGATGAATTTTGATAAGTATCCAATGTTACTAAAACAAGGATTGTATAGGTATATACGAGGAGCGGCTATTCCGATTTAACCACTGCAATGAACTGAAAATAAGTGTCGTATGATGAGTTTTTTCTCTTTAGAGAATAAGTAGAAGTCATGGAGGGCTAAATTAAGTGAATAGGGTAAGTGCGTGTAAGCTAAAAATTGCTCCACAGCAAGAGCGATGAACTCGAATACCAACACAATTTACATAATTACAATAATTCTTTCATTAGTTAAGCAGTTGTTTTATTTTTTACTAAAATATGAATACACAAATTTATGGATTTTTTAGTTGCTACCCCAACCTTAATTTACTGTTTAGAAAATTGGACGACGACAAAGAATCAAAGAAGTTAAATACAAAGCATAAATTTTTAAGAAAAATATAGGGAAAAGCAAGTTTGGAAATGATAAAAATCTGATGTAGCCAGCACATAACCTCTCGCCAGATATTTTACCTGGTTGTACGCATAAAACGAAAAATATTTTTAAATACAAATATATAGGTAAAAAAAAAACTATTATTCACGAAAGATGACTATTCAAGGTCATTTGTGAGCCGTCTGGTATAATATTACTTGCAGATAACTTCATTGCATTTCCTATGCATAGGCGTGCAACATGAAATACATATGGGCACATTTTAGCTGAAAAATAAGAGTAATTCATTTGAAAATTATGTTTCTTTCTAAATAATACCTTTCTGAAAGATTTATGTTCTTCACTTATGTTTTTACAAAATACAAAAACATAGGTTTCACTTATAAACCAAGGAATAATAATTTGATTTAAACGTCAACGCCACTGGGTAAATATTAACACAGAGGGCAGTGTAGTAGATAATTATTTATTTGTAATTCTACGACATACGTCATTATTATTTATAGTGTGCTAGAAAGTAATGCCACTATTTACGTATATCTGTCACACCACAAAATTAAATAGACATAGGTCAAATAATCTTTCTCTTTCTAATACAAAATGTTGCGAAACTACTGCTATAAAGTGTTGTGTATTCTTTCTTCGAACAAATGACCATGAATAGTCATCTTTCGTGAATAATAGTGTATATTCATGTCTCACTACAAAATAATTCTCACATATATTTGCAAAATCTATGGGATATTTTAATTTAAATTATGTAAAATACATAATTTTTTTTTATATTCAATATCCTGAAATTTTCTTTTTCTACTTTCCTTTTTCTTTATATTCGTCATTTTTTCGCAATTCGTTTTTACGTATATTCTTTTGCGTTGTTGACTTTTTTTTATTTTCATAATCTTCAGAATGATGTACAGTGGCATACAAATATTTTTGACAGTGACATTTATGTTTCAATTACAAACATTTGAATTACTTGCCTTGAAGTAGTTTGAATTTTTACATCAAATTATTTTATATGCATTTCTTTATCTCTAAATCTATAGAAGATATAATATTGAATTTATATTTATCGAATAAAGAATTTAACGTTCTTTAATATAAGTATTTACATAAATTTTCGATAAATAATATTTAGATGACTTTTTCTTGTAACTACTACTTCCGGTTGTCCAATTGTTACCAAAACTTAAACACCTCTTCCCATTATTGTTAGATTGAGGAATCCGTAGTTAAAAATGTCTTTAGTCTTATAGTATTTGAGAAATCGTGAATCCAACATCCACACATCCACACACACATACGGACATTATCGTAAAAATGTTATAATCGGATTCTAGGGACGTTAAAACGTGCTTATTCACTAAAATCTAGATATGCGATTTTTAGCATGAATTCAATACCTCTCTTAGCGACAGGTAAAAAAGTATACAGAAAAACTTAAGATTACACCATTTACAATGGTCATCGAAGAAAGACAGCTACGATGATTTGGTCACATAATGTGAATGAAAAAGGACAAGTAAGACAAATATACGAAGCTCACCCAACCAAAAAGAGAAATAGAAGAAAGCCACATAAAAATTAATTAGAATCAGATATAATATTATATTCCATTACTACATAGTATAGAATAGATAATTTCCACTCGAGCAAAAATTTTCTACGGTTTCGCGAGTGGCGGAAATACTATTCCAAACGAGTTTTAGACTTCCTTTACACTATTTAAAAAATAATTTTTTGCACAAGGTTGCAGTTGGAATTGGAGTTTGTTGTGTTAGAATCACCAGGTTTGTGTTACAGAAAGTAAGTCAGTCGAGGCGGTGAAAAGCACAGTTTAAAATGGTGTAACATTGTTACATATACGAGTAAAGTGGTTCAAGATAAAAAAAATCTGATGTGGCCAACAAATTACCTTCCGTTAGTTCTATGTATTTTGTATAAATGTCATAGAGAAAGTTCCTTGGAAAAGATTGTATTTATTGTACATTACCTTAAGGCAGTTGTACGTATTTTATACAAATTCCATACAGAAAGTTTCTACCAATAAATCCTATATTTCCAGTAAAATTATAACACATACATACTGTCAACTGCACTTGACACTGACACCTTTCAATCAGAATTTTCCAGGGGATATAATTTGGTGCAACTCTGGCTTGTTTCTGCAATTCTAAATTTAAAAATTTCAGCTCCAAATTTAAATTTCGCAGTTGCTTTCTCTATATTATTTATTTTTCAAATGTGTGCATAAAAGAAGAATATTACAAAATATATTTTTAATTATTTGAACGCGCGTTTCCCGCAATATATCTAGGTATTGTCTCTTGTAGTTTAAGTTTTCTGCGTGCATGTTAGGTACATAAGAAATAATTTTAACCAAATTAATTTTAGGTTCAAAAAGTTACCCCCCCTCCTTTCCATGAAAAAAAAAGTTCAGCACTAATTTTTTTAATTTATATCCCCTGGAATTTTCTTAATATTGCAGCTCTTTCCAGAGTTATAACATAGCTGGCTAATATATATTTAATTTCTTTATAATTTTTTAACTTTATATCCGTTTAATATGAAGTATAAAATGCATTCAAATCGTAAAGAGAATAAAATATTCTTTAATATTTATAATAACATTAAATATGGAAAAATGATATTTAACATCGTTTTTTCAAGAAAAACTGTTAAAATCTTCAAATGAGGGTACTTCCGATTGACCAATTAAACCATAATCTAATCAGCTCTTCACATGGATGCAACGAAGAGGAATACGAAAGAATTATAATTTTTGGAATTGTAGTATTAGAGTTATCGCATTAGAAAATTTTGCCACACACACACACACGCACGCACGCACGCACGCACGCACGCACGCACGCACACACACCACACACACACACACACACACACACACACACACACACACACACACACACACAAAATAGCGAAATCGTATTCTAGGGACCCTAAAACGTGCTTATTCATCAAAAACTCACCACCGAATTTATAGACCAAAGACAATATCTTCCTTACCTAAAGGTGACGGAAGGTAAAAGGCACACGACTAACATTCGATGGTGAATATGGAAAAAATTTGGAAGAGTAAAGACATCAACTCAAAAACCAAATACAGACTCTTCGGTGCAAATGTTTTCCCAATAGCAATATAAGGTTGCAAAACTTGGACAATGAGAAAGGCAGACATGCGAAAAATTTACGTTTTTTGTGGTGTTAAATACGTATGCTATGTATTTTGTGGACATACAAAATAACCAAGTAACCAATAATTTCACTAGCCAACACAAAACATAAGGTTTCCTTTCTTCACATCTTACGCAGTAATTCGCTTGAGAAAGACAAGATGATTGGGATGGTCGCCCAAGGAATGACGGACCAGAAATCAGATATGGACCTGATCCAGTGACCCAAGATCGTACTCGATTGAATGATGAGAGCTTTTAGCATGTACTATTTCAATAAAGAATCTAAACAAATATATTATCATGACTTATTACCCTTTCTAGGTGTGCCAAGATGCCCCTATTCGTCATTTAGGTAATGACGACATATCTGTATTGTTGAGGGTGTTTACCAGGCTCTATCACGGTCTCTCAGTACAACACGGGTCCGGTTTAATCTATTTGCCAATTAGAAATAATTTCAAGTTTTAAGTTTGACGTCGATCTAAATCCAACTATTATATCAATTTACGATTTAATAGAAACTTTTAGTTTATAGTCATACGTGTTCCAGACGTCCCATGACCAAACAATATCAACTACCTACATCTCTCCCAGTTTAAAGTAATTTCTAAAGTAATATAAAACTTACAATTAAAGCACAAACTATAAAAACGGAATTGAATTCCCCAATAACTTCTGGAACATTAACCATCTTTCCAATCATCCAGTAGTAGTATCATACAGTCGGTTGTTATAAATGGGTGAAATTATTCTTCCGATCGATTTGGCGTGTAGTTATTTGGTTAGCGAGTGAAATTTCTGCTCGTTTGTATTTAATTCCGGCAATCAATGTTATCGCAGCTATACGTACGCTGCAGCTGCATTCGAGCAGGTCCGGGCCCGGACTAGATTGATGGGGAATCGGTTACGAGCTTGTTTTGTTTTAAGCGAAGCCAGCCTTTTGTTTGTTGGAGATTTGTTACATGGAAACACTTGGAATTGGATTAAACCAGGTATTTCTAATTAAGGTGCAGAACGTTATATATTTATTTCATTCAGAGTAATGCAAGTGGTTGCATGGAAGGTAAATACCTAAGAAGGAAAATCAAATCTAAAGGGACGTTTTTGTTTACCCGATTAGGTGGTTAGTTGCACTGAATGCGTCATTATTAAACATAACGTCAAAGTATCTGTGTGTTCAGAATGGTAGCATATTGCTTAACTTTGTTTCGTAGGGATTTCATATTAATTCAAAATCAATGCATCGTTGTCAAACAGCTTTAAGAAAAAATCTGGTGTGGCCAACACAATACATCCCGCCATTACCTGGCAGTTTATTTCTTATAATATAGTCTAATCTAATCCAAGTAACTACCTTTTTTTAAACCCCTCAACAGGATTAAATCCCAATTACAGAGTGGGTTCACATTCACACACATCCACGCCTTAGTGGGATTTGAACTCGGAGCCCTGGGAGCCCTCGTGACATGAGGTGTTGCTCTAACCATTGAGCCACCGGAGCTATAATAAAATGAAGATTAAATTTTAAATACCAAGATAGAATAGAATTCACTAATCCAAAAATTAGGATTAGCTTAAACATTTTTAGAATCGTTAATTTTTATTAATCTAAACACATACGTACATATTTACTTATGCTGCAAACTGTATTGAATTCCTTTTCTATTGTTCTATTTACTTTTTTCTTTTTAAAACGTTACAAATATTATTTTGAAATAATTAGTTCTTTGACAGTGACATTTATCTGTCAGTTGTTTATGTGTCAGTGTCAGTGTGTGTGTGTAGTTGTTTGTTTAAAGCGTAGGCTCTGGGATTTAAATTATAGATAAATTTATCCATAAAATACAGGGTGTAAATGAAATAAGTGCATTAAATTTAACCAGTAATATAACTCGTCGAGAGCAACAATATTTCTTAATAACTTTTTCTGAAAATCGCATATTTTTTTAGCATTTAAGGTATTTTTCGAAGAAAAACTATTTTGAGCTTCTACACCAAAATATAATGGGCTCTTTCCATTACAGAAAAAGTTCGAAATATAAGGTTTCAAAATTTTCTGAATGATAGTATTTGAGTTAGAGTGGAGGATCCACACATATACTCATACGAGTACACATAGACATCATCGTGAAAATGTTAAAATTGGAACTAGAAGAGAAAAAGCGAAAGGAAAAGGAACGATGGAACTTCGAGAAAATCATTGCGTACAAAAATCGAAAGATCGAGGAACTTCAGGAAAACGTGCCAGAAGAACTTTTTGCAACGGTTGAAGAACAGAAAATGAAGTTTAACGAAAAGAAAACAAAGTCCATTAAGTGCAAGGAAGGCGAGAGGGCAATAGGTGTACACAATGCAACAAATCGCGAAGTTTTTCAGAAAGGGAACTATCGACGGAGAGGTTCCTTCGAAATAGAAGTCGCAGTCAGAGTGGATGCAGCAGTAGAAGTATTGGTAAGAGGCGTTATGGAAAACGTCGCTAACCTAATCGTGAGTACAGCGAAGAAAAACTAGACCGCCGAGTCCAGACCTCCGAAGAGAAGAGAGAAAGACTACTCTTACAATACAAGTAGCAGGGGACGCATGAAACGGAGAGTCGAAGACGAAGATGGTATCGAAGAAGATATCAAGGTCATTCGAATGTAAAATAACGTTCTGTCAAATAAATTTGTTCAATGCTGGGTCTATGATGTATTAATGGTCTAGCTGGTTCTGGTAAAACTACAATATAAGTATCTCTTTAATGATCTCATTTTCATAAGTCCAATTTATATTGTAATAAAATTATTATCCTTATATTAATATTTAATGAGGTAACATTTCGATACCTCATAACCTACATAATAAATACAGAGTTCAAGTGAATTCATTCATATCATAATATATTTATTGCTTGGAGAAATGATTTTATTTCCAGTACCTACCTTTTCCCGTAACGAAATGTATCGATAAATAATAAAAAATAAATTAAGTATTACCATATAGATAATTCACGAAAATAATGTAGCTATAACTGTATAATTATTCAATGCAGAATATAGGTAACATGTTTGTTTTCGTGGAATCCAAATATAAATTATATAGAATCGATCTGCTTGCTACAAATACATAACTCTGCAATTAGATATTTATTGAAATGGGTTCAAATATTACTAGACGAAAACTATGTAAGAGAAAAAGTAAAGTTTTAACCGCAAAAAATACCTATTTATTTATAGCTGATTACGTTTAAACGATGGTACTCTGACAGTGCATGGCATGCTCAGATGCGGTACCTCAGTTTTAAGTACAAATATAAAATATTTAATCATACTTAAAAGCAATAACTAGTCTACCAATTTATGTGCTGGTTGTATTGGAATATCCTGAATATATTGAATGCAGTCATAATCAAAGATTGTCGCACCTACTAAAGACTCTAATATCCAATTACAGCAACAAAACTTAGATTTTATGCAATCCTTAAACAAAAAATCTGGTGTGGCCAACACAATACCTCCCGCCATTTACAGCCCGAGCCACAAAAAAGATTTAGTCCTTATTTTTGGATTAGCGAATTTTACTCTAATTTTGACAGTTTATTTCTTAAAATATAGTCTAATCTAATCCAAGTAACTACCTTTTTTTAAAACCCCTCAACAGGATAAAACAATTACAGAGTAGGTTCACATTCACACATATCCATGCCTTACTGGGATTCGAAACCAGAGCCCCGAGCGCACTCATGACTTATGAGGCGTTGCTCTAACCATTGAGCCACCGGAGCTACAATAAAATGAAGATTAAATTTTAAATACCGGGATAGAATAGAATTCACTAATCCAAAAATGAGGATTAGCTTAAACATTTTTGTGAATCGTTAATTTTTATTAATCTAAATATATACCTACATATTTACTATGCTGGAAACTGTATTGAATTCCTTTTCTATTGTTCTATTTACTTTTTTCTTTTTAAAACGTTACTAATATTATTAGTTCTTTGAAAGTGATATTTATCTGTCAGTTACATACATTTGAATAACTGCGTTTTATTTGTTTAAAGCGTAGGATCTGGGATTTAAATTATAGATAATTTTATAAATTTATCCATAAAATATATAGATAAAAGTATTAATGCAAATCTACAGAAAATATAATAATCTTTAATTTTTATAAAATTAATCTCGAAAAAATAATATTTAAAGGTATTTTTCGAAGAAAAACTATTTTGAGCTTCTAGTAAAGTGCCATTTCCGATTATACGATTTTCACCAAAATCTAATGGGCTCTTTCCATTACAGAAAAAGTTCGAAATACAAGGTTTCAAAATTATCTGAAGGATAGTATTTGAGTTAGAGTGGAGGATCCACACATACATACACACAGACATCATCGTGAAAATGTTACAATTGGATTCTAGGGACCTGATCAAAATTTTGACAGCTATACTAAGAAGATGCTGATTGAAAGATGTCAGCGTCAATTGCAATTGACGTATTCGTAGTATATTTGTTATAATTTTACTCGAAATATAGGATCTTTTTGCTCAAAAACTTTCTGTATGGAATTTGTATAAAATACATACAACTGTCGAAAGGTAATGTACATACAAGATATTTAGAATCTTTTGCAAGGAACTTTCTGTATGGATTTATAGAAAATACATGCGCATTTACGAAAATTCTACCAGTAGATACCGCATCTACCGACTGTGTTCGAAAACACCAGTGGTAAAAAGTTACCGTGTTTGAAAATTGTACAATATCTACCAGTTTCATCTACCGGATTCAAGAAGAATCTAATCTCAAAAAAAGGTAGTAATTCAAAGCGAAGCACGCGCGTTAAAATTGGAAATGTGTTCAAAGTAGGACTCTGTTCAGTTTGATAACTACATTAAATTTCTAATCTGTTTCAAATTTTCAATTTTTTTTATAAGTTATGGATCTACCCCTGTTTACCACTTGCGTTCTTAAAATATCGATTCCGGTAGCTATAACCTGATAAACAGCTGTTTACCGGTAACAGTTCACCGGTAGAATTTTCGTAAATGCCTCATGTAACTGACGGAAGGTAATGTGCTGGCCACATCATTTTTTTTTATTTCATCTAAAACCTTACAAGATAACAGCCATTTCATATAAATAACTTTTAAAACATTCACGGGTCTCAAAGGCCTAACCAGTGGCAAACGAATGCAGTAGCAAGCATAGGGTTAACACCGAAACATTCCAAAAACCTTCTACAATCTTACCCGATTCGTATTCATCATATTATCCTGCCTTGTTTACTTCTTTCATGAATTCTTTACTGGCAACAAGTCTTCCCGGGTGAATTGTAGTATCTGTAATATTTAATATAGCAACCAAGAGCTAATAAAACTATAGCAACAGAGCATCCAACAAAGAATCTCCTGAGCAATTATTCCGCAATTATTATAAATTCTCTTGCAATCTAAGATGCAGCAATTCTATTGCACGGTACAAACAACATAAATATTAAAATGTCTTAAACATGCATCTCGTAACGCACACAGCCTCAAGGCCAGAGAGATTGCAAAATATTAAAAAATTTCATTTGCTTCCCTCAAGAAACGAGATACTGGCAATAAAAAACCAGGTACAAGAATAGGAAATGTATTTCATTGCGGTACAACGAGACTTATTTATCAATATCACAATACAAAATGCAGAAGAATTCATAGGATTTAAAATTGTTAATTTATTTTCAAGTAAAGCTGCGTTCAGAGCTACCGAATTATAAATTACAATTAGCCTTACAATTAATACAAGCAGTTTGACTTACGGCAAACAACGCTAGCGTTCACAGCGACAAAATTAAGACGTTAAGATAAATAAAAATAAATAAATAAATATATCATCACGGCATATTACCCATTGCTGTGTAAGTGATAAGTGGTAAGTATGCAAACCCCAAACTTTTCACTTCTTGTCTCTTTCTGTCAGAAACGTCAAACGGCATAGTGCATATAATCTGTTTTAAATGTGATATATGCAGGGCCGGTCCTAACCTATCAGCCGCCTTTTTTATTATATAAAATGCCCCCCCCCCTATTTTATTTTTTGAGGTATTTAAGTCATCCATATTGCAGAGAATAGGGAATAGTTTTGACCTCTCTGATTGGCTGAAATTTGAGACAAGAGACAAGTTTACTTAAAATTGGCGTCTGCCGAATGGCTTAAATGGAACAGAGTATATTTCTAAACAATAGCACACAATGAATTAAAAATAAAATCATTCACCTAATACTGTTAAAAAAAAGTTTAGTGAATTAGGCGTAGAATTTAATTATATACAAGTTTTATTTGAAACATTTTTGTCTAAAATTAATTGGGAACTTTTACGAAAAGGAAAACTGATTTCCAATGTTAAACGCATATGGCTCGCTTTTTGATTAACACTCTGTACCTATGTATATCTGTATCAAGAGTGGGGTAATTTGATGAAAATATGTTCCTCTGATTATATTCCATGGGGTTTTTTCTAAAGATATTTGATAACAACTAAGAAAACCTTGATTAAAACAAAAAAATGTGATTACAATAATGAAAAAGTTTAATTAATAATTACGTAAAAAATTGATTATATCGAATATTACTGTCTGTCAAGGTATAATGCAAAAATTAAATTTTTTTTTGCTTTTAAATTTTTCTTGGATTCGACCCAGAAATTTTTTCCTTGTGCCCACAAGGTTGCTAGTTACGCCACTGATTGACATCATAAGTATACTCAGTCTTTTAATAAAATAAACTATATACCTACTAGGACAGATATTTTTACCAGTCAGCCAAACCAAGTATTTAAAAGAATAATGCTTTATTAATATGTTTATTTTATAAATTGTTGATATTTTTAAAAAAAATTAAATATTTTTTTTCTAAAAAAAGTTAAGTATTTAAAAGAATAATGCTTTATTAATATGTTTATTTTATAAATTGTTGATATTTTTAAAAAAATTTAAATATTTTTTTTCTAAAAAAAGTTAGGATGGTTTTGCCGCCCCTATGCGTGGCCTCCTTTGTTCTGGGAACAAAATGTACACCCGCTAGGATCGGGCCTGGATATATGGTGCAGGATATTGTAATAAATAAGAATATAGAAAAGTGAAGAATCATATGTACCTATACTTGTCACTTTTTACAGAATGTTTTTCATTTCTAACCCCATTTTTATCACAACAGAAAATATTATGATCCGAAATGTTTTTATCTGTCAATTATAGTGTTCAAGTAGTGTTCAAACAACATATACTACTCTATTTACAATTGTTTAAGAATCATTTATTTTTTTATTTATATAGATTGCTTCATCGATTTTTCAATACATGTCACTTTCACTAAGTGTTAATTCTAAACGCTATTTCAGATTTAAAACCGGTAGTTTTAAGACGCTCCAACCGATTACTATTTGTAATTACTAATTGTAATTTATAATTCAGTAGCTCTGAACGCAGCTTAAGAAATTAAATATTACCGTATTTATAACGACAGTAGAAAACATATTTGGAACTAATTTTCACAGACTACCATTACTCTTAATCTTGAGAACTTTATTGCGTTGGTCACAACTTGCGAGTACATTGAATCTATATCTATCATCTTTCATAACAAATAGTAGTCTTTTCTCCAGATATTTAAAAGTCTTTCTTTTCACACTAAAACAGCATGGTACGCGACAACTGGATGAATTACATGGGAGATTCGAGCAGCAGTAGCGCGTGCGCGTAGAAATATAGTAGTGTCTACTATCCATTTCAGAATTATATACTACGTTTACATGAAGTTTTGAAAATGATTTCAGTTTTCAGTCAAAATTACGCGAAACTGTTAACATGCAGTTTTCAAAACAAGTTTAAAAATTGATTTGAAAACAGTTTCGGCGTAAGCGCATTTAGCTGATGTAAGTGACAGATCCTCTTCACTCCAAATACTTCGTTTTTCCATTTATTCCTATTATTTTTTATACTTCGTACCACTACCAAAGATCTTCCAATAAAACACTGGATAGCTGACATACGTTTAACAACTGAGGCAAGTTTAACTTGAGACAAATAAATTATACAAAAAACTTATAATATTCATTACAAAATTGCCATTAATTTTTTTGTAAAAACGAAAGCCAAAACAATATCTTAAAGTCGTATCTGAATACGTTCCTATCTTCACTGCAAAACTATTGAATAGAACTGTAAGTACAAAGTGTTAAATGGTGAAGGACTGTAGAAAAAATCTTGTGTGTTTCGAGCGCAAATGGCCATTGTCGATTTCGAGAGAATGCCGCGCTCCTGCGTCGCCCGTCAACAACCTCTCAATCGACAATGTCCCATTTTGCGCTCTTAATACACAAATAGCTATTGTTTAAAATTTAAAATCAAAAATATAAATAGCTTAAAGTTAATTAATGTGAACCTTGAGTTTGCATAAGTTTTGAAAAAATTTCGGCGATTTCTAAAAGAGCAGAAAAACCAGATTCGCACATATAGATAAGTAGTAGCAAAATGTAATGATAATAATATTTTCAATTATTTATTCAAAACTGGTTATTCTTTTTTTAACTAAAATGAACTCAGTCTCGCTAGGGTTGTTAGCATAGTAACAATTACATTGTATTGCTAACATTAGTAAAATTTTATAAACATTAAACAAAAATATGATTGGCATTTAGTAACCAAAATTCTAAAATAATGAATACGCGACCCACTCAAACCCCTTCGCGACCCAAACTCGGGTCGCGACCCATGGGTTAAGAAACGCTGGTTTAATATGACCAAAACAATTCAGAAACCGTCAATAAATTAAAAAACAAAAATTTAACCAAGCCGTAATGCTTAACCACTACCTTACTGCCACCTTAAAATGGAAAAAAACAATCTTTGCTCTTTGTTGGAAAATTCAGGTCTGTTGTTTAAACCCGGGAATACAACGTTACATCAGTCGATGTAGCAAAGTCCGAGTAAAAGATCTGGACAAATATTATTAATCGTTATTGAATAAAAATATTATTCTTTCTTAATTTTATTTTTCTTCCGTGAATTTCCTCTTGTTTTATATGTTTATTTGTTGAAGTTTCCGCTCATCCAATTTCTTCAGCCCTTGCTGCCTGGAGCTTAACGCTATTAGAACAATAATTTGTGCGAATTTGACTTGCAAAACGGGGAAATGAGTAAAATGTTATCAATCATTTGCGGAAAACATAACTCGGGCCGCGGTTCATGTAACATGCTGAAATATGTCTGCCTTGATGCTTTTTGATTGCTTGATAATGAACAATTATGGCCTTTTTGACTTCACTGAAATTTTTGTCCGATATCTAGAGATTTTATGCATGCATACTGTTGCATAAATCATGGGAAATTGGTGGGGGTTTAATAATAGTCGAACAGTGAACCATATTTGCATATACATCGATAAAGAAAACTTGTAAGCAAGAATATTGTACGATTGTACCCAAATAATTGGTAAAGCAGTTCTGTTTACGAGGTCTGTTAGAAAAGTATCCGACCTTTGGCCAGGAAAAAACTGGCATACCTCGAGCGTTAGTAATCACTTTTAAAGTAGTCTCCTTGGGACTCCACACACTTTTCCCAGCGGTGCCGCCATTGTTGGAAGTATTCCGAGAAAGCCTCTTTCGGAATGGAGTTTAGCTCGGCTGCCGTTGCTGCCATAATTTCCTCTTTTGTCTGAAACCGCGTTCCTTTCAATGGCCTCTTTGGGGAACAGCCAGAAGTAGCAGGGGACCATATCAGGAGAGTAAGGTGCCTGTTGAACCACAGGTGACTTGTTCTTCGCCAAAAAAAAATCTGAATCAAGAGCGAGGAATTTTAAAAACCAAGTCACTTATGAACTGTATCATGGACTACGCTTGAATTTAACAAATCCCTTTTCAATCTTCGAAAGCCGCTTGAATTATCAAGATAAACGTAGTCATGGATTGCCTATTCATGAATTTTCAGGCGGGAATTTTTAAAATAGGCACCCCGTACATAGGAGCTTAATATGGGAAATCAATTTTTTACAGACTGTTGCCCCCCGTTTTGACTGACAACAATGGTTGTGGTATTAATCGAGAGGTAAAATATATCTGCATCAAATTACACTAAATACTAGTAGATGTAAATTATGTAATATTTTAGTCCCATAAATGAATTAAATAATAAATATATTTTTCTATTTCGGTATTTTTATGAGTCTATAAAAGCACTGTTTATCACTGAAAATACGACGTTTAGAAAATTTATAAACGTACTGTTTTTGGCACCTTTCGTATTCTAGAGGTGGTAGTCATGACAGATGAATTACATATAACCTTAAAATGGTAAATTGTTTATGTTGAAATACTACTTGTAATTATTGATTTTTCTCTTATCCCCAGGTGATAGGACTAGAAAGAATAGAAATTTATAGCTATAGCTGTGATAGTTCAGAAAGAAGAATCTGTGAAGTTAAAATCTTTCAACTAAAAAATTATGGAACAATGCGCTGAGATTTGCTTTGTCAAAACAATTTAAACGGTATGTTTCATTTATTACAATTTATTTTTATGGTAATATTGCAATTTTCAGCTGATTGTATTGTTATATCAGGCAGGCTTTGAAATGTATGGTGCACGTTACTTGAAATGTTGACACTGTTAACTCAATTTGTGGCTACTTACAAGTGAATATGAAAATTTTACGAACCATGATTTCCAGTTTCACGTCAAGAAGAACTGTCGAATATTAAATTTTTAAATATAATTTAGACATAAGTGCCATATACAAATACAACATATGTTTTGTACTGAAGAATGTAAAAACAGCTGTTGCTGTTATGTCTGCAACTGAGCAGTCGACGTGTTGTCAAAATGGTGGAATGTAAAAGTGTAGATCAATAAATTGTTCATTAATGTATTTCATTATTTAAAGAGTTTTAGTTATGATAATAACTAACACGAACCAGCGATCCCGATTCGTTATTTGATAAATTTACCTTTATTACAAGATATGTCAAATCAGGTGGTTCATTAATAAACCGGTGGTGTACATTGTAAGTATTGGTTTTCCTCTTCCATAATTATATAATGCTTGATACAATGTTTTAATGTAATCAGTCAGAATCATACAATCCCCAAACTGTCAAAATGTGAAATTTCAAATGTTAGCGGGAAGCGCTACCAACATAACTGACAAAAAAACACCAAGACATATTTTTGACAAGTCCTTTAAAAAAAATAATTGTAAAATTACCTCAATAGAAAAAATAGTATAAAAAACATGTATCATAAGGCCTGTTAACGCACTCGCCTTGGACTCGTATGTTAACAGATTGCCTAATGATACTTGTGTTTTAATGTACTATTAACTTTATTTATTTAATTTTTATCAAGCATTTTCTGACAGATAAAATGTCAAATATTTATTTTTCAAAATTGCGATGGCTATAATACAAAATTGAATAAATTTAATAATTAGTTAATGGGACCAAAATATTACATGTATTTGATGGAGAAAATTCAATTGTTGTTGCCAGTCATGAGGGGCAACATGTACCTTTGAAAAAGCTCACTAGGCGTTACCTCTCTGTCTTTCACAACTGTCGTGGAGAGAGCACACAGGTATCACTTTTTGTGGCATTTGAAAAATGAAAACAATTTTCAAGGTTAAGTGAAACTCCTACGTTTTACAAAAAGAAAAAGAATTGATAAAATCCTGCAATAAACATTTTATCTTGAATTATTGACGAAAGAAATTCATAAATATTTTCCCATTTCTTTCATCTATCCCCGGAGTGTTCCTAAACAATTGGGTTTACCCCTCCGTTCGATTTGAATTAGCCGGTCTGTTAACAACATTAGGGAATCTCCAAATTAGGATCTCAACCCTCCGTCTTCATCCTGTGCTCAGAATTCTACGTGCTTGTCTGTCGACCAGTGACCAACTAACCGGAGAGCAAACATCTCGGGCGTTCTGCGCCTGCGCGGAAAAACTCGGCAAACAAGGATGTTGACAAATAATGCCCGTTGCCGCTGGCGGAAGGACGATGCCAATGGATTGGTTTGTTTTAATTAGCATCAAATGCGATTAGCAGATGGAACTATTTGCGGAACCAAGTTAGTCAATTCATGTTTTGTTGAAATTAATCACAATTCTACCAGCTACTTAGTTACAATTCAGTGTCTGGGATAAGATTTGGCAATTGCTATTCATTGTTGTTAATAAGGAGATTATAGAGTTTTATAAATTTAAATTTCTATATTGAAGTTCTAGTTTTTATCACGATTATGGAATTTAGTTGCCGAGGCCGTAGGGCCGAGGAAAATAAACCATATGAGTGATAAAAATAAACTTCAGTGCCGAGGAGCAAATTCAATATTATTTGAAATCGATGGGGTCTCGTGGCCGCGTGCCAGAGTGTCTGGTCGCGAATCTGGGGAACCAGGTTCGATCCCGAATAACGCCAATTATTTTGAATTTTAAATGGCACAAAATTGACCCCTGTGGTTCTCCACGCCAGCAATCATTACCGATATCTATATACAAAGCGAGATACAAAGCAGATTAGCACACCCAGCAATGAATGGGTAATAAGCCTTGACGATATATTTATTTATTTTAAATGGAAGATTTGTGAAAAAAAGCCATCCTAACTTTTTTTAGAAAAAAAAAAAAATATTTATGAATTTTAAAAATTTAAGAAATAAACTTATTAATAAAGCATTATTCTTTTAAATACTTGGTTTGGCTGACTGGTAAAAATATCTAGCCTAGTAGGTTTATTTTATACTTATGATGTCAATCAGTGGCGTAACTAGAAACCTTGCGCCCCTAAGAGAAAATTTTCTGGGTCGCACATTTTACCGTGACAGTAATATAACCAATTTTTTTACGTATTTATTAATTAAACTTTTTAATTATTGTAACCATATTTTCTTTGTTTTAATCAAGCTTTTCTTTGTTGTAATCAAAAATCTTTAGAAAAGATCTAAGGAATATAATCAGAGGAAGATATTTCCATTAAAATAACCCCCCTCTTGATACCGATATACGTAGGTACAGGATGTTAATCAAAAAGCGGGCCAAAAGTTCCCAATTAATTTTAGACAAAAATGTTTCAAATAAAACTTGTAGATAATAAATTATACGCCTAATTCACTAAACTTGTTTTTTAACATAGTATTAGATAAATGCTTTTATTTCTAAATCATTGTATGCTATTGTTTAGAACTATGCTCGGCTCCATTTAAGCCATTCAGCAGATGGTGCTAGCATCAGTGCCAATTTTAAGTAAACTTGTGTCTTGTCTCCAATTTCAGCCAGAGAGGTCAAAATTATTCACTATTCTCTGCAATATGAATGGCTTAAATACCTGAAAAAATAAAATGGGGGGGGGGGGCATTTTTATATGAGAACAAAGGCGGCTGATAGGTTATGTTGACAACTCAGTTGCTGTAAGTCATACAAACTCCGGACATAATTTATCGTATATAACACTCAATAACAATTAATTATGTGTGTGTGTGTGTGTGTGTGTTATCTCAAACTTCTCCATCGGAATTATTTTATTCGTTTTTCTTACACATATTTACTAGATGTGGTTTCTTTTGAAAACTTTTCCCTTATTTGACTTGACAGGAAACTGACTCTTATGTATTCCACTAAAAATTGTACTCAATACCACTGGAATACTAAGAGGCATTTAAAATGACTTTAGCAACAGGATTCAAGGATGTACCTAATTAAAAATTTTAATACCGCAAATTCTGGTTAGTTATCTTAGGTGTAAGCAAACCTTTGAGTCGGAATTTCTGTTAGAAGAAATTAAAAATAATCCTATATCATAGAATTGCCAAACTAAATAGTTTAAAGCTCAAAATAAACGAAAAATATTTTAAATACACCCCTGTTTTATTACTCAGGTACCGCAGTCGCCCATCTATTTTAAGAAAGACAGTAATGTATTCCTGTTAGATCCTAGTTCAGTATTTACATGGATTCATGCAAAAATCCTCATATACCTGAATATTTCGTACAATTCCATTCTTCTCTAGGTCTAGGTTTTAAAAGAAACCACCTCTATTGTAGTATTTTATCGAACAAGTGGCTAAACAGAGCTTTTTTTCATGAGTCATCTCACAAATGAAAAAAAACCGTTGTCACGAGTTATATACATAATTTTTTGCAACACCACACACCACAATCTTCAGTTAAACAAATTTAAAATAAATTTTAAATAAAAAATGTCATTTAGTACTTCAATGTATTCACTATTCACTTTATTTACTATTTACATTTTATTTACTCAATAATACGATATAATACTTACAACTTTTTAAACTATAACCTTGAATAAAACAATGAACTTAGTAAGTAGAAAAACATATGGTCTGAAATCACATTGTGACGACCGATATCACTAGTGGTACTATTTCAACACAACCTGAAGAAAAGGAAATCCCACACCCGATTATATTTGTATATCAAGGCCGCGAAATCACTCTTTAGCGTACCGACAGAAAAACTGTCGCCGAGGCCGCTTGCGACCGAGGCAAGAGAATCTCGAGGGCGCTAAAAGATTTCGCGGACAAGGTGTACACACTATTTTTTGTGCAACAGTAAAAAATATGTAATTACAAATTTTATTAATTTTAAACAGTTTCATTTATAAACAAAACCATGCAATTTTCAACTGTCAATGTGATTGTTTACCTAATTTCGCGGCCGTTACCATAACAACGGTTACGAAATTTAATTTCGCGGCTTGTATTGTGGCTGCGAAATGCTTATTTCGTGTCCGGTTGCACAAAAATATATTTTGATATTTTTTGCTATTATTTAGTTCTTCAAAAAGATAGAAAATGAGCAAAAATGAGAGTATTGGTGATATTGGTATTTTTTTTTATTTCATAGTTATTTTTTTATTTCACACTTTTCTATAATGACACATTTTAGCCATTAAAAAGTGTAAAATAAAGACAACTATAAAAGGTGGTGTTGCAAAAAATAAATTAACGTCACCCTTCATTTGCTATATAGTCATACTATATCAAGTATACACTTACTTACTATAAAATGTAAATAAATCGTACTTTACAATGTAATATAAAGAAAAATTACAGTATCAGGAAACTACTGACCTTTAATTTATGTAGGTAAATTGGTAATTTATGTAATATAATGTAGAGTAGGTAATTTCGCTACCATTAAATGTAATCTTAACGCAACCTTGATGTTACAATATTATATAAAATTTAAAAAAATATTTGTATATTTATTGTCATTTGGCTGAAAAGATATTAGCCCGTATTCTCACCTCTTGAAGTAGCGCTACTTCCAAAGTACCGCTATTTCGACTTTTATTATTATTATTATTATTATTATTATTATTATTATATTATTATAATATATGAAATAATTGCTATTTACAGTTTAATTTATTTTTAGTTCTCTAATTTTTAACATTAAACTTGACATTTGACAGTTGAAGTTTGAAGTAGCGATTTTACGGAAGTAGTGCTACTTTATGAGGTAAGAATATGGACCATAGATGCTTTATAATAAAGAATCTATTAATTTAATCATTACCAAAAGATCACAACTTTGTCGTTTATGTAAAGTAAAATTTGGTGAAGGTACCTACAAGCGTACGAAAGAAATTTAAATTCACGAACTAGTATATAAAATGTATAAGTTTCGCGAGTGTAGCGAAATATGAAACACAAATGAAGCGATAAAAGTAGTGTTGGAACAGATATCAGAAAATATAATCTGCTGAAATATAGCAGAGAATTTTAAATTGTTCCTTATAGATTAAATAACATGACTTAACTGAGTATGTGCATGAAACTAGAAAAACTTAATGAATAATTCAATTTTTCTCTTTTTCCTGCTTTAATTTAATACCGCGGTCGTGGCGCAGCGTCTCTCGTTCGTTTTGCGTGTGTAAATATTAAAATACGTCTTTTTCTGTCGTTCATTACACTGCCTTTGTGTTAATTCCCGACATTACGAATTTGAAATTTCATTGCATCTAAATGTGGAATAGAAATTAAATGTATAAAGCCATTTCATTTAACGTATTAACCTGCTGTGCGATGCTAATAAAAATTTGCATATGTGCAGAACAAAAAACCTTTTGTTCTAGGATAAAAATAGATATCTATGTATTCTACGAAAAATTTGCCTTTATTTCAGTTCGTATCAGGAAAACAATTCCAAGATTCTATAAACCTACACAGTTTCTAAGAATTTCATTATCGAGTATCGATTATCTAGTTAAAGTTGAAAGAAGTTTCGTAAAATTTTTATTTAAAAGCGCCTGAATGTATGTTGCCACATGGAGTTAACACATTTGTGTAATGCAGGTCACGTTCGAAACAGATCAATACTCTTTTAAAGACATACTTTTACGGGAAGTAATTGAGTAATTTTAATTAAAAATTGATATACAATGATCTTAAACGTCAATATTTAAAGCACACTTTATAGTTTGTTTTCTAGACCAACTGAAATTTTAAAATTCAATTTTCTATACCTGTATAAATAATGTTTTCCTTTTTCGTATACAACATGGTATAATTCAACTTTTTGCCCTAATTTCAGACATTATTTAATGTATTATATCAATCAACTTCTTAATTAATTCTGATGATATTTTAATACGCAGTGCTGTATATGACATCTATGTAATTACAATTAAAATTGATGCATTATACTCTGTGCGTAGACTCGAATATTCATTATACATAATGATAAAAGTATTTATTATCGCCATTTTGCATTTATAGTGAACACGAGAATCCGTAACAGCCGTTTAATATGAGAAAAGAGTTTTTTCAAATATTACTAGTCCAGTAAAACTTTATGGGGTGGTTATACATAGTTTTATAGCGTTTTCCGTTTATGTATTTAGTGCATTTTATTTTTGTACTGAGTGCGTAACTCGTTTTACATTTATATAATCAATGCGCATTAGCTGCTGAGTTTAGTGTTGCACGACGAGGCGAGAGTACTCTCGCATCTGGTCTCGTCTCGTTGCATTATGCGAGACGAGAACGAGAGCGAGATTGCAGTTTAAAATTCGAGGCGTGATCGATATAACAACTGCGAGAAGCGAGATATCTCGCGAGATTCTCGCAATAAATTGTATTTGTAACTTTATAGCTCTGATTCATAAATTCAATTAAAAATGCACCGTACAAGCAGTGGGGTCAATACTAATTCGTGCATAGAACACGCAGTGTGAAAATTATATGAATTCACTATATTTTTTTAAGTCTATCTAGAGTCCACTGGTATCGGTCACAGAGCGAGGAAATGCAAAATAAAGACTAATTCGGTTTTGTATCCAGAATTAGTTTTCTCCAATATTTCAGCCCCGAATTCATCCCAGTTAAAACCATGGTTAATAAAATTCTTGCCGCTCCTGAAAAGTAAAGGATGTTATATTAAGCGTCGATGGGAGCCAACACGGAAAGAAGCGGAAATTTGGTGACAAGAATTTAGTGTTTCGTCTCATTATTATATTTATACTACTGCAAATACATAAAAGACGGTATGATTGGTGCGAACTTGCCTCTTGTTGTTAAACTGTTACATAAATAAGTAGTGCGCAAGCGCTCAATTTTATAGAGAGACTCTCGCGAGACTCTCGTCTGAGAACGAGACGAGACTCAAAAAAATGTGCGAGAACGAGAGCAAGATCGAGATTACGGATCCGAAAACGAGACGAGATCGATATTTTATATATCTCGTATTGTCTCGCCTCACGTGCATCACTAGCTGAGCTTTACATGTTTTCGAATGAACTGAACCTTACTGCGTGCGCACTTTCTTGCACTTCATACGATCGTTAGTTCTTGCCAGTGCATTCTGCCAAATTAATATATTTTGAGTTGTAAAAAGTGTCAATGGATGTAAAAAAATACGTTAGGGAAAAAATTATTGGAGAAGCAGTCTTGGTAAAATGATTTTATTCCAAAGCCTATAGTGACCTCCGCTTGGACACGCCCACATATTCGGTTTTCCCTTTACTTTTCGTCGTACTTAATATTCAGTCAATAAAATACAAGTAAATATAAGTAGTTGACAATGTCATGCAAAGAATATTTATAGTAAGAGAATGTGGAAACTTTCAACCTCTTTTCAGTGGCGTACAAACCTACATATTTTTTTTTTATATCAGTGATATTTCGAGTTAGTTGTAACAATTGTCATAAAATTGCTCTATGTTTTGTTCATTTATCTCGAAATTTCTAATAATGCCCCTTCACTTAAGTAAATCTGACTTAAGTATCGTTCACAGTAAAAAAGATATTGCAACTTGTTATCAAGAAAAAAACTGGCGTGATGAAAAAATTGCTAGGGAAGAGACAGCCATTTTCAAGTATAAATCATGCTATTTGGTGACAGATTTTCTTGTTTAATGTTTCTAATGTTTTTAAAATACCGTTACTATACTGTAATATCTTTAAAAAATCTTTGCTTTTATTTTAAATATGAGAGAATAAGTATATGAAATTGTTTAATATATATACATATATATATATATATATATATATATATATATATATATATATATATATATATATATATATATATATATATATATATATATATATATATATATATATATATTAGGGTGGACTTTAAAAGGGGTCAAGTCGAATTTAAACCGGGACGCCCACTAAATGGTTCCAAATAAATAAAAAAAAATTGTGCTGGCCATGATTTCGCTTAATATTAGATAATATTTGACCGTGCCAAAATGGCCCTGATTTTCTCTATTTAAATAACATTGGCTTTTGACACATTTTGGAACTTTATTTTTTCCTAGTAAATAGGATGGTTCAAAAATCTACTCAATGTTGGAATATATACTAAAATGACCCGAGAATATGTGGACAAAATTTGAAGTCCCAATCATTATTTTTAAGATAATTATAGATGTTTAAACTATCGCTCAAAAGCCTAAAAAAAAGCTATCTACAATTGTCGTAAGAATATTGATTAGGACTTCAAATTTTGTCCACATATTTTCGGGTCACTCTAGTATATATTCCAATATTAAGAGGATATTTTAAATCTCTTATTGCCTTTGACAAAAATACAGTTCCAAAATGTATCAAAACCCAATGTTATTTAAATGGGAAAAAATCAAGTGCATTTAGATACGGTGAAATATTAATATTAAGCGGAATCATTGCCTGCGCATTTTTAAAAAATTTATTTGGAATCACTTTAGGGGCGGCCCGAATAAAATTCGACTTGACCTCTTTTAAGGTCCACCCTAATGTATATATTAAAAAATCTGGTGTGGCCAACACAATACCTCCCGCCATTTACAGCCCGAGTCACAAAAAAGATTAAATTTTTTGGATTAGCGAATTTTACTCTAATTTACAATTACAGAGTGGGTTCCCATTCACACACATCCATGCTTTAGTGGGATTCGAACCCAGAGCCCCGAGGAAACTCATGACATGAGGCGTTGCTCTAACCATTGAGCCACCGGAACTATAATAAAATGAAGATTAAATTTTAATAGAATTCACTAATCCAAAAATGAGGATTAGCTTAAATATTTTTGTGAATCGTTAATTTTATATTTTATTTCTATAGAAAACTTAATAATCTTTAATTTTTATAATAACATTAATCTCGAAAAAATACCATTTAAAGGTATTTTTCGAAGAATAGTATATTCTATAACTAGTATGGAATAGATAATTTCCGCGTGAGCGAAAAGTTTGTAGGCCGAGCCGTAGGCGAGGTCTACGGTTTCGCGAGTGGCGGAAATACTATTCCATACGATTTTTAGACTATACTTTCTCTAACACTATTTAAAAAATATATTTTGCTCATCACTTCACATTTTTGTAAAAAATAATAAAATATTATTGGTATGTTATATAAGCAATAATTTTTATTTAACTTACCACATAAAAGCTTCAAAACGCATAAAACAAGGTGTATAATAATATTTTGTAATCATTTCTTTTATAATTTGACAGTTAAGGCAATGGACCTTTCCAATTTAAGGGCTATCTCTTTCTATCACTGCAAATAGTAAGAAAATGGCGCGAACAACTGCCAGTTGGGCTGTCAAACGAAACGTCAAAAATATTGCAGTCATTAAAATACCTGTATTCTCAGTGAAAATTTGCATCGTTAGACATTTTACCTTCAATAAAAGCTTTTGTAACTTATTGCGATAAGATTTTTTATTGTTATCTTACATTTTACGTCTATTTTTTTTAGAATCAAACGTCATAGATCTCAGTTGTTCTTACTATGCGCAGATCCCCATTGCGCATATATTCTATCTCTTTAAATTGGAAAGGTCCATTGAGATGACAAAATAAAAGAAACAAAGCGCCAAGCAAAGCCGTCTTGATTTTGAAAACAATTGCGTTTCCCATGTATTTTAAATGGGTGAATTAAAAAACGAGTGGTCTGTGACTGCGTATTATGGAATATTATTCCGTAACAGTATGACAGAATGTCCTCATTCTGTAACAGTTTTCAGTTATAGAATGTATGAATTCCATAGTAAAGTGCCATTTTCGGTTATCCGATTTTCACTAAAATCTAATGGGCTCTTCCCAATACAGAAAAAGTTCGAAATACAAGATTTCAAAATTTTCTGAATGATAGTACTTGAGTTAGAGTGGAGGAACACACATACACACACACATATATATATATATATACACAGACATCATCGTGGAAATGTTAAAATGGAATTCTAGGGACCTTAAAACGTGCTCATTTACCAAAATCTCGATATGCGATTTTTAGCACGATTCCTATAGCTCCCTTACCAAGGGTAGCCGGAGGTAAAAAAATTCGCGAAAAGTAAATAACCAAAAATTATATATAAATTTGCACTATATCGCCTCTCCCCCCCTCCTCCCTAGACCAAAATCCTGGGAACGCCACTGCCTCCTTTGTATTTCTATCGGACAATATATAAATTTTGAAAATGATATTATATGCTGTTAAAAATTGTGCGTGAAGTAGAACAGAAAATAGGTCAAACACCCTCCATAAATACATCTGATCCCAGAGGCGTCATAATAAATTTAATTCAATGAAGAAAAACACAGACTATTTACGCAATACAAGAATAGGAGAGGGGAGTATTTCAATTTTAAATGCAAGCAACGCAAAGAGTTCCAGAGATATATCACTGTCACTCTGGGAGAAAAATGAGAAAAGATAAAATCTTATACTATTAACGCTTTTTTCCAAGATCAAAAATGCGAGTATTTTTAAGAAAATTTCCGCGGGCATTCGTCGTGGAATGATCTCTGGGTGGAGATAACACTTGAATATAAGTGATACTTTTGCCAGAATACATTCTCGGTTTATGCTGCATACATGAAATTCAAATGAATATGAGCGGCACTTGATTTACTGTAATTTAAAAGCTACGGGTTGTAAAATATATGTTTCAAGCCGCATGTATGCCGAAGATAACTCACTTAATAAATATTTTATCTTCACTTTTCACATATTTAGTTTTTCATACCTTTTATGCAACTGAATAAAATATACGTGTCGGAGAATATCTTTACTTACATGTACAAAAGTCAGGTATTCCAGGTCGAATTGAAAGTTAGCTACATTACCATTACTGATAATATACAGGCTGTTTCTAAAATACTGTAAAAATATTTAAGGGCATATAGTACTGACCAAAATGAGTTTTTACGGGTTTACGTCTGCTATCTTCAAAACTATAAGAGTTACGACTTTGATTAAATGATATTTTTTGTTTACCTTTCAGAGATCATCTTAGATGTGCTTTTGTTTTTTTTTAAAATTAAATAAAAAATACTATGTTAAATGTTGTGGCGACCTTGGCCAATATTCAATTTTCAAATAACTTCGTGACTGTTAAAGTGCATTCACAAATGAAAATTAGGTTTAGATTTATGATTTATACTTTAGATTTCAAGACTTTGGCCGCATATCATGTAATGACTCCATTCACACTTCAGAATTTAGGGTCTCTAAATCCAATTCATAAAGCTAAACATTGCAAGGTCCAAACTTTAGGTTTATGATTTAATTTGACGTCACAAACTTCACCAATGAGAACAAGTCTGAAATGATATAGATATATACACCCATCTTTATTTAATATCCACTTGATGGATTCGGCTTTTTAAACAAATGCGAAAAGAACATGGAGACTGTCATAACTTAATTGCTGAAATATAACCAATAATGCCAAGCGAATGACAGTTTCACGGCGCACAGGTGTCTTGTTGAGTACTGCTCTACCGATATTTTAATCTTGTTTCTGAAGTATTTACACAGATATCTGTACATATCAAAACTAATTTTCAGGTAATTTAAACTTACATTTATGAATGACTTACTTAAACCTAAACAAAAACCATAAACCTAATTTTTATTTGTGGATGCACCTTTAGAAATTGATAAAAAAGTTTCATATAAAATTTTATTGTTTTTTTATAGTCTATTTACTGACATAGACAAAATTTTGTTCGGTCAATATCTTTATCAGTTTTTTTCGATTTCTCGGAAACAGTTGAAGATCAATGCTATGTGATTAAGCTTTTTACTAATTTTGGTCAGTACTACATGCCCTTAATTCTTTTTACAATATTTTTTACAGTATACAGCCTTTATGTACTAGGATTTTCATTAAATTTAATCGGTATTACTGATAGACTTGTAGTATTGTCGTTTCGAATGCGAATAGAATACTTGTTTTATATTATTCTACAACTAATGACGGAATGCAAGTGAATGTTTAAATGAAATACTACTTTTAAGAATTATTGAATAAAAAGGTTCTAAAATTATCTAAAAATTAAAACAAATAATATAATGTTGATAAATGGTAATCAGAATTTTTAATTTTTCTGTCTACAGAAAATAAAAACGCACCAATATTATCATTTTGTGAAAATGATATCCAATTTCACTCCAAAGTGATCCTTCTGATCATTCTCCTCTCCTATTTGAATGTCAAAAATGGCACACCAGGCCATATATTACACTACGTACCATGAGCTGTAAGTGCCAGTTTTTAGGATGAGAATGTAGTTTGAGATGCCGAGACTCGTAGGGTCGCGATATCCTAAACATTCGTGACCCAAAAAATCACTTACAGTTCGAGGTTAGAAAGCTTTTTCATGCAATAGGTACCTATAAAAATAGAAGAAAAATAAAAATAGGTTGCAAAATTAACAGCTGTCAGATTGATGTCAAAATAGTTATTTGTATCACTAGGCCAGAAACTGAAAATTTGCGAGACCGAGTTTACATATAATATATAATACGGGATCTCGTTAAACTGTTTCTGGGCGTGTGATACACAAGATTTTTTGTACAGACTTCTCCATAAATTCTTCGTATATTTCTCTACACTTTATACTATGTTGCATAACCTAAAAAAAATGAACATATATTTTTTGCATTAATTATAATTACTTACATTTTACATTTGATCTTAAAATGCGAAATTATTTTATATTTATTGAAAATATATCATACAAACATTAGTTATACATATTTTATATACTTTCGCATATTTTTAATGACAGATGGCGGAAACTCAATTGTATCACGTGAAGTTAGTTGTAGTAACAAAACAAACTAGTCCTAAAGTTGGAACTTATAATTAATCTATACGAGATGTCAGTAATAACAGCATATTATTATTTTTATGGCAAAATTTATTTAAGTTACAATAATTCAAGATTCAGCCCTAAAATTTTGCTAATTCTTGTGTTGAACATAACCTTAAATTGACATATCACCAGAACAGTAATGCCAACTCCTTTTACCGGCCTAGGTCAGCAACAGCGCATTTCTGGACGATTTTGAGTTCTGTAATACTAGTCAAATTGGACGGAGGTACGAAATAGTATATTAAAGAACGTGTTTTATAAGACATGTTTTTTTCGCACGCGTCAAAATTTAGAAAACGAGCGTCAGCGAGTTTTCTAATTGACAAGTGCGAAAAAAAGTCTTATAAAATGAGTTCTTTATACTATTTTTTATATTTTGCACCTTCTACAAACTAAAATATTTTAAAAAAACTGTTAATATCAAACCGAGTTGATTTAGGGAAATTTGTAAGTGAAATGTTGTAGTTGGTAACATTGATTTGACCACAGTCAATTATTATTTGAAAGTTCATGTCATTTCAATATTTACAAACAAATTTCAGTGAATTTAGTGTAATCATGGAAGATGAAATCAGTTGCACTCCGCCTGAGCTACGTAATATAGCTCAGACTACAGGAAATAATCTACTTCCTAAAAAATCGCGCGAGATTTATGAGAAAGAATTTGCAAATTTTGACAAAGGCGTAACAGAGAATGTTTTGATTGCTTATTTTGAAATGCAAAGTAAGACGAAAATATGTATTATTATTATATTCATTAAATAAAGTGATTAATTAAGTAAAAGAAATTTTGAGGTTATATTGAAATTTCTTATCTTCCAGCTTTGACGTTTGACAATTTAACCCTTTCAGCCTGTGTACAGGAAATTTTTATTTTTTCTTATATTTGAATTAAAACTTGCTTTAAAATTAATTAAAAATAATTTTCTATCGTTCAAAGGTTCAATCTTGGGTTCAATCTACAAATTTTTAGTACTACTAGATCCATCTATGTGGACTAATTCGAACATTATATTAACATTTACTTACTCAATTTGTGATTATATTTGTACATTTTCATGTAAATAATCTTCCCTAAATAAAAAATAATAATAATAACGACATTATATTATTAAAATGAATTGTCAATTAACTAAAAATAAATTAGGTAAAAATGGGTTAAAGAAACGTCATCTAGTACCAACCGTCTAAAACAAAAAATTGCGTATCGAAATGAAGGTCATTACGATACGCAATTGCGTATCGTAATGACTTCATTATGAACGCAAAATATAAAAATAAAATTTGTATAACATGACAAATTATATGAAATATGTTAATCTTTATCTTGTATTTACAACTTTGTCGTATACAACTACTGCGTTTCATTACGAAAATTTGAATAGACTCACTTAGCTTCCTCTTTATGAATTAGCGTGCAATTAATATAACACAAAGTGTTTTAGCCTTTGGCATAAAGGCATAAAAGCAACACTCGAGATACGCTGTGCAGTGACGTATTAGCGATGTGTCATGGCTTGCTTTGACACAGCCGTGTTTTTTCCCCGACACTGATTTACCTTATGCATTAATAATCAGGTTTTAATAACTCTAATCAAAACAAACGGGACCGTCATTTAGCCACCGTTGCACTCACGGCTTTAAATTGAGGGTTATTTTACATTAGAGGGGAGAAATTTGATATTAAAATTGCAGATGTTATGGTGATACTATTATTGGTAAAAACAATGGGGTGTATGACCACAAATGTTTTTGTATTGACTGAAAATTAGTGCAACAATAATATACCCGCATTTTTTTTTATCTTATTTATATATCAGTTGTTTAGAAACTATACTTTTGGAATGCGAGGATATTTCCGGCTGGGCCTTTAATAGGGGATTCCACCATTTTTACCTTCCGTCACCTTTAGGTAAGGAAGGTATTGTCTTTGGTCAAAAAATTCGGTGGTGAGTTTTTGATGAATAAGCACGTTTTAGGGTCCCTAGAATACGATTTTACTATTTTTACGATGATGTCTGTATGTGTGTGTGTGTGTGGGTATGTATGTATGTATGTATGTATGTATGTATGTATGTATGTATGTATGTGTGTCCGTGTGTGTGTGTGTGTGTGTGTGTGTGTGTGTGTGTGTGTGTGTGTGTGTGTGTGTGTAACAAAATTTTCGTCTACGATAACTTCCATACTACAATTCTAAAAATTATAATTCTTTCGTATTTCTCTTCGTTACATCCATGCGAAGAGCTGATTAGATTTTGGTTAGAATTGGACAACCGGAAGTACCCTCACTTGAAGATTTTAACAGTTTTTCTTGAAAAAGCTATGTTAAATATCATTTTTTCACATTTAATGTTATTATAAATATTAAAGAATATTTTATTTTCTATACGATTTGATTGCATTTTATACCTAATATTAAATGAATATAGAGTTAAAAAATTATAAAGAAATTAAATTTCATAAAGTAGCCATAGCTGTGGAAACAGCTACTATATTAAGAAAATTTTGATTGAAAGTTGTCAGTGTCAAGTGAAATTGACATAGTGTGTTTGTCTTATAATTTTACTGGAAATAGGTATAGGATCTTTTGCTTTCTGTATGGAAATTGTATAAAATACATACAACTGCTTTAAGGTAATGTACAAGAAATAATAGTAATAATAAATCTTTTATTTCTGCAGATAGACTGTATATAGAAAACGTCATAAAATAATAATTTTCTGTATGAAATTTGCATAAAATACATGCAACTGCCGGAAGGTAATGTACAAGAAATAGAATATTTAATTTAGGAAGGAACTTTCCGTATGAAATTTGAACAAAATACATAGAACTGACGGAAGGTAATGTGCTGGCCACATCAGATTTTTTTAATGTAATTTCATCTGAACGTATAAGTAAAACTAAGACTGTCGGTGAAAATCCAGTGAAAAATTTCTATTAATAAGCGAGTTATAGTCCTCCGAAATTTGAAAATATAGATGTGACGTCACGAATATAAGTTTTTATATCAAACTATTTTCTTCGTGGACCTAAATGTTCTTGAAATATATGCTATTTCCAAATTATATTTATAAAAAAATAATGAATATTTATTATACTGTACAAGTCTACATGATTTATAGTTGGAAATGTATTTAAATTATTAAGTTTAATGCAAAATATTTATATTCAAATAAAAACTGTTTGTGACTTGCACTACTGAACTGATAGCCACGCCTCCGCTATTTGAATTTCTCCACTTACATTGATAGTAGGCTCCGCCCCTAACTGGGTATTCGTTTTATATTTATAGGCCGTCTTTGAGTCGCCAATCTAAATAATATATATGGATTTCATAAGAGTGACGAGCTGCTATAACAAAAATCCCCTTATTTCCGAAATATTTCAATTATGTCGTTTTATTTCTTTATTAATATTTATTATTAAGCATATACTTTCAATATTTTTTCCTAATTTTTCTTAAATCAACTGCGCTGTAATTCCCTATTACGAGCACTTGCAAATCAGTGTCTGGACACAAAAATTTTTGTGCCGAGTTCTCCCAAAATTTATTAAATGAATTTAATTTATTATCCAAAAATTAAATACTAGGGATTTGTATGTTGGTAACAACAGAAGAATTGAATCATTTCAAATGACATGGATATACAAACATAACCTGATTAATAAGCTGACACTTTTTATCGGTTATTTAGCTTAAAATGTGTTCATTTAAGTTACAATAGACCTTTCCAATTTAAAGAGATAGTAGATATATGCGCAATGAGGATCTGCGCATACTAAGAACAAATGGCGGGAGTACGCGCATGTCACAAGATCCGTGGCGTTTGCTTCTGAAAAATTTAGATGTAAAATGTGAGAAAAGTCTCAGATAACTCTAAAAAACTTGTTGAAAGAAATTACAAAAGCTTTCATTGAAGCTAAAATGTCTAATGATGCAAATTTTCACCAAGAATACAGTTATTTTAATAACTGCAATATTTATGACGTTTCGTTTGACTAGGCCCAACTGGCAGTTGTTGGCGTCATTTTATTTACTATTTGCAGCGATAGAAAGAGATAGCCGTTAAATTGAAAAGGTCTATTAACAATTTAGTAATAATGATTGTAAAAATTTTGCTAAGTAATTCATATGTTGAGAATACTCAGTTGACATTTCACCAGAATAATATCAAGTTATAACCGCGAAATTCTCTATATTTTTGCCGGCCTAGACCAGTAAAAAAGTGTTTCTGAACAATTTAGATATACGTAAAACAAGCTATAACGGACGGAGATACAAAATAAATCTATTTTTAAAACAACAAAACAATTTTTGTAAAATTAATAGAGAATAATATTAATCTGAATTATACATTTTGTTATAAAATATTTTACATTCATATAAATACACATTTAATTTTTTTGTGCTCGGTTCTCGTGTATGTAAATGGCATTTTTTACTTTCTTGTACATAGTAAAGGAAGTATTGTAATCGTGAAAAATTTCGGTTTTCAGATTTCAACGGAAATATCCATTTTGACTAATATCGTCGTAACGTCTGTACGTACTTATGTACGTATCTCGCAAAAGTCTGCTATAACATCTAGTTGTGCACCTCCCTTTTTGGTCATTGCATAATTTCCAGAAGTGGAACTTTACTTGAAGCCTATAATACATTTTAATGAAAAACTATTTTTAAATATAATCCAAAACTTTTGAAATTTGGTATATAAGACTTTTATGATAATGGGAATAACATAGTAGATTTTGGTTAAAATAGGTTAACCGGAAGTGATATATTACCTGAAGTTGTTAACAGTTTTTCTTGAATAAAATGGTTTCATTTTGATTTTAGAAATAAATGTTTCAAATAATAGTTCTAAAGAATTAAATTCAGCGTCTAGCACATCTAATATTATTAAATTAGCGCTTTGTATAAGCGAGATATGTAAATTTAAAAATTATATACTTTTTGGTTTTTGTAATAAAGCTTGCTATGGATTAGGACAAAAAAGTACAAAAAAAAATTAAAAAATGTCAAATTACGTCAAATACGTGCAATTTTTTAAATGGGTCTATATTTCATGTTGGTCTTACGTACAATGAAGTCGTGTGGTATCCAAATCAGATATTTTATACTTATTAATCTTTTAGCGACAATGAAATATTAATATTTAACTGCATACATCACGCAATTATTATTTTACAATTATATAAAATGTACAATCTATTATGAAATTTACAAAATTAATATTGTATAACAACTATTAATAATTCCCACATATGCCCATTTTCATTAAAATAATTAGCTCATCGAATATCTTCATTATTTCAAAATATTCCCCGTAGCTTATTCGAAGTTAATTATATATTTAATAAACAAATGTGAAAACAAAATTACAATTTAATATTATAAAAGTTACTTTCAAAAAAACTTTTTCATTATTTCAAAAGAATATTACATTTGTCATACAAAATAACCTGCTGTGTTTTCACGAAACATACCCACGGGCTTACTACCTTCAAAATGGAAAATCATTTTTTATTTTATTCTATTCACGAATTTAATATAAACACCCACAATGTATAACAATATTTTTAAGTTATAACACGGACAATGGATTCGTTTGTTCAATGAGGGATAGTTTATTTTCAAACCCATACATCCGACAAGTATTACGTATGTATATACCGCGGAAATATTGTACTCGTATATGATTGAATGTATAAATTATTAGGTAACATAATGAAACATTGATAATCACCTATTTCATTATTATAACGTTTATTAGAAAGAGATATGTAACACGTACGTAGATAGTATAGCAACCACAAATAAATTTGTGACAGACATACATACGAAGTCTGTTAGAAAGGTATCCGATTTTTTTTTTGTGAAAAACTGATGGATTTGATTCAAGCGCGCTTGCATGAGCCGACCTACCTTCGTGCGCATGCGTGAATTTCCCCCCCCCCTGTGGATAGTGTCTGTTTCAAAAAAACATGATATAAAACTTCTCAAGAATTTATTTTTTAATTTAAAAGTAGGGAGGATGTTTTGCCTCATTCTCTAAATGTCTATATTGTGACGTTTTTCTTTTATTTATTTGGGTGAAGTGTAAATATTAGACAATTATTATTAGAAATATTCGTTTTCCGGGAATGGACTGTGTCATATTTTGAGTCAGAGCTCGACGTTTCGCCCGCAGTCGTATGGGGCATCTTCAGGAGCAAGGGGGATAGTATTGTCTTAAACAAGGTTACCCGACGTGTCAACCACGCTACAGGCTGAGTTTAAGCAACAAGAAAGGGAGACTCAATTTTCAAGGTTACCCGACGTGTAAACCACGCTAGAGGCCAAATCAACCAAGTGACGAAAGGAAGGCCGAGAAGACAGTTATATACTAATCTAAAGATACAGTAGATGAGCAAAGCTAATGAGGACCAAACTGAGTCTCCCCCTCTTGTTGCTTAAACTCGGCCTCTAGCGTGGTTGACACGTCGGATAAGCTTGTTTAAGACAGTACTATCCCCCTTGCTCCTGAAGATGCCCCATACGACTGAAAAGACTGTGGAAGCCTCTGCAATTAATTCAATTATTATTAATTAAAAATAAAAGTTTATTAGAACGATAAATAGATATTAAAAGATAATTAAAAGATAATATATTTAATTTACACTATGATTAAACAAATAACACGACTATTTATTTATACGATCTTACTGATTATTTATTTCGACTATTTATATCACTATTTATTCATTTAACCAATTAACGGTCGCCTATCGACCTCCACAGCATCTATATACTCAACTGACTCAACAGTGTCTGTATATTCAACTGCTCGGACAGAAGTCACACTTTTCACCTCACTATCTGTCTATTTATGTAACTCTCTCTCTTCCACAGACTCAGTATCACCGACTGTCCGTATGCCACAATTCTTCAACACCACTGCCGAGTATCCACTTCCGCTTGCCGTTACTGACCCCGTGCCCATATACCTAGCTTCCCAATACTATTCAATACTACATAGTATTCACTTCCACAGCTATCCCAATATACCAGTAACTTTCAGACTCGCCGTTACTGTCCTCGTACACTATAACTTCTCAATACTCGTCAACACTACCGAGTATTCACATCCACAGCTATCCCAGTATACCAGTAACTTCCAGAGTATCTACTCCACTCCACACTTTACTGCATACGCTCACTACGATACTGATGTGCTTCTCAAACTCACTAACACTTTACTCGCTAACACTCCATGTGAATGTCTCTATGACTATCCCTATGTAACTAACTAACTCCCGAGCATAGCTGCGTCCCTTTTATACAGTTGCCATTAACTTCCAGAGAGCTCTAGAATGTTTGACAGCATAATGACAATGAATACAAAAGGTTCAGGCGACCGGAAGTAATTAATAACGTCGCGGCTTGTTTGTTTACGTAGCCTGGCTGCTAGCGCGATTGCGTCATCGCTGTACTTAGACGCTTGTTCAGCGTAGCAGCGGGGCTCACACGTTACAATATTTTATGTTTATAAATGAATATGAAATATCAACGCGTAGCACAACAGCCATAAATTATAATATTTCTATCTAAGTAGAATAGAAAATGTGACATTAAAAATACATGTAGGAAGAGCGATAATATATTTATCACATTACTAATTTATAAATATTTTAAACCACATATGAAGTGAACATTGTAGACCATGATTAATGTTAAATTAAATTGTTTACATTAATTTATGTACTATATGATATACAATTTCCAACCGCATTATTTCTGGAATTTATAATACACATTATAGTTTCATTGATAGTATCGATTTTCAACTTATATGATTAATTATTCATAGCTACCCTGATTTTCTCCATACTTAATATATTCTTTTCTAAACAGTTTCATTAAATTTGATCATGTCTACAGTATAACATAGTGAAATACAGCGTTTACTGACAGTCCATGTACAACGTACACACTCTTGCAGTATTGATTGCCAAGTACTATACGTTGCTTAGTTTTTACACTTTATGTGAAACTTACACTGTGTTTTTAACCTAAAGAAATGTTTAATCGATTGTTTGTGAGAACGGAACAAGTATTTTTATGCACTTCGGTGTAAATTTTCCGTTAGATTCTAGAACTAAACTACAACTTTTTTTTAAGAATATTTCTTTTATGCATGTATTTCAGTTACTCCAATACGGAACATGGGGCTGGAATTTTACCTATTTCCATAAAAGAAAAGTATGCATTATCGGACACAACGGACCAGAGCTGGGCAAGCTACTTATCAAATGTAGCTTAGCTACAGATACATTAAAATGAAAGTAGCTAAACTATAGCTACTAGCTGTAGCTGTGATTTACAGCTGCTTTTTATACCTATTAGCATACCTAGGAATGTTATGCCGCATATGTCATTTTGAAATCCGAGCTCGTATAGCGAGGATTTTAAGACACCTAAGGCTTGTTATGATTCATAACATGCGTGGTTTGTTCAATAGTTTATCAGTTTCAGAAAATGAAGACTATATTAATATATATTATTTTTTTAAATTCTTTCGTTAATGATACTTTCAGAATGCTATGGTTAACAGAACATTTTTTTTGATATATGTCTATATGAGAAATATTCAAATTATGTGCTTTATTCCTCATATTTATTATTTTAGAATAAAGTAAATCGTATTTAGAACGATACGCTAACATTATCTGTATGTATTAATGAAGAGCATTATACTTTCACTTTATTTTATTTTCATTTTGTAGACCGTTGCTGACAAGTCAGTATGGTAATAATATTACTATACAAATACAGTTATTACTTAGTTACCAGCCTACTTTTGTAGTAAACAATGGACTAATATCATGAAACCGGTAATAGCTATTAACATACCTAGGAAAGTTATGAGTATTATAGCTGCCGCAGATGTCGGTTTGAAATCCGAGCTCGTAGAGCGAGGATTTTAAGACGTCTAAGACTTGTTATGATTCATAACATCCGTGGTTTTGCATATGCTGATTGTGCATCTACTACGACTAAACTGAATTAAACTTCGTTGTCAATGGTTTATTTTTGCAGGATGAAACACCCACGTTTAAGTAGCTTAATACAGAAAAACTAGCGAATAGCTACTGAAAAGAGCTATTTAAAGTAGCTCAGGTAAAAAAGCTACAATTTGCAGCTATTTTAGAGAAAAATATAGCTAAGGTACAGTTACAATTTATTTTAAATAGCTTAGCTACAGCTACGAGGAAGTGTAGCTACTGCCCAGCTCTGTAAAGGACCAATTCAAATTTGGATATTCTAGTTTGAAATAAGCACAACATAAAGACTGATATTCTAAGCCTAAATGTGCCTAATTAGTTACCTCATTGTCGAATTATAATCAATTTATTTGTCGGGTAACTAGCTAGCTAACAGCTTGCTTCGACGGTTGCTTAAAATATCTGTCAACGCTACTAACAGTAGTAACACGAGAGCGGAGGAACGAACGATGCTTATGGACTTACTTTTTGCCAACGATGACACTGTACTCGTATCTAACTAGTGGTCGATGTGTGGACGACCACTACTTGATTGAGTAGGAACATGCACATTCTTACACTTTGATATTTATTGAACACTTATGGACATTCTTGGGATTTAATATCAATTTACACTTACCCTCAGGGTATCATATGGCATCCATATTATTTCAAATAGGCTTGCAATAACTACTAGATTTAATTTAAAATACTATAAATGTCTAGACCGCTGACATCAAGATTAAACAGACAGTTAATAGAAACAAAGATAATTATTTATACACAGATTTATGATTTAAAAAGATAATAGAGTTGAAATATTGTTCCTGACACTATAATCTAGAAAAGTTTAGAAATAGGCTATTTATTTGTTATTCCTCTTGCCTTCGCCTTGTCACAAAGCTATAGAGTAAACACGGAATGACTAATTTAGAAATAACTTGTGTTGGGAGGTTTCAGTTAAATTAAAAACTAAATTCCTTGGCAAATATTGCACTATACGTTATTATTACCATACTGACGACTGCTATGTGAGAGACCAAAGAGACGATGGGTGGACTAAATAAAAAAAGACATGAAACATGCCAACTTTAACCCAAAAGATGCCTTTGACTCGATCGCATCAAGTGGAGACAGATATGATGCGAACCATGCAGCGATACATTGTATTTTTTCTAGTTTAAATTATAAAGTACATTATTCTTAAGATTAATCATTATTTTAATTAATTTTGATAATTAGTTTTTGCGTTTAACAGGATATTAATTTGTAAACCGTTCCCTATTATTAAAATGAATCCCCTTAAGAGACGAGCCGCCAATGACAAGAATGTTTCAGTCGTTAATTGGAAGACATCTTGATCTCGGCCCCCACAATTAAAGATTCTTTAAGACGGAAGCAATGGCCACTTCAAGATTCGTTACAGTTTGAAATAAAAATGCATTAATCTAAGATGCAATTACTGTCAGACACAATTAAATCATTTACAGAGAAGACAAGTGTCATTTATTTTTAAATAAAATACGTCGTAATTGGAATCTTCACTATTACGTTAATCAATCATAGAACAATATAAAAGGAATTCAATACAGGTTCCAGCATAAGTATGTATTTGATTATTAAAAATTAACGCTTCACAAAAATATTTAAGCTAATCCTCATTTTTGGATTGGTAAATTCTATTCTATCCCGGTATTTAAAATTTTCATTTTATTATAGCTCCGGTAGCTCAAGCATTAGAGCAACGCCTCACGTCATGAGTCCCCTCGGGGCTCTGGGTTCGAATCCCATTAATGCATGGATGTGTGGAAATGTGAACCCACTCTGTAATTGGGATTTAATCCTGTTGAGGGGTTTAAAAAGAAGGTAGTAACTTGGATTAGATTAGACTATATTTTAAGAAATAAACTGTCAAAATTAAAGTAAAATCCGCTAATCCAAAAATAAGGATTAACTTAACTATTTTGTGACTCGGGCTGTAAATGGCGGGAGGTATTGTGTTGGCCACACCAGATTTTTTATAAAAATATTTGACAATTTCCATTAAGGGAAATTTTTGGTAGAATTATTAGGTTGGTGACAGTGATTTGTGCTTTTTATTCTGTCCGTTGCCTAGATATTTATGCCCAGTTTTATAAAAGATGGATAAGTAAATTACTAGCAAAGTAAAATTTACTGTTAAAGTAAAATAGTTTGTTCCAGAGATTTTTGTTTTATAAATGCCCGGTTTTATAAACATCGAATAAACTACTGAGTTATTACTTTCAAAGTATATTTAATCGACGAGTAAATAAAAATGTCTGTTTTATAAAACAAGTTACAGATTAAAATAACTACTTGCAGAGTAAATATTTTATTCTAGTGATTTACCGACAGAAACATGACATAATGTCATTATTTTGTGATTTTTGCATATAAATATTTTATTATTTTCTATAATTATATACATTTAATATTGTTTTTCAGTATATTAAGAATCTATAGGCCAGAGTGGTAATAAAATTATATTTTTTATGAATTTGCAACTACAATTTTAACTGGGGACAAGGAGAAGAGTCTCCATGAAGAGTGTGTGAATACCGTAGTACACTCAGGCTATGGTTTCTTATATCGGCTAATCTTTCCACTACTGGAGCATAAGAGAAATTGATAAAACCAGGATATAACATTACTAGACCGTATCCCTTAAAACCACTCCTGAGGATAACCTGGCACTTTATGACACACTTTATTTTCTATTTTGACTTTTGGATTTATTTCGTGTCAGGAACATACAGAATACAATATTTTTAAAACATTCTGCGGCACATTGCTTGGAATTGATCCTCTTCAGTTGGCGATTAACATTATCGTCAGTAGTGGTTTTAAGGGATACCGTCTAGTAATGTTTTATCCTGGTTTTATCAATCTCTCTTATGCTCCAGTAGTGGAATGATTAGCCGGTATAAGAAACCGTAGCCTGAGTGTACAACGGTATTCACACACTCTTCATGGAGAGTCTTTTCCTTGTCCCCAATTAAAATTGTAGTCGCAAATTCATAAAAAAATAAACATTTTCTGCCACCCTGGGCTATAGGTTCTTAATATAGTGAAAAACAATATTAAATGTATATAATTATAGAAAATATTAAAATATTTATATGTAAAAATCACAAAATAATGACAGATATGTCTCTGTCGGTAAATCACTAGGGTAAAATTTTTACTCTGCAAGTAGTTATTTTACTCTGTAACTTGTTTTATAAAACAGGCATTTTTATTTACCGTCAAAGTAATAACTTACCAGTTTATTCGATGTTTATAAAACCGGGCATTAGTGTATTTATTGCAGTTATGCCAATCTCAAATATCAAAATATCACTAAAAATCGTTTAAGAATGAAGCTCATTCTAACATCTATATGCGTGCTAGAATGTGACATTTGAATTCGACACAGAAATACTCATACATTGTACATTCTTTTTTGAACTCTGGCAAATAACAGATTTGTCTCTTCTTCATCTACAATTTCTTCGTATTCTCCTCATCAGATATGATACGCTAGTTATTACAATCTCAATAAAAACTACTCTTCATCTGTTGTTGAATACAGCAAGTTGTTCTTTAATCTTGGAAATTGGCCGTGAGACAAAGCGTGCGTCATTACGAGGCTGACTTGGTGCACGTTTGCTCTATTACTCCAGTGTTTGATTGTTCGCAGAGCAGACTTGTGCATCTTGCCCGGGTATTTAAACCGGGTTGGGATACGTGTGCCACACCGCCTGATGAGCTCACGTTCTACCTAAACTTCCTGGGCTATAAACAATTTCACTTATAATGAACATGCAGCTCTTTCCTACGTGAGCAACAAATTAATTTGCTTATTCTACTACGACTTCTTCCTATTATATTTTACTCGCAAATAAAACTAATACAATGAGCAGATATATTTGCACTATTAATTAATTATATTATACTGGTGTTTTGCACCCATATACCGTGTGTCTATCTTTATTTATTTATTTATTTTTTATTTATTTATTATTGACCTCCTTACAGGATATAGGGGAGAGTGGGGCAAGAGTGTACGCGAGGCAAGAGTAAACAATTCAAATATCCCGCTAATTTATACAGTTCGGCTTACCAACCCTAGCGGTAAAACATGGTACAATACTGTCATTTATACGTGAAATAGAAGAACATTGTCAAGATTATGAAAACAAAATTACAGGTAAGTTTGTATATTGCATCATTTTGATACAAGATTAAAGTCAAAGTATTATTATATTGCACGTGAAATAAAAAAGAACCAATAAAATAGTGAATATTGCATTAAAGTGTGTACCATCCTCTACAAATTTTGCCGACAGAAAGTTTAAATAGTGGCGTAGCACACGGGATAAAAACAATTTTTGTGATAATATTAAACGGGGCAAGAGTAAACATAGTGTTTACTCTTGCCCTGAAATTATAACAATTTCCCCATATAAAGAAGAATTGGAGCAAATTTTAAAAGGAAAACGATTAAAGGAAGCAAAAAGGATTAAAAGGGATCTATAGCAGGCATCTACTCTTGGATTACAGAAATAGTCAGGCAAAACAATAGTAATAACACGACAACTGTTAATGAAGACGACTGTATTTGTATTTGTTGTAAAGAAAAATACAGTACATCTGTTGAAGACCGAATTATTTGCGGAAAATGTCATCAGTGGGTACATGAAGGATAGACTAACGTTAAACTAAATGCCGACAAATATATATATATATATATATGTGATTTTTGTCGTGCTTAGGCAACATTTTTGCAGTCGTTCACTTTTGCCTCGCCATGCGTGGCAAGAGTGAATGAACACTTATTTTTTTAAATAATAAACATACAGTTTATTTACTATAATAGAAAATAATTATTTTAATTTTTTTATATGTAAGCAAATGTATGAACTATATTTAGAGTTCAATAAAACTGCTGAAATATATTTCATATATGAAATTTATTACATATTATCAAAAAACCGTTCACTCTTGCCCCACTCTCCCCTAATATCCCAATTACAAGGGGGTCAGAAATACACAAATTAGCAAGAACCCAAAAAACATGTTTGACGTAGACAAAGACAAAATGTGAAACACAATATACATACATAAAAAATAATAAAAATAAAAAAATAATACACAATAGAAGGAAAAAATATATATGAATAAGATTTGTTCTATTTATATCAAAATGTGCGTAGATTAGAAATCAAAATATTTTTAAAAGCAACGTAATTTATGTTAAAAATGTCAACCTCAATATCTATTTTCCTTACAATATCATTGTAAATGAAACAGTCGGGTAATTGGACGTTTTAAAAAATAATTTCTCCTTATGTGATGAATATAAAATGTAATGCTCGTATGTATTCTGGATGAAAGGCGCGGAATATAAATGTGAACATTGTTTAAGCCAGTAGTGTCGTCGATTTTGTTTGACAATAATTTATGTAGATACAGACAAGAGTACATCTTACGTCTGGACTCCAATGTAAACATATTGAGATGTAGTAGGGCAGCAGTATAACTATAGTTCAGGGGATTAAAATTTATTGAAATTTTTCGTGCACAATATCGTACAAATTTTCTTTGCACCCATTCGATGTTATTACTGTGCAAGTCGTATATTGGATTCCAAACAATAAGACAGTACTCAAGTCGAGATCGAACAAGCGAGTAATAAAGGGATTTAAGTGTTGTTTGATTTTTGAAAAATTTCGAGTTGCGTATTATAAAACCCAAGCTTTTAAAAGAAGCATTTACAATATAATTATAATGCAAATCAAACTGTAATTTCGGATCAAATACAACTCCCAAATCCCTATGATTATTCACTCTTTCAAGACACTCACCTTCCATCCAGTAAGGGACAATAATCCGACTAGGCTTCATGGCATAAGACATAATTTTACATTTAGAAAAATTGAAAAATAGATATGAAGAGGACGACCAAGCTAGAAGGTTAATAATATCTTTTTTGTAGTTCATGACAGTCATTAGCAGTATTTATGACTTTAAATAGTTTCAAATCATCAGCATAAAGAAGACTATTTGAAAACTCCAAACACTTAGTAATATCATTAATAAATAAAACAAAGAGAAGGGGGCCCAGATTGAAACCCTGAGGAACACCAGAGTGGGGAGTGAAAAAATTAGATTTGTGGTTATTATACTGTACAAATTGTTTACGGTCACTGTCACGGTCACATCTTAAAGGTGTACATAGGAGATTAACATGGGAAATCAGTTTTTTGCAATTTCCTGCTCGCCTAATTATTTTAAGCAAAAACGCGTCTAATAAAAGTTTTAGGGCACAAAATTCTGTATCTAAATCAATAAACTTAATTACCTTTCTATGATTTACACTCTATAGTGCAAAGAATTTTAATGTACGGCGCTTAAATATGGGGTTGGTCTCACGGAAAAAATGTTTTGTCAATTATAACACAATTGTGAATGTAACGTACGCAAACGCGGTTAATTATTAGGACAGCAAGTCACTTTTGAAATAGTAACTAAAAATTTGTGATGGTTCTTGTGTGTTGTTTTTACCACAATTTTGTGATACAACTCATGATGTAAAATATATAGATAATATTGTGATAAATAATAAAGCAAATCTTTATAAGTAATTACTATAAGAAATTGTATATTTTACCCAAATAAATTGTAAACTATTCACTATCATTTAGTTTTGTTTACTATTTTTTCCATAAAAATTCTTTACGTTAATAATAATATAACCAAAACTTTCAGGAACCACATTCCGAAATTGAACTGCTATCCTGAAATTATGTTTTGGTTACATTACGGAACGCATAACCAGAACCTTGGTCACCGCGGTTAAGTTACGGAATATACTGTATATTAAGAAAATTCTGATTGACACATGTCAGTGTCAAGTGCAATTGAGATAGTATGTTTGTATTCTAATTTTTTTTTTTTTTTGAAATATTTAGAATCTTACAAAAAACTATGTGTATGGAATTTGTACAAAATACATAGAACTGACTGAAGGTAATGTACTGGAAATATGGAATGTTTTGCAAGAAACTTTCTGTGTCAAATTAGTACAAATCAATGAACTGACGGAAGGTAATGGGCTGATCACATCAGATTTTTTAAGTATCATTCACAACAAAAAAATTAACGTAGCGGTAGAATTAGTGGCAGTGGTAGTGGCCTGGGTAATAGATTGAATGCGTTATAGCAAATGTATTCGTTCACATCCAAAAATTAAGAAAATTAGTAGTAGCGCAGTGGCAATGGCAGCGGTAGGAGTTTGCATACTACAAACTTCTACGTTGCCACTACGCTACCGCTTAATTTTTTTGACAGTTTTGACGTTTATTGACATCTGATTTCTGATTTCAGCAGATAAAATGAGCAATAGAAAAAGGATCATTTCGTGGTGTACCTCAGACGTTGCGCTATATAAACAAACAGACTTATTAATAAACTTTGCACAATTAAAAGTGAACACGTAACTTATCATTTTCGCTTATTTCAAAGGCAATTTGTGCCCACGCATTTTCTTTTTTTGAAATAATTTTAAATTCCCTTAATCTCTTCGCTTATCTCACACAATGGAGTGCTTGTGGATAAGTGTAATTAATAAGTCATCATCTATGTCAGTTGCGTTTTGCGCAAAAATAAAATGACAGCTATAACTGTCAACCTTGCACCCCAGTAATTTTTAATAAAAATTCCTAGAAACTATAATTTCAATAATTTTTCATTGTGAACGGAAATAATTTTTACTATAAATTTCTTACGCTATCGATGCCACTAATTCTTACACTACCGCTACTTTTTTGATTCTGAATGGGCCTTTAGATTGTTATGAGCATCTTCACTTCGACCTAGAAACTAAGCGATACCAAAAAAAGTAAGACCTTTAAAAAGAAATCAACCACATTAAAGAGTTAACCTATAATACCGGTATGATAAAAGTAAAATACATAACAATGTTGTAAAGTATTAATAACTAATATACTTCAATCCTCGATCACGAATTTTTTGTCAGTATTGATTGTACTCTGTAGGAAGTTTTATTGAAATTTAATAAAAGCGTTAAAATGAATCCTACTACAAACTTGAATGAATCGAAAGTTTCATGCTTCCGTGGTGGACTATTCCCCTTCTCAAAAACTTGTATTTTAAAGGAGGCGAGACATTCAAATAATTCAATTTATTTAGAAATAAGAAGTTCATAATTTAATTTAGAGTTGTCTTCTATTTCTGACTTTGAAAACACAAATTAGTGCCAGACATGAAATTCAAACAATTTGTTAACAGTGACAGAAGGTTTTACTAATTTTACCCTTTACTTCTCCTGAAGGATTCTCAACCGTAAAACTGAATACAATTACTGCAATCCTTAAGAATGAAATGGAATTAAATGCTTTATTTAAAAAATCTGATGTGGCCAGCACATTACCTTCCGTCAGATCGTGGTCAGATCTCTGTATATTGTAAAAATTCCACACAGAGATTTTCTTGTAAAAGATTCCATATTTCCAGTACATTACCTTCAGTTCTATGTATTTTGTACAAATTCCATACAGAAAGATTTTTGTAAGAGATTATATATTACCAGTAAAATTATAACACAAACATACTTTCAAATGCACTTGACAATGACATTTGTCAATCAGAATTTTCTTAATATAGTAGATGTTTCCATTGTTATAACAGCACAGCTTGCTGCTTTATGAAATTTAATTTCTTTATAAATTTATTACTCTATATCCATTGAAAATGAAGTATAAATTGTAATCAAATCTTAAAAATAAGAATAAAATATTCTTTAATATTTATAACATATATATATATATATATATATATATATATATATATATATATATATATATATATATATATATATATATATATATATATATATATATCATCATCATCATCATCATGGCATATTACTCATTGCTGGGTGTGCCAATCTGCTATGTACGCAGATTTCGGTAATGATGATGACATATTTGTACCGTGCGGGCTTTTACCAGGCGTCACCTCACGGGCACTCATTGCTGGCGTGAAGAGTGTACCACAGGGGTCAATTTTGTGCCATTTAAAATTCGAAATATTTGGCGTCGGTCGGGATCGAACCCGGTTCCCCAGATTCGCGACCAGACACTCAGGCACTCGGCCACGAGTCCCCATTATAACATTAAATGTGGAAAATGATATTTAACACCGTTTTGTCTAGAAAAACTGTTAAAATCTTCAAATTAGGGTACTTTCGGTCGACCAATTGTAACAAAAATCTAATCAGCTCTTCATATAGATGTAAAGAAAAGATATACGCAAAAATTATAATTTTTGGAATGGTGGTATTGAAGTTATGCGATCCGAAAAAATCGTCACACACACACACACACATACATATATACATCCATCCATACATACAGACAACATCGTAAAAATAGTAAAATCGCATTCTAGGGAACCTAAAACATGCTTAATCCTTAGAAATTCATCATCGATTGATTCTTTGACCAAAGACAATACCTTCCTTACCTAAAGGTGACGGAAGATAAAAAATAACCACTTCGATTATTTATATTTTTTGTTTTATTCAACACACTGCATTTAAGCTCGCCTGCATCGACAAACGAAAAACGTAATAAAATATCTTAATAACTTTAATCGAAAAATGAAGCAGTCAAAACTAAAGTCATGGATTCCAGTCTTGAAGAAAACAACAGCCAATGGGTCTTCAGTCATTCAGTTTCCACGGCTATATCTATCTACGATCTTTTTTCTACAAAAAAGTGGTATAAATCTTAAATTACTTGTAACACCCAACACAATTTTATGCAAAGATACATAGATTTTGATGTGTAGAAATGTGATAAGACGAGGGTAAGAGCAATAACAGATAAATAACTTTTTTATAAACTTTTGTAAATTATAGTTTCAATAATCATATTTTAACTCTGTTTATCTATTTAAATTATAAATGTCAAAATTAAGTTTAGAAATTCTTATCGTATTATGGTAGTCACGACGTTTATTTGTTGATCATTAAGTCTAGAAATTATTATGTATACGTGCGTGACTTTGATGCCCTAACCTATGCACCCTGTACCCCTAAAATAATCCTGTCCTGAAAATAGCGCTTTGTTTTAGAGAGTCTAGATTAGTTCGTCGCGTCGTGAAGACGTTTATTGTCGGAACATGTAGTGTTTTTTGGTTTTGGGTGGTAACTCATTGCCAGCCCACTGTGTAATAATGTTTAGTTTAATCAATAGTTAATAATTAGTTATAATCATATAAATTAAAAACTTTAGTTAATTTAGTTAATCAGTAAATACATTCTTGGAAATAGGGGGACATGGCTTAACCACAGATTCCTGGGCTCAAAATAAGACGATTTAACTAAACTTATCTATATCCGACAGTGCATTGTTTAGCCAGTATTCTGCTTCAAAGTCCTTCTAAAAAAAATATTGCTTGTAATAACGAAACGCTTTGTTCGATTTGAATGAAATTTAGTATGACAATCCATATGGATATAATTATCTTTTAAGATGGTATTTGTTATTGATAGTGAACCACTAGTGTATGAAACTTGGGTGTCGCGACCATGAATAGACCATAACTTTTTAAAGGCAACGCCAATAACGTAAATTTATTGTTTTTCAGAAAGATACATTCAATAGTAAACTTTCGTGTCTTTGTGTAAGTTATGATATCTGTAACGATTTAGTCAAAAAAAAATAAAATGTAAGTGATTGCGCCGTGTAATTTTTAAAATAAATTTTATCTAGCAGTCTTTCCAAATGTTAAACAACTAATTTTTAATCACAGTAACAATTGTATATGGGTTGTCAAAAATTTCCTTTGCCATATTTTAAAACTAGTAACATATCCGTTTGTTTGGCTTTATACTCCTAAACAACTTTAGAAGATTGACAACGCATTAACAATTGTTTCTGTCATTAAATATTAGTAGTTTGACATTGGATAGACTGCTAGATAAAATTTATTTTAAAAGTTACACGGCGCAGACACTTACATTTTATTTTCTTCTGACTAAATCGTTACAGATATCATAACTTATGCAGAGACACGAAAGTTTACTATTGAATGTATCTTTCTGAAAACAGTAAATTTACATTATTGGCCTTGCCATTAAAAAGTTATGGTTTAATCATGGTCGCGACACCCAAGTTTCATACACTAGTGGTTCACTAACAATAAAAAATACCATCTTAAAAGATGAATTATATTCATATGGATTGTCATACCAAATTTCATTCAAATCGAGCAAAGCGTTTCGTTATTATAAGCAATATTATTATTGTTTAGAAAGACTTTAAAACAGAATACTGGCTAAACGGTGCACAGACGGATATAGGTAAGTTTAGTTAAATCGTCTTATTTCGGGCCCAGGAATTTGTGGTTAAGCCATGTCCCCCTATTTCCAAGACACACTTTATAATAGTAATGTCCATTTTCCATAAATGTAAGTGTTCATCGAGTATCAAGTGAAAGAGTATGTGAGTTCTTCCTTGTCACCAAGTCGTGGACGCCAATCATCTTAGCCGTCCACCAGTCAGTCAGTAAGTGTAAAGTGCATCATCGTTGGAATAAACAGTAAGAAGTAGTAGTATCATCCTCTTCCGCACCAACTCGTGTTACAGAAGAGACCCTAACAGCAGCGACCATGCATTTATTGACAGCCTGTATATGAAGTACTGGCCACACACATATTGTAGATTGAAGCAGCATATAGAGTACGGTGTGCAAAGCCAGCACACGCTATTCGTGGCGTAACGAGTATATTAGCTTGCACACTGCTCGGCTAAAATATAAGACGTATATGTTTGCATATTTAACGACGTTATCGATTATGGAAATGTCCGCATGTAGCACCGATATATAATAACCATTAAAGTAATTGATGTTTGCTCGCCGTCCTCCTTATTAACTGTCCGAGGCGTTCAACTCTGTCGCAGCCAACGCACATTAAGATAATTGAAATGATGTAAAAGTGGATCACTCCAATATCAAAACTGCCTTTATCAAAAATCACCCATTTTCATATTACATATTGCTTTTATAAAGAAATTACAAAACACAACGCCTTTTCATTACCTACAGACATTCATAAATTATGCCATTTCCCACAAAAAGAAAATCATTTTTATTAAAATATTCTAATATTGCCTCGTTCGCATTCATGCATGTCATTTTTATTCTATGCATTCCGAGACCTTCTTTGAACAATAGAACTACGATAAATTTGTTTAGTATGTGCATGATTAAACGAATTAAATACGTAGCAAGGAAATTTAATAAATTTCGAATTTAGACTATTTATGTACATATTTTTCTTATCTATTTTTTCTTGAATTTCGTCCTGTTTTGACTGCTTTTTAAATAGTGACCCTTTTTAGGAGGTCTCTTGGGAATTATGTGAAGGCTTGCATAGCGATCTTCTTCAGTATTTGGGTATATATTTTTGAACTACGTTGGAATTTTCTCATGGTTTTCATATTTTATCTCATACCGACACATGGGGGATAAACATGGAAATCAGTTAATTGTGAATAGTATCTCTCCTGTGCAAGATATTAAGTTGATATTGTGTATGCTTATCCGGGGATATTAATTCAATGGATTATATTTCAAATCAGTCAATTTTCATGTGTAATAATAGAAGAAATTAAGAAAAATTGTCGAATTTCCAGGATTGTTGCTGTTCATATTCCGGAAAAAATAGTTCCCAAGCAACGGTTCTGATAGTATGGTGGTAGCGAGTGCGCTTGGTAATAATAAACCAAATTCAGAGAGACGGGATCGAAACCAGCCGACAGCAAAACTTATTTTTAAATTATTACTTTTCCAAATTATTTTTATTATTAATAAGTTTTTCATCTTTCATTAATATTTAATAAAATGGATTCGTTATATGCAACACAACTTATTTATTTTATGAAATATAAATCGCGCTAAATACAACAGCAAGAATTAAAAAATTACAACAAATATCCGAAATGACCGCCATTTTGTACTAAGCAAAGTCCGAGATAACATTGTTGTCTCACTTTGCTCAGCTGTCGATTTAAAATAACGCTGCAATCATTTCTTATTGCCGCTTTAAGATCTTCTAAAGTGGTCAATTCATAATGGCCGTAAATTTTTGATTTTAAATGACCTCAAAAAAAAAAATCTAAGGGGCAGGAGATCTTGCAGGCCATTTAATTGATCCATTTAAACAAATTCAGAAATATTTATTGTAATCAGAGTGATTCAAATTTTAGAAAATATAATTTATGATTGAAATAATGTTTATATTTTATTAAATATGAATAAAAGATTAAATACATATTAATGATAAAAATTATTTTGAAAAGTAAAAATTAAAAAAATATATATTTGCTCTCGAGTTGCTACGAATTTTGTTTATTACCAAGCGCACACGCTATGCCATTATGCTATTTGAACCGTTGCTTAGGAACTATAGGCGATTTTGGAGGTATTTATAAATCAACCGCATGCAGAATAGTTTGTTTTTTATTTCGTGGATACTGGCCAGAACTAAAATTGAAATAATTTTTTAATTGATAACAGATGTTTGTTCATTTCCAAGATACGGAATCTGTCTTATTGAAATCAATTATATATATATATATATATATATATATATATATATATATATATATATATATATATATATATATCAACTAATTTAATTAAATTATTATTTCCGGGGTGATAAAATTAACTGCTCTATCTATTATTTTCACTCATTTCTGCAATCGTATTCACACGTTTTCTAAAAGTTTAAACTACAACTGCACCACGGCACAGAAAAGCGAAAAAAATAACCTAACTTCTATTAAAATTGTGACAACCAAGTTGTCAACTTTTTAAAACTAACTCTACCCTAACACAATTTTAATCTTTATGTTAGCTATCTGCCAGTTATCTATCCGGAGAATAAAAAATCATGAAGCAACCCAAAAATCTTATTCTTTGGTTACGACGGTAGAATAAACTATTACTTTATCCGAATTTGTAACAACCGGGCCTTAGAGATCATTGCAAGTTTTTATCAAGAAAACAACTGATATGGCAAAAAATTTGCGGAACGATTTCCAGGGAAGAGATGGCCACTTTCTAGCTAAAGTGGAAGATCGGTAACTATTAGAAATGACGAAAATTGATCCAGTTTCTATTAGTTGCCTTAAGGCCTTGTCACACTACAATCGTATCTCTGACTCTTTTTCGCTGACTAATTTTGAATGACCACTCGATCTATCTCTCTGCAATTTCGAAGAACCGTTTTCTCTGACTTTTAGTAGATTTTCATACTTGAAGTTGGTTATGATATGGTTTCTTTATTGACAACATATTTCAAATTTGTTTCACATATCAAATTACTTCAAGTAAAATGAATGAAAACGATGGAAAAAAAATCTGATGTGGCCAACACATAACCTCTCGCCAGATATTTTACCTGGTTGTACGCATAAAATGAAAAATATTTTTAAATACAAATACATATATTCATGTCTCACTACAAAATAATTCTCACATATATTTGCAAAATCTATGGGATATTTTAAAATAAATTATGTACAATACTTACATTTTCTTTATATTCAATATCCTGAAATTTTCTTTTTCTACTTTCCTTTTCTTTTTCTTTATATTCGTCATTTTTTCGCAAATTCCTTTTATATTCTATTTTACGTATATTCTTTTGCGTTGTTGACTTTTTTTTATTTTCATAATCTTCATAATAATATACAAATATTTTTCACAGAGGCATACAAATATTTTTGACAGTGACATTTATGTGTCAATTACAAACATTTGAATTTCTTGCCTTGTAGTAGTTTGATCTGAGATTTTTTACATCAAATTATTTTATATGCCTTTCTTTATCTCTAAATCTATAGAAGATATAATAATGAATTTATATTTATCGAATAAAGAATTTAACGTTCTTTAATATAAGTATTTACATAAATTTTCGATAAATAATATTTAGACGATTTTTTTCTTGTAATTACTACTTTCGGTTGTCCAATTGTTACCAAAACTGACTGGACTCTTCCCATTATTGTTAGATTGAGGAATCCGTAGTTAAAAATGTCTTAAGTCTCATAGTATTTGAGATATAGTGAATCCAACATCCACACACACACACATCCACACACACACATCCACACACACACACACACACACACACACACACACACACACACACATACGGACATCATCGTAAAAATGTTATAATCGGATACTAGGGACCTTAAAACGTGCTTATTCATTAAAATCTGGATATACGATTTTTAGCATGAATACAATACCTCTCTTAGCGAGAGGTAATAATGCAATTGTAGGCAAGCATTATAATTTTATGCGCATCAAACAAAAAATGTCAATTTCTGACGTTTCTGCATTTATATTTTACTCCGTAAAGTTACATTCCTGTACTTCAGAGACAGTTGCGCATGCGCAGTAGAGAAGTCAGCGATAGTCAGAGGAAATGAAACCAATTCCATTTCATCTAACAACAGGATCCATGACTTCCTTGTAGCTATCACACTGGAGTAAGTCAGTGGTATGAACCGGACATGGATAATGCGTAGCAAGTCAGAGATACTACTTCTAGTGTGATAAGGCCTTTATATCACTATTTATGCTAAAGTACAAGTATTATACTGTTAGAACCTCTGATGTAGTCGACAGTTTCATGTAAAATGTTTCAACCAAAGATAAGAACATTAATTAATTTTAAGGTTAGGAGTAATTTTATTATCAATTTTATTAGCCACATACTCCATAATACTCCCATAATATTCAATTATGAAGTAGTAGAGTCCCGATCAACGGTATTAAATATTAAATAACTAAAAACTAAAGTCAAAACAATTGACAGTCATCAAAAACTCAGGCATAGTTTACATTTTGTAAGAAAAAAAGGCTGTTAGGATCTCCGGCATGATCGACTTGACACATATATTTCTTTAAGAATTATATCTAATGTTTTCCCTGTTTAGTCATAAACGTATTACAGTATTGCATTTTCTACGAAATGAGTACAAATTTAGGACAGAAAATAAGTATCATAAATCACTCGTCCCTCTTTTTGTTGTGCTTACTGAACACTTTAAACGGATTGTTCTTCTCTGTGTTGCTTCTGATTGCATGCCAGCTCGTCTCGTCCGCTTGAAGCCCTAGATCCGATATCGAAAAACAAACAGTAAACGACAAACGTCTAGAAGGCGAAAGAAGCAATACGTTAAGTTTGTGATAGCGATAACAGTTCTACATAAGTCTAGACGCTTCTAAAGCGACCCAACCTCCTAAATGTGTTTTTATTTGGTTGTAGTGAAATATCGACCGATATTTACCAACTCCAATACGGAGGGAATATTCGAGACACTTGGAAGGTGATTTGCCTTTTACAGCGATTTATTTCACGCAAAAAAGTGAAGTGAATGATTTGTTTAGAGTTATTGCTAAGTTGAATATCGATTTTCATACAGACATAGACATTATGTAAGAAAGAAGTTCATAAAATAGTAGTTATTTACGGTGAAAATAAAAATATAAGAACAATACGAGGTAAAACATGAAGTGGCACAAAAAAAGAACATCAAATGGAAGACGCCAATAAAGAGATCTTGTAGGATAAACGTAGATAGATGGCTATGGATGTGATTAGTTACCTTTACAATCAACATATCATCTTGGATGGTTTACATCCGTCTACAAAACTTAGTCATGGCTTCCTAGATGCTGCAGTGCACCATAATGATGGGCTCGAATAAGAGCAAAACGCGTCTGTGGTTCTGGTTGGGTGGACCAGTCTCTGATAAATGACCGAGAAGTTGATTTGAAGACTAAAATCTTATGAAACGTGTCAAGTATGATTTTATAAATATTATATTACAACAGTTTTACCAAGTATAGCAATTATATTGTTCTTTATTGTACATTTTTTATTATTAAAAATAACTATTATCTACGTCCGCTTTCATAATATAATGAACTTCTTTTTCTAGTTTTAAAATGTAGGAAGTACCAAAGATCCGAACAGAACATTCAGAATCACAGAACAAAAAGATAAATATTATTCCTACAACCGTGTGTGAAAAGTACTTTTCACGCACTCATTACAGTGTGTAAAGTGTCACTTTTCAAGCACTACTGCGTGAAAAGTACTTTTCACGCACTAGTGCTTGATAAGTAAATAAGCGTTGCTAGGCAACAATAAAATTCGGTTAATTTATCTGTCAAGTATATAATTAGGTAGTAAATAATAATAAAAATAATAAAATTTATTAAGAAATATGAATATACACTTTAAATAAAACAAATCTAATATTTTTTTTAACAGATTGAGTACGGATCTAATTTTTAAAACATTAACATTTTTTTGACAAGTATTCTAACCTAACCTAATTTTTAATATTAATATTAAATATACAATTTTTACATTATAAAAGACAAATCATCGTCTGTCTGAGATTCTTCCAAGTGTTTAAGTTTTAAGACTTTTATATAACGTAAAGCAACATATTAGGCTTTGGCTAAAATTGATAAACCGGAAGTGATACTTTATTTGAAGCTATAAACAGATTTTCTTGAAAAAATATATTAAAACATGATCCAAGACTTCTTAAATTTTGTAATTAAAACACGTGTATAATTTAAAACAACATTAGATTTTGACAATACCTATATGATAAACCGGAAGTGATACTTAATTTGGAGCTCCTAACAGATTTTCGAGGAAAAACATAATAAAATATAATCCAAAATTTGTTATTACAGACTTTTCTATTTATTGGAACAACAATTTAGATTTTGTTTACGAACGATCAACCGGAAGTGATACTTTACTTAAAGTTCATTGCTATTTCAAACATGGAATTGAGGGGAGGTCATATGTTGGCCACATCAGATTTTTTTTATGAGTGGTTTAAATAAAGTGTGTTTTTACTAAATGCAATTAACATGGTAAGTTTATTTTTATAATAACAATTTATACTACTATTGATATTATTAATTGGTAAACAAATACTTGAAAATGGCTTTAACCAGGGTTGAAACGTCATCAAAAATTGTATCCACAACAATAAACAATTGATAACTACGTATGAAGCTTTAATCCAAATAAAAATCCTACAAAACAAACTTTACAGCTTCAGAAACAATTCATCAAAAAGATAAATATATAAATATATCACTAGTAATGAAAATTTACTAATTTTCATCTAAGAAAATAAAAAAAATACATTTTTATGCAGTAAATAATTAATTTGTTCTTTACAATCCACTGAATCTGAAATTTGGTTTGTGTGTTATCCGGTAGGTATACGATTTAATCATTAGAACGTTAATATTTATGTTTGGTTTATGGCAGACTGTATATACTATGTAGCTAAATTGAATGAAACTGGTAGTAATAACATTGCCCGTACAAAAATTTATTAATTTGCTGGTATCCATGCATTAGCTTACTCGGTGAAAAACTATTTTCCATAACAAAGAAAATATCCACCGCCATCTGTGATGCGAATATACGTCATTTGCATAATTAAAATAAACAGTGAACCATGGCAACGAGAGGCATGTTCGCGTAATTTTACGCCATGTTTATTTTGAGTGAATGAACAAATTGTTTTGGATCGCGCCTGCATTGCTTGATTCTGAAATCCAATGAAAAAATAATCCAGAATGCGATGGAATACAAGGAAGTATTATCGTCGGTTTCATTACTTTGACGTCATTGATTGCGTTTTTGTGTTTCCATTAATCGCTATATTGAAAATAACCAACAAAACGAAATAAAAAATATCTACAATTTGTTTGAAACTTGTAATTTTGCTCTTGAAATTGATAAATTCACTAATTATTAATCTGCACTAATGTACAGTACAAACACCGAAAAGTGGTACACGTAATTTATTACTACGATATCCAATAAAAATATAAGAAATTAAATAAACATAATTCTAATTCATTTACTGTATTTCGTATAAAATTAATTTTAATTAATGTTCAATATGGTTGGTTGTACGTGACTGAAAGAAGCGTTTGTTCAATTTTGGTTTAAAAAATAAGGAGAATAAATTACCTGTCACATTTTAAATGTTTGTACACAACGAACAGTGGGTCAAGTGATTTATGAATGTTGAATTATCAGCAAAAATTAATTATTAAATAAAGCATTTTTTGTTTGTCATATGAATTGCACAAAACGAATTGATCACAACATAAATAACTAATCTACACTATCGTCGAACAATGTGGTACAAAACTTAATATCAGCAAAGGACGTGAATATATAAAAAAGTTGTAATATTTCTTTAGTTTATATAAGTTTAATTTCATATTCAAATATTTATTGGTGAATGCAGTAAGAACTATACAAATTAAGTATGTTGTCGCCAAAAGAAAGAAACTTATCCTCTGTTTCATTTAAACCATTCAGCAGATGTCGCTCGTATCAGCGCCAATTTTCAGTAGCCGAAATTACATTATCTCATGCCTCCAATATCATCCAATCAGAGAGGTGAAAACTATGCCCTATGCTCTACAATATTGAATGGCTTAAAAACAGTGTGTTCAAAAAAAATTCTAACTCGGAGTAGGCTATGAACAGAGAAACGTATGTCTGATCATTAATTATAAAACTTGATCTTGAAATGTAATTTTAAGGAGAAAAGACAATAAAGAAGGATACAGTATATTGACATTCGCATTTTTCTAATTTGTTTCCATTTCTAAAATAAAATTCAAGAAGAAATAAATAAATAAATACATATATCACGGCTTATTACCTAGTGCTGGGTGTGCCAATCTGCTTTGTACACAGATTTCGGTAATGAGGAAATATTTGCACCGTGCGGGCGCTTACCAGGCGTCACTTCACGGGCACTCATTGCTGGCGTAGAGAGTGCACCACAGGAGTCAATTTTGTGCCATTTAAAATTGAAAATATTTGACGTCGGTCGAGATCGAACCCGATTCAAGAAGAAGAGGTTTAATTTCTTTTGACAATATCTCATGTCAAATTGACATTTAATTAAATATTAGGTGCGTTCAATGAAGTAAGCAACTCAAGCAAATGCTAGGTAAGCAAACGAGACTTGATGCTTAGTACATTGAACGGTTTGCTACTTATAACCATAAACTGTCATCATGAACTGTCATTGGAGAAATTGTAAGTTGTCAAATATAAGAATATAACATGTGTATCTCTCGTATCTCTTTTCTTGATCTGCTAATTTATGGAAAATGAATTTACACATTTATTTGCAGATAGTGGGATAAATTTGGAAGAAGCTATTTTTACTATAACAATATATTTCAAATTTAATAATGTTATAAAAATCCATCGCAATACTCTCAATGCCTTTTTGACATGTGGTTGAAAAACACACACCATATAAAGAAATGGAAACAGTTCAAGTTAACTTCATGTATGTATAATTTGTATTTCCCGCCATTATATTTGACACTTAGCAAGACAAGCGAGAAATTTGTAGCTTGGATTGCTTGCGAGCAAATCAAGCAATTGCTAGAGTCGCAAAGTCGTTCAACAAATTTTACTTCCGGTTGCTTGTTTTGCTGGGCTTATTGAACGCACCTATTTTTAAAGTGACATACGTTTATTAATTCCGAGTTAGGATTTTTTTTAACACACTGTATAACAAAAAATATAGGGTTTCATCTGTAATGTATTCTAGGAACCCTAGGCCCGGGCCACACTATGCGTTTTAGCGGGACCGGTAAAACCGCATCCGGTTAAACGGGATGTATCATATAGCGTCCACATATATCCCGCTAAACAGGACGGCAGCATTGACAACCCGATTCGGACACAGTCTGACCAATGTCTGATTAGTGCAGAGCCCAAATAGTATACGTTGTCTATTAAAAAACAAAACCAGACCCTTGTGAACGCTTGCATTATTTCCAATATGTTGTAGTTGTCATGCGGCAAATTGACCGTCCGGTCAAACTGCAACATGCTGCGGTAGTATCCGGCAACCGCACCGCAACCACATCGGTGTGGACGCATTCATTTAAAACAATAAGTTGTTGTCTTCCCGGTAAACCGGTCCCGTTAAACCGCTCCCGCCAAAACGCATAGTGTGGCCCGATCCTAAAACATGCTTATTCGTTAAAAACTCATCATCGAATTTTTTGACGAAAGACAATACCTTCCTTACCTAAAGGTGACGGAAAGGTAAAAACCAACTACATACTAATTTCCTTATTAAATGAAAATATTAATAAAACTATCACTAAAACTATACATGCGAAACTTTAAACTAAACTCTTAATTAACAAAAAACCCTGCATCCAAGAAAATTACTTTAACAGCAATGCCACTCTTCTGAAAGCCAGCGAAGACTGTACCTTTGGTCATGAGATTGACGTTTGTTGTCAGCGCCATCTCTTGATAATTTGGAAGCCCATAGTTACAATCCTCAGTTAAAATTTATCTTCCAGTATAATATTGAATAAAAATATTGACAGGAACGATGATACACTTGTTATTTGACAGTTAATTTCGTTTCAGTTTTATTTAACTGACAGCTAAAATTTTAACCGCAGGTTGTACGATTGGCCCTTAGTGCATTTAAATTGTCGATCCTTCCAAAAAACCTTTTCGTTGTTAAAATCAACTTGACAAATTTATGCATTTAACAAACAGTAACTAATTTATTGAACTTTTCTATACTCTTTTTTATCTATTTCTGCAATTCTTGTAATAATATGCATAACATAAATAGGTAAACGACTCATACTGTAATGGCCATCCAATATGAAATCGGGTTTAGAAAACACAGTAAAATGTTTATTACAGAAAACCAATATCTGCAACAATGTGATAAAACAAAACATAAGAAATGCAGTTTACCCGTTTACTTCCTTTGTTTTCAACAACCCTATATGCAGCGACATAAAATATCCAATACGAACAAAATGTAAAAATATTTTGTTTGCATCATTACTAGTAATGGCACTACGGATTTTATTATTTACTTCTTATTGTCTGGGAATTTCTTCAATAAGTACATATTAAAATATCCTTTGTGGTAGATTTACTCTACACAAATTGCTGCGCAATAAAAGAAGGATTTTATTTTTCTTAAACTAGAACAAATATCACAATGGTGAATTACTCAAAAAAACGCCCGATTTCTTTTTTGTTCATAATGTAATTTAAAGTAATTTCAATTATATATCACACAATATTTCTCAAAAATATTGAACTTTTCATTGATAATTTTATTTGTGACGTCACTGAACGATGGATCTCACAGTACGACCAAGTTGGTTGATATAGCAGATACATCATTTACTTTTCGTTTCCATAGTTGTTAATATGCTTAATAATTATTTAATTTCACAGAGATGTTCAACTATTTATGAATTAATGTCAGTTATTGCTTCTTCGTGAATTATAAACAATATCGTATTCATTAAGTTTTCATTTTTACTTTGTCGCTCTTTACATATGTTTGTGAAATGTCATATGGAGGTCATATATGTCATACGCAGAGCTGGGCAAAGTACCGGAAAGTAGTACTTGAAACACAAGTACCAAGTATCTTGATGTTTCTAAATGTACTTGAAGTACAAGTACTTTTTTACAGGGACCGGAAACCGAACCGAACCTAAACCGAAAACCGTTCCGAACCCACTTTTTTTTGTGAACCTGAACCAGAACCATAGTTAATTTGGTTGACATGAACCCGAACCGGAACTGAACCGATTATTTTCTGGTACAAAAATCCTCGTTCACTGAACCAATGTTTTAATACTTCTGTGACACATAAAATTAATTTTGTACTGAAATAATTACCTTTAAACAAAACCTAGGTACATTTTTAATATTTTGTTTCATTATTTGAAAGCTAGTGAAAGGTAATTAAAAAGCCCAAGCAGATATATTAAAATTAAAACAAACCTAATTTACAAGTACATAGTTTTTAAAAATGATGAAGACGTCCAAAGACTTCCAAAAACTTCTAATATATTAAATTTTTGGGAGTAACAAATTTTTTTAACCTCTGTGACATTTGCGCAAATTGAGATAGCAGTTACAGCTACAATGTAAATAATTCTTTTTGTTTTCTTTTTTATTATTTACCTAATAGAGTAATATTATTTTGTTATTATTGAGCAATTCGCCTTTTATTTACCTTACTTACTCGTATGTACAATTTGTTTTATTTAAATACATAATTTTAATTTTTCGAACCCGAACCGGAACTGAACCGGTACCGAACCACGTAAAACTATTTTTTCTGAAGCCGAACCGAACCTGAACCCAATTTTATTTTCATTTCTTAACCTGAACCCAAGCCGAACCCATTTTTCTGCGGTTTCCGATCCCCGCTTTTTTAGTTCCTAAAGTACTTGAAAGTACCAATATCAATTATATGGACCTTAAAAGGTGATTATTGACAGAAATTTCAATATGCGATATTTATTTGGTTATTTAAAACAAGAGTTCCTCGCTGGGACTGTCGTATCAGCTAGCGATCTCATGACGTATTAGAAAGACGACATTTTTACGTCATACGATCGCCAGGCGATACGGCAAAGTCCCAGCACTGTAGTTAGGTAATACAAACATTATATGTATATGCAGTATGCAGATTAGAATTTATTTATGCCAAAAAATTTGCAAATTTTTCTTTACTTTCATGTTATTGCTGAAAATATATTTATTACTGAAATTCACATGATTTTGTACTAAAGGAATAACACCACACCACTGCAAAAGAAATACTGACAAATAAACCATTCTTATTACAACAACTTTTAAATTATTCATCGAACTTCAATTAATTCAAGTACATTTAAAATACTTCAAGTACATTTAAAATACTTCAAGTACATTTAAAGGACTTCAAGTATTTTTCATTGTACTTAAAGTATTTTTCCATGTATTAAGTACCAAGTACATGTGAATATACTTACTTCGTCAAATACAAAGTACTATAAATAGAAAGTACTTCAAGTACAGTACTTGAAGTACTGAAAGTATTTGCAAGCTTTTCTTGCAAGTATTGCCCAGCTCTGTTCCCATGTAAACTTATAAATTTATTATAGGTAATGGAGTGCGTAAATAATATAGATGTTGTAGGCAAAAGTGGTTGTGAAATAATGCATAATAGTTTCAGATTTGGCCACAGGGTAGTGGTGCCGCATCGTTAAGTGACGAGAAGAGAAAATTCAAATGGACCTTTCCAATTTAACGGCTATCTCTTTCTATCGCTGCAAATAGTAAGAAAATGGCGCGAACAACTGCCAGTTGGGCTGTCAAACGAAACCTCAAAAATATTGCAGTCATTAAAATACCTGTATTCTCAGTGATAATTTTGCATCGTTAGACATTTTACTTTCAATAAAAGCTTTTGTAACGTATTTCGATAAGATTTTTTAAAGTTATCCGAGATATTGTCACATTTTACGTCTAAATGTTTTAGAATCAAACGTCATAGATGTCAGTTGTTCTTACTATGCGCAGATCCCCATTGCGCATATCGTCTATCTCTTTAAATTGGAAAGGTCCATTGTATTAAAAATTCCAATTTTAAATAATATGTACTTCTAAAACGTAAAATATGAAGGTATATTAATAACTTTACATTTTCAGAAAAAAAAAAATATAAAATCTGGGAATACCCCATTGTCTCTGCTTAGAGTAATTGTTATACATTTTATTTTATAATACCGTATGCTATTTTCTACATAATTTAATAATTATTTTAAGCAAAACATAAAATTTTATACGGAGGTATTAGCTTGACACCAATATTAACTAGTTATATTTTTGTATAAAAGTTCTATTTATTTCATTCATTATAATCGAATGTAAACATCCCGAAAAATATAATACAGGTTACATTGTTTGCTTGCAATTTAACTAGAAACAAATTCAAAACGCACAATTGAATTTTGATACAATTAATTAACCGAATTAAAATAAAAATCGTTTTACAATTCGTCGGGATTTTCAATTATACACAAATCAATTTATAACAAAATTCAGCGGAACAAAATACATTTAATAGAAATGTAACCTAATTACAAACCAATGGTAGGGTAGTGCTCTGCATAAATTTACTACAAAGAATAGGGTGGTTTAGTTTTACAAAACGAAAATTCGGATATTCCAGTTTATGCTAAACATAAAAATTTCCTAGACTATAGATTAATAAACTGAGTCTGCCAATCCCCCTAGGCCAGGGATGGCGAACCAATGGCACGCGACACAATATTTTGGGCACGTCACTGATTACAAAATTCATTAGGATGCACTACGAAAAAAAGTGTGAAGTAGGTATTATATGACGAGCGAACGCGAGTGATCCCTACGCTACGGAATGTTCGGGTGCGTACTTCAAAGATTTGTTGATTGCTTGGAAGAAATCAGACTGTTTCTGCAAAATGAGGGAAAAGTTAAAGAATACCAACAGTTGTTGGATGTTATGTGGCTTTCAAAATTGATGTTTTTTACAGACAAATGCCAACATTTAAATAAGTTAAACATGAAGTTTCAGGGCATAAATAAAACAATTATCGTCATGATAGATCTCATTCGCGCTTTTGAGGCTAAATTTCAAGTTTTCAGAAACGATATTATCACAAGACACTACAAGTATTTTGCAAATTTGAAAAAATATATCAACGATTTAGAAATACATGAGAAACCAGACGAAGACCAAGTTACTGCAGAATTTATTTCTGTGATTGATTCTTCAATCAAGGAATTTTCAGCGAGATTTTCTCAGTTCAAAGAATTATCGGAAATACTCAAGTTTATTATGTACCCTGATGTGACGTCATTTGATAAACTGAATTTGTCCCATTTCGATTGGTTGAAAATTGAAGAATTTGAAATGCAGCTGATTGATTTCCAGTCTAGTTCAATATGGATTCAAAAATTTATTGAAACAAGGAAAGAGTTAGAATTAATTGAAACAGAAAGATTGACAAGTAATATAAGTGAAAATGCTAATAACAAAATTTTGGAAACATGGAATGCGTTGCCAGACACATTTAATTGTTTGAAGAAGCTGGCTCATGCTATTTTAACAATATTTTCATCAACCTATGCCTGCGAGTCATTATTTTCAGAGATGAATAACATTAAAGACTCGTTTAGAAACCGTTTGACAGATGACTCCAGTTCAGCATACATTCTGCTAAAAGTAACATCTTACAACCCTAACATATGTTATTTGTCATCTAATCTGCAATAACAGAAGTCACATTAATTTTACTTTAATTTAAATTACGCGTATAATTAAAACATTGAAAATTTTTTTGTAGTAAATAAAGAGTTTGAGTTGATAGTATTTATTAGTATTATTATTTTCCCAATAATCACAAAGTCAAAATTATTTGATGGCGTCTATGACCTCATTAAACATTTCTTTAGAAAAATGGCACGTTGATACGTAAAGGTTCGCCATCCCTGCCCTAGGCGAAAGATTTAGACGGACACGTCGTATTAATAATTTAGCATTTATTTATATATTTTCCAATACATTTTACCTTTGTTTACAAGCCCCAAGGAGTTACTAGGCTCAACAAAAAGTATATTACAATTATGACAAACATCCTTATACATTGTTCTCTGAAATACAACAAGGTTAAGGTGGTCGTTAAAAAAAATCAATACTACTGCCGCCCCTGTAAACAATAGTAAGTGATTAAAAAAGGATTTGTTGAATACAGATTCTGCAAATTAAAGAAACAAGTATCTAACAACTGACTAAAGCCGGTACCCCACTGTAATTTTTTTTTTATAAAAATGGACGTAATTATTTTTATAAAAACCGTTTCGATAGAATTTTTATGAAAACTGTATTCACATGACGTCACGTAAAAATTTTGATGTGACGTCACATAAATACAGCAGTCTGTATTCATTTTGTTGAAAGTTGCGTTATGATTGGATGTTGATGCGGGCGTGCGCAATGCGGTTGCTTGAACCATGTGTAAAATCATTTTCTAAAGAGATGGCGTTGTTGTTATTCCCTGACATTATTTGAACAGCGGTGAGCGTTTGTTTATATTGAAATTGGAAATAATATGAAGCAAAATAATCAAAATGTGTAGTGTGGTTGCCTGAACAGACAGCGTTTTAATTGATTTGTATAGAAATGAAGAAGTTTTATATCACACAAAATCGCCTGAATATTATAATAAATACGCCAGGCAAACTTAAGAAAATAAGTATATAAGTATTAAAGTTAATTAATATTTCATGCGTTATTCTTTGCATTTCCTTTTTCTCCTTTTAAATTTCCGTCCGAATCCTATGAGAATACTCATTAATCGTAACCAACAAAGTTTTTCAACCAATAATTTTACCTAGTATTAGTATAAATATCTTGATCTATAATTTATAGAAAGTGTATTTTGAATTACCTATACAAATTTGCAAAAATGAAATATGAAGTAATTGAGAAGCCCATACAAATCCGCCTGGTTCAAGCATTTTAAGATGGACTTTATTCACCCATATACTCGCGTCGTACCATTTAAGTAGTGACGATAAATAATTTCTGTAATTTATTTCATCTTCTATTCGTAATTCGTTGGGTGTGATAACTAAAACACTGCGATTTTTATTTCTTTTCTCCAGTCATAGACCAGTCCATCAGCGATGATTTTTTTTTTGTATAACTGTGTGACCCATTACTCCAACAATTATTGCAGCTAACAATATTTTATTTGAATTTACGTTATTTGTAATGAAATTACAAAACGCAACTACCTCTGCAGAACAACGTGCACAAAATGAAGTTTAGTAGTATCTTTGGTGCCAATTCTCTTTCATGAGTTATGCAACACTTCATAAACACACGTAAAAATTTTTACAGTGAGACGCAGTACTTTTCATGGAACGTTTTTTAAAAAAAATTATAAATTTTTTTTACAGTGGGATACTGGCTTAACTCATGGGTCCCATCTCTCTGGCTCAATGAAGACGTAAAAACTTTATGACATTTTTTAAAAAACTTAAATTCAACGAGTTTTACAAATTTGACGATGTCTAATTCATGTAACTAATAAGACGCCGTCGGCCAGAAGATGTCGTAAAGACGAAATCGATAGCCACAAAGCAATATTTTATGAAATAAAACATTTTATAAAACTTCAGAATTCTATTCCTCAATCCTATCTACGTTACACTGTAGGTGTTGTAGAGGCCTAGAATTATATTATTTATTTTTTTGTAAATTAATTTGTCTAAGCCTGAATCTTCATTTGGAACGTTATAAATTTGTTTATAGCGAACCTTTTTTTGTAAATTCCAACGTAGCCAAACATTTGGTAGATAACAACCACACCTGAAATATAACAAATTTGGAAATTTTACGTTATGAAAAGAAAGTCCAAAGACTAACCTTCCTAGAAGCGTACGAAATTAAGAAAGCCCTCAATGAAATAAACTTCTCAAGAATGACCAACTGGATCTCTTAGATGCACCGCTCCTGGATATTCTAGTCTCTGGTCTTTCCTAGTAATAAAAACCTCTCTACCATTAATGTTTACAGTTATCAGACGGGCTCAATTATGTAATTTTATCTATATCTTCTGATGATAGATAAACAGCCGAAACTGCAGTAAAGATTAAAGAACTTAATTTTGTTAAACTTCAGCGAGTGTTTTATTCCAAAGCTTATTTGTTCACGATTAATAATATCCTCAGCAGTTCTACGACATTAAAAGTGAAAAATTCTTCAGCCATTGAGAGGCGAGCAGCCAATAGGTTAGTTGGTAGAGCACTATCCCGGTAAAGTAGGTGTCTCGGGTTCGAATCCCGATGGCTGACAATTTTTCACAATTTATTTCTTATATGATTGTTTCACCGAGAGCTTTTTCAATCAAATTTAAAATATCAAACATTATATTAATTTAGAGAACATGTTCTACGCCGTACGAGCCCATCAAGATTATAAAATTATAACACTTATGATGGATTTATACAGCGTAAGCCGTAACGTAACGTACCGTGCCGTGGCGTAGTGTGATGTATCGTAACGCGTGATTTTTCTAGGCTATTTTATACAGAACTTTTAGGGTAAATTTTCGTAAAAAGTATACCAATGCTTTGTCGACATAAGTGTAGTGTACATCAGATTTGTATTTATCAGGTTCGTTAGTTTATTCGCAATGCACTATATTTCATATATATTTCCATTCAATATATTAATCTAAACTTTGAAACATGACACATGTCACTTATGTCAGTCAAAGTCACACAAGACAGACTATTCGTAATGTAGTATTTTTTATATTTATTTCCATTTAATTTATTAATCTCAACTTTGACATAATTAGGCACACAGAAACAGACTATAGCGCAGGGCAGTATAGTAATTTTCGTAATATCGCAACGTACCGTAACGTAGAAAGATAAAAGTTGGCGATCTTTGGGTTTTTAACACGTTACGGCACAGTACGTCACGTTACGGCTTACGTCTGTATAAATTGTCACATATGTATGCATTGACTTATTCTTTACGTTACGTTACGCCACGATACGTTACGTTACAGCTTACGCTGTATAAATCCAGCATTTAAGCTCTCATTTTAATAATAATACCCAAATAATAAAATTTGTTCGAAAATTTGTCTATTCACAGTTTCTTAAATTATTACTACAAACTTATACGTCTCTGGTATCTTGAAGACCGAATAATTTCTTGGAATTTCCAATAATGTAAAGTAATAAAAATAACCCCTTAACTATTCTCCAGTTTGGCATAATTCCAAAAAGAACTGAACAGTTATGTATTTCACTTTCAATAACACTTCACGTGAATTGAGCTTTGGACAAACGTTTATTTAAGCCGAGGGAATGAAAACTATTTTTAACTAACTTTCACAAAAAAGAAATTAAATACGATCAGAATATTCAATTCTAAAGAGCCACTTAGAAGAGAATAAGATTTTTTGTTCCAATTAAGCGGATTATAATATTGATTGCTTTTATTTTAAAGTCGCGGAAATTAATTGTAAAACTGAAAGATTTGAACGTAATTCAATATTGACAAAGAGTATTTAAGAGGGTGTTTTAAACACATTGGTGGTTTATTGATTAGCTCTTTTTATGATTTCATATAAATTGAGCACGAGTGCTCTGTTGCTGCTAGACTGCACCAAAGAAGAAATGATAAGTTTTCTTCACTAAAACGGGGTGAAACCAGAAGAGGTTATTCGCATAATGTAAGAGTTGAGTGTTGTTTAAATCGAAGAAAAATCTATGAATAAATAAAGTAACTTCCACGACCACATGCCGTTCCCGAGAGTAGTAATAGGGAGTAATTAGTGGTATAATTAGTGGGTTTTCCCCCAGTGCTAATTGCTTTTTAATGACCTTGGAATTTGTGACGTACGCGGGGTTAATTAGTGGATTGTGACGTATGTGAGCTAATTAGTGCTAATTGTTTTTTAATGACCTTGGAATTTGTGACGTACGCGGGGTTAATTAGTGGATTGTGACGTATGTGGGCTAATTAGTGGATAGTGACGTATGTGTGTTAATTAGTTGGGTTTGTTTTGATACTTTGGAATTTGTGACGTACGCGGGGTTAATTAGTGACCTGTGTGTTTTATTTATATCAACCCTAATTTGTTTTTACTTTCTAATATTTATTGTTATTTCCCGTTTTGTAGCGTATGCGGAGATAGTTGATTTTAAATCTACATTTAAATAGCAATAAATTCTAAGTGTAAATAGTTTATAACTGTAAATAGATAAAATAAAACTATATTAATTTCTATTCGAATAAATGTTATTTCCCCGTTTTGCAACGTATGCGGAGATAATTGTTCGAAACATTATTTCGTGTAAATGCGGAACTATAAGATAGTGGACTGTGTAATTAATGTTATTTACATCAACCTTAATTTGGGTGGTCATTACAAAATACTCCGAATTAGAATGAATTTTCCTAATTACTCGTACCTCGGCCCTGGAAATAAATTAAACAACGGCGTACCGCTTGATCGTGATGACGAAATATCGGAAGAGCACGACATAGATTATTCTAAATCTAAAAGTTTTAGCGATATTATTACTGCTGATCAAAAAGCAATAAATAAATTTCATCACGATTGGCTGACTACCCGAAATTGGCACAGCTTCGTAGGCTACATATGTTTACAAATAAAAACACGCGTAGAGGCGAAGCTCGGTAGAAGCTTATATCCATGGAATATGCCCAAACAAAAATAAATAAATATTTTTAAATAATGTTTATACCAATGGTTTTATTAATAAATGTATTCAATTTTGTAGCAGAACTACTAAGTTACATACAGTTTAATAATAATAAAGTAAACAAATGTGAAAAGCAAACTTATCCAAATTTTCAATTTTAAAATGAATCCGACTATACATACATGTTTCCTCAATTTTCAACTTTAAATTAAGGCGACTATAATTCTCTATTCCTGGAATTCAAATTTTTGAAAGCTCGTTAAGAATATGTTTGTTATGTTAACGAGTAAGTACAAAAATAAAGTGAAAGTGAAAATATTATAAACACAGGGGATATTTTGTAATTAACAACAGGGTTATTTTTAAATAATGTTTATACCAGTAGTTTTATTAATAATAACATGTTCAATTTTGTAACAGAAATGCTAGTTACGTACAGTTTAATAAAATATATAAAAATGTTTATATTAGTACACTTTATTAACAAACGGCTCCTGAAATAAATTAAACAAATGTGAAAAGCAAACTTATCTTAATTTTCAATTTTAAAATGAATCGAGTATACATACTATTACATTAATTTCTACTTTATAATGAAGGCGAGTATATTTTCTTTTCCGGGAATTCAAATTTTTGAAAGCTCATTAAGAAATATGAATGTTATGATAACAAGTACAAAAATATAAAATTACCGTATAATGTTAAACATGAAGTGGATAAGAAATTAGAATCTTATAGAAATTGTAATCAGTGATAGTTTAACACTAACGTGGTAAGTGTAATAACAATTATTAGTTATAACAATGAAATAACATTATTTTTATAAAATATGTGTATGTGTGATTGTAGATGTACCACAAGCGTGAACAAATGGCTTCTGGTAAAGCTCTCCTAAAGAAATTCCGCACTCAGGAGTCTAATTTCGAGCCATCTACTATGCACTCTTTCCGTCCTAACGCCGGTTTCTACACGGAGAGCAGCTACAATTACGACCGCGATCGAAATTTTGGAAGAGCATGACATAGATTATTCTAAATCTAAAAATTTTAGCGACATTATTATTGCTGATCAAAAAGCAATAAATAAATTTCACCATGACTGGCGGAAAACGAGAAATTGGCATAGCTTAGTAGGCCATATTTGGTTACAAATAAAAACACGCGTAGAAGTGAAGCTAGGAAGAAGTTTATATCCGTGGAATATACACAAAGATAATTAAATATTTTTAAATAATGTTTATGCCATTAGTTTTATTAATAATAACATGTTCAATTTTGTAACAGAAATGCTAGTTACGTACAGTTTAATAAAATATATAAAAATGTTTATATTAGTACACTTTATTAACAAACTGCTCCTGAAATAAATTAAACAAATGTGAAAAGCAAACTTATCCAAATTTTCAATTTTAAAATGAATCCGAGTATACATACTAGGTTTCATTAATTTCTACTTTATAATTAAGGCGAGTATATTTTTCTTTTCCGGGAATTCAAATTTTTGAAAGCTCATTAAGAAATATGAATGTTATTATAACAAGTAAGTACAAAAATATAAAATTACCGTATAATGTTAAACATGAACTGGATAAGAAATTAGTATCTTGTAGAAATTGTAATCAGTGATAGATTGTAAACTTATAATAATTAAATAAAATGTAGTTAACAACCAGGTGTACATATACTTAGAAATTTTTATTTTCTTGTTTTAATAATTGTGTAATTAGATTATTTTATATCAATTTTAACTTGGAGAGGATATATATTTAATTTATTGATGTGATTTGATACTTATTTGTAATTAAGCAGCGAAGAATGAATTTTCCCAATTATTTTTACTTCGGTCCTGGAAATAAATTAATGCTTTTTAATGACATATGATTTGTGACGTATGTTGTGTAAAAATAGGTCATGAAGGTTATTCGTAAATTAGGTCATTGTACAGTATTAAGGTCATTATCTAATCCTGGAATAAATTAAGCAAATGTGAAAAGCAAACTTATCCAAAATTTTCAATTTTAAAATGAATCCTTGTATACGTACTAGGTTTCAGCAATTGCAACTTTAAATGGATGCGGCTATATTTTTCTGTTCCTGGAATACATGTTTTGAAAGCTCATAAAGAATGTGTGACGAGTACGTGAAAATATAATAAAAAATGGTAGCTATTTAAGCACGATATTAACTTTAATTCCTAGTAAATCTGTGTTTTGAAAGTCCGTTAAGAAATTGAAAATATAATAATAAATTTGGAAAATTTTGTAATTAACAACCGAGTGTACACATACTTATTATTATTATTTTATATTTTTATTTCAGTTTAAAATATTACGATGTGTTATTGCGTTGTTCTAATTATTATATTTTTAAAGATGGTTATAAGTTTTCGTTCCAAATTATTCAAATTACAAGTTAAATATCTAACAGAAGTATTTTTAAAACAATTCATTCCCTGAAAAATATCTGATACAAATTAGATTTTCAAGATAAGATTTCGATAAACTACTTTTATTTCAGTTTAAAATATTAAGAAATGTTATATTGCGTTGTTCCAATTATTATTATATTTTTAAAGATAGTTATAAGTTCTCGTTCGAAATTATTCAAAATACAAGTACCTATAAACTATTTTTATTTCAGTTTAAAATAATACGAAATGTTATATTTCGTTGTTCTAATTATTATATTTTTAAAGATAGTTATAAGTTCTCGTTCGATAATATTCAAATTACAAGTATGAACTATTTATATTTCATTTTAAAATATTACAAAATGTTATATTGCATTGTGCTAATTATTATATTTTTATTTTTATTTCAGTTTAAAACATTACGAAATGTTATATTGCGTTGTTCTAATTATTATATTTTTATTTCAGTTTAAAATATTACGATGTGTTATATTGCGTTGTTCTAATTATTATATTTTTAAAGATAGTTATAAGTTTTCGTTCCAAATTATTCAAATTACAAGTTAAATATCTAACAATAGTATTTTTAAAACAATTCATTCTCTGAAAAATATCTGATACAAATTAGATTTTCAAGACACGTTTTCGATAAACCACTTTTATTTCAGTTTAAAATATTACGAAATGTTATATTGCGTTGTTCTAATTATTATATTTTTATTTCAGTTTAAAATATTACGATATGTTATATTGCGTTGTTCTAATTATTATATTTTTAAAGATAGTTATAAGTTCTCGTTCGAAATTATTTAAATTACAAGTACCTATAAACTATTTTTATTTCAGTTTAAAATATTACAAAATGTTATTTTGCCATAGCCATTTCTTTATGAATGTTTTTTTAAAACATGATTCTTTGTTAGAAGATGAATATTACGAATGTTATACTGTGTTTCGTTCAAAACTATTCAAATTACAAATTATCAGATAATTTTTAAAAATTTATAACTATTATAAACTTGATTTTTTGAATAATTAAAACTTTTAATTATACAATCTTATTTGAAATTATAGAATATATTTTCGTATAAATGTAAAAGGAATATTTTTAAATATTACAAAATGATTGCCAAATATTTTCATAAATGTTTAATCCAGCCCCTACTTACTAACCTTACAGTTTAGACACGCCCCTTCTACGGTTGGGTATGTTAAAAATTTGTTTTAATCAACATATACGAAACATGTTTAATAGCTATTTATGTAATAAGTTGCGAAAGAAATGTGTTTTAAGCATTAGACGTGTTATCCAACTCGGCTACGCCTCGTCTGTATATATTCTTCTATTTTTATTTTTAAAATAATTGCGCGTATATTGTTTCGGTTCGGGGAATCCGAGTTTTGATAACTCATTAAGAACGAATTACGCTAAGCTTGAAAAAGAAACAACACAAAAAAAATCCAAACAGCAATTTTATTGACATCGGATGAACCACAAATCTAGAATATGTAAAACAAGTGTAAGCAAACTTATCCCAAACGTTCAATTTAAAACGTGAGAGCGTATATTCAGTTGTTTTCAAGTTTTAAAATGAATGGGGCTATAGTGCGTGTTTCACGTAGAATTCGCGTTTTGAAAGCTCATTAAAAACATTTCATGATGAATGTATTAAGGACGAAATGATATAGATTTTGGCCCGCGGTGCAAGATTGAAACCCGACGCGCGCCCGGGCGCAGCGGAGGGTTACAATGCACCTAGGGCCAAAATCTATATCATTTCGTCCTTAATACATTCATCATGAAATGTTTTTAATGAGCTTTCAAAACGCGAATTCTACGTGAAACACGCACTATAGCCCCATTCATTTTAAAACTTGAAAACAACTGAATATACGCTCTCACGTTTTAAATTGAACGTTTGGGATAAGTTTGCTTATACTTGTTTTACATATTCTAGATTTGTGGTTCATCCGATGTCAATAAAATTGCTGTTTGGATTTTTTTTGTGTTGTTTCTTTTTCAAGCTTAGCGTAATTCGTTCTTAATGAGTTATCAAAACTCGGATTCCCCGAACCGAAACAATATACGCGCAATTATTTTAAAAATAAAAATAGAAGAATATATACAGACGAGGCGTAGCCGAGTTGGATAACACGTCTAATGCTTAAAACACATTTCTTTCGCAACTTATTACATAAATAGCTATTAAACATGTTTCGTATATGTTTATTAAAACAAATTTTTAACATACCCAACCGTAGAAGGGGCGTGTCTAAACTGTAAGGTTAGTAAGTAGGGGCTGGATTAAACATTTATGAAAATATTTGGCAATCATTTTGTAATATTTAAAAATATTCCTTTTACATTTATACGAAAATATATTCTATAATTTCAAATAAGATTGTATAATTAAAAGTTTTAATTATTCAAAAAATCAAGTTTATAATAGTTATAAATTTTTAAAAATTATCTGATAATTTGTAATTTGAATAGTTTTGAACGAAACACAGTATAACATTCGTAATATTCATCTTCTAACAAAGAATCATGTTTTAAAAAAACATTCATAAAGAAATGGCTATGGCAAAATAACATTTTGTAATATTTTAAACTGAAATAAAAATAGTTTATAGGTACTTGTAATTTAAATAATTTCGAACGAGAACTTATAACTATCTTTAAAAATATAATAATTAGAACAACGCAATATAACATATCGTAATATTTTAAACTGAAATAAAAATATAATAATTAGAACAACGCAATATAACATTTCGTAATATTTTAAACTGAAATAAAAGTGGTTTATCGAAAACGTGTCTTGAAAATCTAATTTGTATCAGATATTTTTCAGAGAATGAATTGTTTTAAAAATACTATTGTTAGATATTTAACTTGTAATTTGAATAATTTGGAACGAAAACTTATAACTATCTTTAAAAATATAATAATTAGAACAACGCAATATAACACATCGTAATATTTTAAACTGAAATAAAAATATAATAATTAGAACAACGCAATATAACATTTCGTAATGTTTTAAACTGAAATAAAAATAAAAATATAATAATTAGCACAATGCAATATAACATTTTGTAATATTTTAAAATGAAATATAAATAGTTCATACTTGTAATTTGAATATTATCGAACGAGAACTTATAACTATCTTTAAAAATATAATAATTAGAACAACGAAATATAACATTTCGTATTATTTTAAACTGAAATAAAAATAGTTTATAGGTACTTGTATTTTGAATAATTTCGAACGAGAACTTATAACTATCTTTAAAAATATAATAATAATTGGAACAACGCAATATAACATTTCTTAATATTTTAAACTGAAATAAAAGTAGTTTATCGAAATCTTATCTTGAAAATCTAATTTGTATCAGATATTTTTCAGGGAATGAATTGTTTTAAAAATACTTCTGTTAGATATTTAACTTGTAATTTGAATAATTTGGAACGAAAACTTATAACCATCTTTAAAAATATAATAATTAGAACAACGCAATAACACATCGTAATATTTTAAACTGAAATAAAAATATAAAATAATAATAATAAGTATGTGTACACTCGGTTGTTAATTACAAAATTTTCCAAATTTATTATTATATTTTCAATTTCTTAACGGACTTTCAAAACACAGATTTACTAGGAATTAAAGTTAATATCGTGCTTAAATAGCTACCATTTTTTATTATATTTTCACGTACTCGTCACACATTCTTTATGAGCTTTCAAAACATGTATTCCAGGAACAGAAAAATATAGCCGCATCCATTTAAAGTTGCAATTGCTGAAACCTAGTACGTATACAAGGATTCATTTTAAAATTGAAAATTTTGGATAAGTTTGCTTTTCACATTTGCTTAATTTATTCCAGGATTAGATAATGACCTTAATACTGTACAATGACCTAATTTACGAATAACCTTCATGACCTATTTTTACACAACATACGTCACAAATCATATGTCATTAAAAAGCATTAATTTATTTCCAGGACCGAAGTAAAAATAATTGGGAAAATTCATTCTTCGCTGCTTAATTACAAATAAGTATCAAATCACATCAATAAATTAAATATATATCCTCTCCAAGTTAAAATTGATATAAAATAATCTAATTACACAATTATTAAAACAAGAAAATAAAAATTTCTAAGTATATGTACACCTGGTTGTTAACTACATTTTATTTAATTATTATAAGTTTACAATCTATCACTGATTACAATTTCTACAAGATACTAATTTCTTATCCAGTTCATGTTTAACATTATACGGTAATTTTATATTTTTGTACTTACTTGTTATAATAACATTCATATTTCTTAATGAGCTTTCAAAAATTTGAATTCCCGGAAAAGAAAAATATACTCGCCTTAATTATAAAGTAGAAATTAATGAAACCTAGTATGTATACTCGGATTCATTTTAAAATTGAAAATTTGGATAAGTTTGCTTTTCACATTTGTTTAATTTATTTCAGGAGCAGTTTGTTAATAAAGTGTACTAATATAAACATTTTTATATATTTTATTAAACTGTACGTAACTAGCATTTCTGTTACAAAATTGAACATGTTATTATTAATAAAACTAATGGCATAAACATTATTTAAAAATATTTAATTATCTTTGTGTATATTCCACGGATATAAACTTCTTCCTAGCTTCACTTCTACGCGTGTTTTTATTTGTAACCAAATATGGCCTACTAAGCTATGCCAATTTCTCGTTTTCCGCCAGTCATGGTGAAATTTATTTATTGCTTTTTGATCAGCAATAATAATGTCGCTAAAATTTTTAGATTTAGAATAATCTATGTCATGCTCTTCCAAAATTTCGATCGCGGTCGTAATTGTAGCTGCTCTCCGTGTAGAAACCGGCGTTAGGACGGAAAGAGTGCATAGTAGATGGCTCGAAATTAGACTCCTGAGTGCGGAATTTCTTTAGGAGAGCTTTACCAGAAGCCATTTGTTCACGCTTGTGGTACATCTACAATCACACATACACATATTTTATAAAAATAATGTTATTTCATTGTTATAACTAATAATTGTTATTACACTTACCACGTTAGTGTTAAACTATCACTGATTACAATTTCTATAAGATTCTAATTTCTTATCCACTTCATGTTTAACATTATACGGTAATTTTATATTTTTGTACTTGTTATCATAACATTCATATTTCTTAATGAGCTTTCAAAAATTTGAATTCCCGGAAAAGAAAATATACTCGCCTTCATTATAAAGTAGAAATTAATGTAATAGTATGTATACTCGATTCATTTTAAAATTGAAAATTAAGATAAGTTTGCTTTTCACATTTGTTTAATTTATTTCAGGAGCCGTTTGTTAATAAAGTGTACTAATATAAACATTTTTATATATTTTATTAAACTGTACGTAACTAGCATTTCTGTTACAAAATTGAACATGTTATTATTAATAAAACTACTGGTATAAACATTATTTAAAAATAACCCTGTTGTTAATTACAAAATATCCCCTGTGTTTATAATATTTTCACTTTCACTTTATTTTTGTACTTACTCGTTAACATAACAAACATATTCTTAACGAGCTTTCAAAAATTTGAATTCCAGGAATAGAGAATTATAGTCGCCTTAATTTAAAGTTGAAAATTGAGGAAACATAGTATGTATAGTCGGATTCATTTTAAAATTGAAAATTTGGATAAGTTTGCTTTTCACATTTGTTTACTTTATTATTATTAAACTGTATGTAACTTAGTAGTTCTGCTACAAAATTGAATACATTTATTAATAAAACTATTGGTATAAACATTATTTAAAAATATTTATTTATTTTTGTTTGGGCATATTCCATGGATATAAGCTTCTACCTAGCTTCGCCTCTACGCGTGTTTTTATTTGTAAACATATGTAGCCTACGAAGCTGTGCCAATTTCGGGTAGTCAGCCAATCGTGATGAAATTTATTTATTGCTTTTTGATCAGCAGTAATAATATCGCTAAAACTTTTAGATTTAGAATAATCTATGTCGTGCTCTTCCGATATTTCGTCATCACGATCAAGCGGTACGCCGTTGTTTAATTTATTTCCAGGGCCGAGGTACGAGTAATTAGGAAAATTCATTCTAATTCGGAGTATTTTGTAATGACCACCCAAATTAAGGTTGATGTAAATAACATTAATTACACAGTCCACTATCTTATAGTTCCGCATTTACACGAAATAATGTTTCGAACAATTATCTCCGCATACGTTGCAAAACGGGGAAATAACATTTATTCGAATAGAAATTAATATAGTTTTATTTTATCTATTTACAGTTATAAACTATTTACACTTAGAATTTATTGCTATTTAAATGATTTAAATTGATATAAATAAAACACACAGGTCACTAATTAACCCCGCGTACGTCACAAATTCCAAAGTATCAAAACAAACCCAACTAATTAACACACATACGTCACTATCCACTAATTAGCCCACATACGTCACAATCCACTAATTAACCCCGCGTACGTCACAAATTCCAAGGTCATTAAAAAACAATTAGCACTAATTAGCTCACATACGTCACAATCCACTAATTAACCCCGCGTACGTGACAAATTCCAAGGTCATTAAAAAGCAATTAAAAAGCAATTAGCACTGGGGGAAAACCCACTAATTATACCACTAATTACTCCCTATTACTACTCCCGAGAGCGTCTCTCAGCCATTTGTAAGCTCTGTAAGTGTGACTGGCGCCCACCATTATATTTTAGCAACATTGGTCTACCCCGTCTCCACTGTTTAGCTGGCCGGAGCCCAAACCACGCTCGGGATTTCAACCCCCTTGCATAAGTTTGGTTTTTAACCCCAAAAGCCCATGTGGACCTTTCGGCGTGTTATAATCAATATCAACAAGTTTATCATGGCAGGAAAGGATTGCTGAAGCGTATTTCCTTGTTTAATTTTATTTCAGCACATGGTATTACAAATGTAGCACTAGATGCAGCTATTTGTTTTCTTCGAAATTGAAGATTTTAAGATTTCTCGCAAATTTATTTTGACAGCTGTCACAAATTTGCTTAATGCATAATGCGTAATGCATAAAAGTTTGGAGTTTGCAAACATTTGTTGCTATGCATTGTGTTTATGCATTATGCGTTAGGCTTGATTTAAATTAGCGGTACGATGACGGTACAATAACGGTACAGAGACGGTATGTCAATTACACGAGGCATTTGCATTAGACGGTACCACGACGGTACGAACATAATGAAAAACCATGACAATATAGTTTTGTCTTTTATGTATTATGACAGTTTGTGGTGCATGTCATGTTTCTATCAAAAATAGAAAATGTCGTGCAATGTTTAAAAATTTCTCAAATACCGACTTGGCTATAACAGTCCTTACTCTTGTCAAAAAAGAAGAAGAAAATTAAGAAAATCCATAAAATTTTACAAAACGATACTATTTTTTATGTACTTTCTGTAATAATCTGTAGTGTATTTTACGTTTTTGTTATAAGCAGAGAACTTTTGTTCAATAAATGTATATGTATAATCATTTCTCATTTCTAGCTCATTTTGACTACATTTTAGTTTAACTAAAAGACAAATATGAAAAAGTTAAAAAAATATCAAATGTTAGTATATGTTTACTTTCACTTGGCTGATTTTGGCATGAACGTCAACTTGAAGTGCAAATACTCTTCAAACGCAACCTTCCATTCCCCCTTGCATGGAAATACTACGCTGTTACTATGATATACGAGTACAATATTTTTTTAATAGAAACAAAACTATACTATACCCTGCAGTGGGATCGCGCCGTTTGGAGCTATAGAATTGAAACGATAGAAAGAATACGCGATAGAAATGAAATTTGGTATCACGCCCTATCGTTTTGTAGAATAGAAATGTAATTCGGCTACTTTTGGATTTTATATGTTCTGTTTTATAAAAATTAAGTAATATTTTAATATTTTGTATTTGTAGGTAAGGCTTGTGATCAAATAAAGTTTTCTATAACGAAAAATTTACGTTTCGTTCCTATTTATTTTGACGTAAGGATGCGAAAAAAATGAAGTTTTTTTCTTGGCGCGATATCGACTTGTAGTTAATTTTCTACAAATACCGTTTTCCTAGCAAGGAGTCGCCACTTTTCTACATTTCTATATGGCGCGATTCCATGACTGGTCGTATCGCTAATGTAAATTAGTAAATATCACTGAGTCGTCATCGTACCGTCATCATACTGAGAACGTAGATGTAAATGGGTCCATTAAAATACATTGGACCAAGAAGTATCGTACCGTTATTGTACCGTCATTGTACCTTAATATTAAAACTAGCTGTGAATGGTCCTGTGCGTTGCCATATAACAAACTTCGTCACGCATTATCTATTAGCATTATGTATTAACGTTATGCATTAAAAAAGTAGCTGTGAATGAAGCTTAAGGGGGCGTTTGAGTCGTGCAAATTGCATAAGCAAAAAAATATAATTTTGGGAACGATTTTTCAGTTTTCTGTTTGAAGAAGAGGCAATAAAACTAAGAATAATTCAATTATATTGTTGTCTTTACTTCCTGAATGTGTTTTGGTTGAAGAAATGCAACGCACATAAGAGAAAATATTTGAAATGTGACTTAAGACTTGATATTATAAAACAGAAACACATTCAGGAAATAGCCAACACAAAAATATAGAGTAATATATAATTTCCATAGTAGATATTTTTGTATGTTAGCTAAAAATCGCTACAAAAAATAACTCCAAAACCGTCGGTATTTAATGGCAGATCCTCAAGAAATAGTTCAACGTTCCTGTCACAGATGTCAGCAGCGTAGTAGTGTCGGTAAAGTAGTTTAAATATTTTAAAATTGGCGTTCAAGGTTTTGCCTTTCTACCTGGCTTCCCCTATTTAATATTTCCATTGTATGTATATTCATAAACTCCAATAAAATGTTGACCTATTTCTTAATTTAAAAGATTTAAATGTTTCACTCAATTGGCATTTTAAACATAGTTTTCATCTTAAAGACATCATCATTGTGTATATGTGAAACGAAATAATTTGACAGAAAGTAATTATACTTATTGAGTAATAAAAAATAATTTGTTTTATTTTGCTCTATTAATCGTTTTGTTTCAGTAATGTTTATCTTTACATTTTTGATTTTTAAATCTGTCATTTAGTTACTATAGATATTGCAGATCCTATGTTTCAATACAATATATATATATATATATATATATATATATATATATATATATATATATATATATATATATATATATATATATATATATATATATATATATAATTTTCTTCCAATTTATTTTCTGCCGATCGCCAAATAACTTGGTATGCGAAAGTAGGTCGCGTAAGTAGAAAAGATTGAACACCTCTGGTATATATTTTTCATTTTTATACTCATATATGAGGAAATAAGATATATATTTTTTTGTTTTATGATAACATTAAATTAAATTAGACAATCGGGCCTATTTTCTAACGAATGGTAAAAAAAATTATCCAATATATTTAGATATGAAATCTAAAAATCCATGTTCTTGTTAAACATATAGCAACATACTTCATTGGTCCAAATTTTTAACCAGTTTGTTGATAAAAGAATTAGAAAGTTACAATTGCAAAACAGAGCCGATTAACTTAATCGGAATTCATTAGTAATAAATACAACTAACTGAATACGGTCTGCAAATCATTGTTTCATAAATCTTAATTTTTGAGCTTACAGTACACGATACCTCTAATACGATTATTACTTACCGGAAGATAAACCGAAATAATAATTATGCTTGTGCATTATACACAGCACACCATAATATATTTGATTACTTTTCCTCGGAGTTTATAACAATTTTTTCGCGAAGCATAGTATATAATGTATAATACTATTCTCCAGTCACTGTTTTGCAACACTTTTTAATGCATATATTATTTTACATTGGCTCGCATAATGGCCAACAATCACAAAATTAAAAGATTCGGTCTCATGTTTATTAGCTATAAAATTTAGTAACTTCCTAATTATGACGTAAATCGTTTGATATCGTAGAAAAACTACATACATTCTTAGTTACCTAAATAATAAAATTAAAATGAAAAATTTTAATATACGTTTCCCAGCATTGTAATATTGTAAAAGGATAAATTTTATATTTTGTGTTAAATTATATATCATTATTATAAATTTTAATACAAACACATTTAATTTCTTAAAATTACGCAAAGTTATGAAATATGAAAAGGTAAATTGTTCGAAAATTCTAATAGGATTATTGTAACTGTGATTAGTTCTATCATTACCCGCCCGTAGTGCAGGAGAAACCGAAATAAGGATGCCTGTGGTTTATCTTCTTGTGTTGCCGAAATACTACAATATCAGTACACAACAGATGCCTTGCCTACAGAAATACCACATTATATGATGCCGCTAGACTATAATTTTTTTTTATAATCTTGGTCGGTCAGTTTTTCTTCAGAGATAACGTCTATATTTAAATTTACATCTAGCTGTTATAAATTAAAATTTAATAAAAATGATATGTATTTTTTACATAATTATTATTAGTTTTTAAAAGAATAAAATACTTTTTTTTGTATTTGAATAAAAAAGCATGAAATCAAATTACATATAAATATTATGAAATCATACATTAAAAGTGAAATGCTACAGAAATGAATAGTTTGCTGTTGCTGCGTCGCTGGTTGTAAACGCTTTTATTTGCCAGTTATAAAACCCCAGGCGCCGGGTAAAAGTTGACCTGAAGAGTCTCTTATCTTTTTGTTTACGTTCATTTCTTCATCTCAGGCACGAACCTTAGTACAGACGAGAACCATCCAATTGCCCTCTGTTGGTTCATTTTATAAGAAAAAATACAATAGTTCATAGTTTGGCCGATATTACTTCATGTCGCTTTTTCGAAACCCCCCCTTAATACCTATGATACATTATGAGGATGAAATGACACGGGTCAATCCAATTCATGTATTTAAACTGTTTTCTCCCTATTTTCTACTTCATTAAGCTTTTAAAATAATACAATGTTTATCATTTCATATACATTCTGCTACATCTACAACCTTCCATGTTTGTTTGTAACTTTAAAATTTTCCAGTCTTTTCCTTGGCGTTCTGTATTTACTCCATGTGTCCGTTTCTGTGTCCGTGTTGGATTTTAACGAAGGGTAATGGTGATTGACGCGTAACCTCTGAAATGATAAATATTTGAATGCGTCGGAGAGGCTGGCATCGATCGCTGACGGACAGATCTCCCGGTGTTCGGTCGCTCGGTCACCGCATCCATTATTCACCCGCCTCTAATTCACTCGCCTTTTTCACACAACACAATCCGAAGCAAAGAGATCCTGTTTACAAATGTTCATGCACATGAACGGAAGTATCATCCACAACAGAATGATAGGAGATTGTGAGAAGATAGATTACAAGTAAAATTTAAATAAAAATATGTATTGTAGGCCTACTATGTAATTCAATGCGCTAAAAAAAATTGCAAATCCATTTCAATGGGTTAACAGTTTTAACCATTTGTAGGCCCGAAGGAATGTTACTTTACTGATATTTTAGGCCACATTTTTATAGGATGTAAACAACAATCTTTGAAATGTGTTGCTTCGAAAGGGTTAAGAAGTATTAAAGGTATAGTATAGTTCAAGATCATTTCTTTGACTTCTATCATCCCTGCAATTTCGACTACAATAGCGAAAACCGCATATGGTGAACTTATAGCAGTAGAAAATAGGTTTTACTTACAAGCTATTTGGGTTCATAATCGCCTACACGACGATTACCTATGTAGAGAATTGACCTGGAAAATTTAAAATTCATACCGACTTTTCTAGGTATAGGCGATGTGCACATTTTGAGCGTCAGCGCGTCTAACGGCTACATTGGCATTTTTGGTTACCGAATTGACATTTCGAGAAAATTATACAATTTACAATTTTATTTTGAGTTGTTGCTATTGTGTATGAATATTATACATAATAGTATATTGAAATGCATAAAGAAAATATTTAAAATGCTCTATATGTGATGTGACAATCAAAAAAGTCAAGATACCAGCGATGGTACTGTGGATGAAAATATAATTTTTCTCATAATATGTGTGACTTATGTAAACCATTTTATCATATTTAAAATTATATTATAATTTATAATATTAGTTGAATGTTAGAAGATGTACAATACATGGAAATTAAGATTAAAAAGTTGGAAAACTTGAATGATTGGAAAGAAGAAAATTTCTATATATCATGATATCAGTGTATGATGTTAGCATCTTTCTTTTATATTCGCAATAAATGAAGAAGATTCTTCATTGAAAATATACCAGGCTCTAAGTTGAATCAGTTGCACTAGCTCGGAAAAGAAAATGCACGAAAAATACGAATGTGAATTTCTACCTTTAACATTAACATTAACATTACATGTACAAAATCTATAATAAATAGACGAATTATGTCAAAAATAGACTTCTATTTCATACAACTGCAAGTAGTATACAATTTTAAGACAATTTTCTGCTTCTTATATTATATTTTGTTCAAATATTAACTTAAGAAACATATTTTTATATAATTCATTATTGCAATCAGACGATCATTTATGAAATTTTATTCATACGATAAGTATCTTTTACAATGAGAAAATATGTATACCAAAAAGAATTTTTCATATTAGTATTAGTAGTAGTTATCTGTTGAAAAGTTATTTTCTTATACACCTGTTCCTCATATAATCTTCTAGGAAATTTATGAAATTTGATACTTCAATCGGTAATTTTGTAAGAATTATTAGATCCCCCACTGCATCACAATATTTAACGCCTTATCATTCGCATTCATTTCAAATATTTTATAAAATAGAAATTGCTAAATTATTCTGACAAAAAACATAACCTTGCTATGTTTCAATGAGTAACCAATTTTGTCATTTTTGTCCGCTGTCGGCGCTGACTACTTTTGTGCACACCGCCTATTATGTTAAACAGTTAATCGATTAAATCAATTTGACCTTACCGGTTATTTGGATTAATCGGTTAGCTGATAATTGCGATTAATCGGATAGTTGGATAGTATGGTTAGTCGAATAAGCTGAAAGTCGTCTGGTTTTTACAATAATAAACATTTAATGAAATTTTTATGAAATTACCAACCTAAGTAAATTGTTTTTTTTGCTTTAAAAGTTAATCGATACTGTTCTATAGTTTTTGACAGTACTATTAAAAAGTACAGTACAAAGGACCATACGAAACCTGCCGTAAAAAATTGTGTTCACTTGTTTTACAAATGTAACAAGACTCATTTGTATAAAAATATAATTGTATAAGGGATTGTTCCAGATAATTTGTTCGATAAGAAGAAGTCAGAAACTAGAAGATATAGCAACATTGGTTTAATTATAGAAAAAGGTTAGTACCTCATATATTTTGTTTAAGTTAACCAAGTCCTTATGGCTTAAATTACTTTGTAGTCCTAGTACATATTAATAGTTATTTGTATATCAAGGCCGCGAAATCACTCTTTACCGTACCGAGAGAAAAATTGTCGCCGAAGCCGCTTGCGGCCGAGGCAAGACTATCCCGAGGGCGCTAAAGGATTTCGCGGACAAGGTGTACACAATATTTTTTGTGCAACCGTAAAAAATATGTAATTACAAATTTTATTAATTTTAAACAGTTTCATTGTAAATAGAAAATTAGCTTTCAAGGTGGCTATGCAATTCTCAAGTGTCAAAGTGATTGTTTACCTAATTTCGCGGCCGCTACCATGACAACGGCCGCGAAATTCATTTCACGGCCGTTACCATAACAACGGTCACGAAATTTAATTTCGCGGCCTGTATTGCAGCTGCGAAATGCTTATTTCGCGTCCGGTTGCACAAAAAATATTTAAGACACCTGTAGAATATATCGCTAGTTTATAAAACAATAAGAAAACTAACGTTCACACAACAAGGGAAAAATAATCTTGAATTATAAAGGTTAAATTCTAATTGAATATGATTACAGCAAAGCTTATTTACCTATCTTAAGTTCATTTCTTACACATAACGCAAATAACTTGCATTGTATTCTAAGATATGTGTATGTTTATGAAGTTATGCAAATTTATCTTAAATATGTAAAATAGCTCCACATAAAAATATATGACATCAGATAATATAATGTATTTAGATAGAAACAAACCGTATTATAAAATATCATAATATTAGAGTTAATGTAACAAAAACATATCTAAAAATAATTATGTACTCTTCCATAATACGAGTAGAGTAAAAATGAATAGGCAGAAAACGCATGTCACCAACCTGAAAAATCCTCATCAAATGAAATATAACTTGTAGACATTAATAGGTGTTTTTTTTTTTTTAAATAACAAATACAACTAGTAAGAAACGTATATATTAATAATATTAGCCGCCTGGGTGGCCGAGCGTATTGAGGCAGTGTGTTTTCTAACAGCTCTCGAATCGACCTTCACCGCTCGGTTCCTTGGGTCGTGGGTTCGATTCCCACCAGGGGCTTGGATGTTTGTGTGTGTTTTCAAATACTTATGTGTACAAATTAATGAAATGTAATAATATAGTAAAAATCAAAAAAGTATTTGAACTGGGCTATAACAGAAATGTTGAAAAGCCGACAAAATAAATATTATTATATTATATTAATAAAATTGACAATTATTACAAAGTCAATCCTTATACCTTTTACAGAATATAAAATTATGGACATTCTGAGTAGTTTTATTGGTATTACTTGACTGTTAGTATGATTGTAGGGATGATGAAAAATAATTGGTGATGCAGTCGTGGTAAACAGTATTTATTAAATGGTAATTTAATTAACTTTCCTACGTTTCAATTCCAAATGAATCATCAGCAGGGATAGTTAAAGTACAGTTGGAAAATAAGATCATTACATTACAAAATCAAAAATATTAGGATGAAAATGTCAAAAAATATCAGAGGTATAATAAAATACGTGCATACATCAGAAACAACTAAAGATAACTAATGAGTTATATTTAATTGTTTCGTTATCTGATGTATACACGTATTTTATTATACCTTTGACATTTTTTGACGACATTTTCATCTTTACATTTTTGATTTTGTAATGTAATGATCTTATTTTCCAACTGTACATTAATTATCCCTGATGATGATTCATTTGGAATCGAAAAGTATGAAAGTTGGTTAAATTACTATTAAATTAACACTGTTTACCACGACTGAATCTCATCATCTCTACAATTCTGAGTAGTTCCAACTACAATTATTTCAAATAATTTTATATTCCGTAAAAGGAATAAGGATTGACTTAGAAGTAAATGTAAATTTCATATATATATACAGGGTGGTGGCAGTTAGGGGTGAACATAGGTATTTAACATGGGATTTTAGTTTTTTGCAATTTCCTGCTCTCCTGTTCATTTTACGGCAAAAACTGTAGAGTACAAAATTGTTCAGAATTAAAAATTGCATACTAAAATCTATTTACATTTATTATTATGTTTTTGGTTTCTTCACAATTTTAAAAAGAAATTTCAAAATTTCTGTTATTTTGTAGCAATAGCTATGGAATTTATTTTTTTCTGGTTGTCAAAAATTATTTATAAACGTCAACCATGCGTTAATCTAACTTAAAAATTAATTAAAAACAAACAACTTTTAATTTTAATACGCATTTTTTATTAGGTACCTATCCCATTTAATAATAAACCAATTCCAAATGTATCAACTACGTAGAATTTTGATTTATCATAGCCAATACCATTTCTTCATTCACTTCGTTATAACGTCTTCTATTATTATTATTTCCTTCATTACCTTCGTTCACAGATACACTAGCTGTGTTCTCGTGTGTTCTCAATGTTTTTAATAAGTTTAGAAATTGTTGCTATAATAGGAATTGATGTATTTTCGTAGTTTATGGAAAACAAATCACGTACCTATTCTTCTAAAACTATTTCCACCATAATATTTTTTTTATAATGACAACTCGTTCCTTATTCGAATAAATATTCATTATTAAATTAACTTTTTATTAGAGAAAATTTCGAAAATTTACCAGAAATTGAATGACATTATTATGTTTAAACATTTGAGTTATAAGTCATGGCTATTGCTACAAAATAACAGAAATTTTGAAATTTCTTTTTCAAATTGTGAAGAAACCAAAAACATAATAATAAATGTAAATACATTTTCGTATGCAATTTTTAATTCTGAACAATTTTGTACTTTACAGTTTTTGCCGTAATATGAACAGGAGAGCAGGAAATTGCAAGAAACTAAAATCCCATGTTAAATCCCTATGTTCACCCCTAACCGCCATCAGCCTGTATATATATATATATATATATATATATATATATATATATATATATATATATATATATATATATATATATATATATACGTATCATATTACTAGTAATTTTTTATCTTCTTTTTTTTAATAAATAACATCCAATCATTTCTACAAGATATATTTAATTTTAAAAAGTTTTTTCAAGTTGATGACATGCGTCTTCTGCCTTTTTATTTTTACTATGTATATTAATTATAAGATTGTGAATTTAATATATTTTAAAATATGTCTGATATGATTTAAAATTGCTGTTGAGTATTAAATAAAATTTTAATATATTCAAAATTAGTATAAGATGTAGGTTTAATATATTTTTTTAATAAAATCACAATAGTAAGGTTGAAAATGATTTAAATATACAAGATAATAAACATGCTTCACATTTCAGTATTATTATCATTATCTCTGTTTTCCTTTAGAAAAATATACCTTAATTAACTAAACTCTGTAGAAAATACTCTAGAGAATTATATTGTTATGTGTATAAACATGCTTCACATTTTTCCCATTATTTCACGAATAATACTTATGTATAAACATCTACTTCTCAAGTAACAACAATATTTACTTTAACAATACCTAACAAAGCTTACATTAAACATCACGAAACATTGTAATCGTGTACATAATTACTTCATTTCAAGCATCATAACATAACCATCTTAAATCCCTTACTGTCTTTATGATCTCCGAAGATATAAAATCTCCAGAACCGCCTCATATGCTGAGTAAAACTTTTTAATAGTAGCGGAAAGATTAATTAAAAATATAATGGTTTCGATGAAACTTTGAAAACTTTTAAATTCAATCTCTCCGTATAAACAATTTGTAATAATTAGGAAGAAAAATTTCAGCGATGCATACTGCTTCTTCATTTGTTGACGGTGTTGTGTGGAAAAATAGTGACAGTGAGGTGGATACTTCTTTGTTTCGAAAACAAGATTAGTTTACTTTTTGCATTTGCATTTTAATACTTCTTTTGTTCTGCTTGCTACAATCTAAGACTTATCTACAAATCTTCTGTTTAGAGTGTATAATGGATTACTTCTGCCAATTTCGATGTATGAAAGTGAGTGTTCGACATGGATAAGATAGAATAAAAGGAGAATGACTGTTTTAAAAGAGATATATTTGTGTGGTGTGTGTCAGAATGTGAAGAGTGATTTGATGTATAAAGAAAAATAATGTTCAAAAAGTGAGTCAGATAAAATGGTTCGATCATTTAGATAAAATGACGAATGAATGTTTAGATGAACGTATAATATATTCTTTGGCTTCATGCAAAAGCAACATAGTCCACATTTCGTAATTTGAGAAAATGTGATTTAAAATAAACTAGAAACTGTAAGTGCTACTAATACAGCTTTTTCAATTTACTATTATTTATTTATTTTATTTTTTTGAAGGTACACTTAAAACTACTTATATATTTCATGTCACATAAGTGTCTAGTTTTACAGAAATAATTTAGCAGTAGACCCATAATATGTATGTTGGTAAGATTAAAAGTGCATTCACAAATGAAAATTAGGTTTAAATTATGGTTTATACTTTAAGGTGCATTCACAAATGAAAATTAGGTTTATGGTTCTTGTTTAGATTTAAGTAAGTCATTCATAAATTCAAGTTTAATTTAACTCTAATTTAGTTTTGATTGTACTGACATCTGTGTAAATGCTTCAAAAACAAGATTAAAATATCGGTAGAGCAATACTTAATAGATACCCGTGCGCCATGAAACTGTCATTCGCTTGGCATTATTGGTTGTATTTCAGCAATTAAGTTTGGCCAGCCATCTTGTTCTGCTCGCATTTGGTTTAAAAGCCGAATCTACCAAACGAATTAAAATAAAGATGGATGTATATTTATATATCGTTTTAGACTCGTTCTTATTGGTGAAGTTTGTGACGTCAAAATAAATCATTAAGCTAAACTTTGGACCTTGCAATGTTTAGCTTTATGATTTGGATTTAGAGACACTAAATTCTGAAGTGTGAATGGAGTCATAACATAATATGCGGCCAAGGTCTTTAAACATAAAACATAAATCTAAACCTAATTTTCATTTGTGAATGTACCTTAAGTCATTCAAAAATGTAAGTTTAAATTATCTGAAAATTAGTTTTGATATGTACAGACATCTGTGTAAATGCTTCAAAAACAAGATTAAAATATTGGTAGCGCAGTACTCAACAAGACACCTGTGCGCCGTGAAACTATCATTCGCTTGGCATTATTAGTTATATTTTAGCAATTAAGTTATGACAGTATCCATGTTCTTCTCGCATTTGTTTAAAAATCCGAATCCACCACGTGAATACTAAATAAAGATGGGTGTATATATCTATATCATTTCAGATTCGCTCTCACTGGTGAAGTTTGCGACGTCAAACTAAATCATAAACCTAAAGTTTGGGCCTTGCAATGTTTAACTTTATGATTTGGATTTAGACACCCTAAATTCTGAAGTGTGAATGGAGTCATTACATAATATGCGGCCAAAGTCTTTAAATCTAAAGTACAAACCATAAATCTAAACCTAATTTTCATTTGTGAATGTACCTATAGATTTAAAGACTTTGGCCACATATTATGTAATGACTCCATTCACGTTTCAGAATTTAGGGTCTCTGAATCCAAATCATAAAGCTAAACATTGCACGGTCCAAACTTTACAAAGAAGTACAAACCATAAATCTAAACCTAATTTTCATTTGTGAATTCACCTTTAGATTTAAAGACTTTGGCCACATATTATGTAATGACTCCATTCACGTTTCAAAATTTACGATCTCTAAATCCAAATCATAAAGCTAAACATTGCACGGTCTAAACTTTAGGTTTATGATTTAGTTTGACCTCACAAACTTCACCAATGAGAACCGGTCTAAAATGATATAGATATATACACCCATCTTTATTCAGTATCCACTTGGTGGATTCTGCTTTTTAAACAAATGCGAGAAGAACATGCAGACTCATAACTTAATTGCTGAAATATAACCAATAATGCCAAGCGAATGATAGTTTCACGGCGCACAGTACTTCTCTACCGATATTTTAATCTTGTTTTTGAACCATTTACACAGATATCTGTACATATCAAAACTAATTTTCAAGTAATTTAAACTTACATTTATGAATGACTTACTTAATTCTAAACAAAAACCATAAACTTAATTTTCATTTGTGAATGCACCTTAAGGGTGTACGCTTGATTGGACAATCGGTGTGAAAATCAATACATTATTATATCAGAGAAATTTTCGTATAAATGTAGACGAGACGAAAATAGTATGTTTTGATAGGAATGTGTGGCGAAGCATAATTGTTGTATGAATGCATGATTGCATGATATCAGGTGTGTAAATATAATCTCCTATGCATGTTGTTTTATAATTTTTAAATCCTTATAAAAGATAAAATACTAGATACAATTTCCAAATTAATAAATTCAACTGTCAAAATTTATGCCTATAATAAAGCATACATAAATAATTTCAATTTAAAAACATTTAACTGACAATATAAATAATGTATTATATTTCATGATCATGTCATATATAAAATTTATTACAGAGAATAATTTTGATATGAAATTAAATTCATACATTACATTTTATACGACCAGCTCATACATTCAAAAAGTTTATAATAACATTTGTATTTTATAAATAATTGGATGAGAAATGAAATAATTTTGTATGGCTGCAATTAAAAACTTTGTTTATGGGCGTAAACATATGTATATGAAAATGAAGTACTGTGTGCAGTAAATTAGTAATATAAATTGATTGTTTACGTTTTCAATAGTTAGTTAAAAAATGTCTGATTTGTCAGTACTATTGTATATTTGCTTTTTATTTTATATACCTATCTGTTGTTTTCAAAACGTTCATACAGTTGCTGTATAAAATAACTCTAAATAAAACGCGTAACCAAATAATTGAAATTTTGTAAATGTTCAATCAAATTTAATTAACAGAATTTCAAATTTACTTGTCATTTTTTAATTTTTATTCAAAGATAAAATACGTAACATTATTCAATGCTTTGATAAATAATGACAAGTTTGATTCTGGAATTGAAATTTGTATAAAATAAATAAATACATAAACAATATTGAAGTACATAATGTTGTACGAAAATAAATTATTGTTAATGTCAAAATAAATCATTTTTTAAAAAAGTACAGGAAATATTTTGACATATTTTACTATTTGAAATTATTTTTCAAAAGATTAATAAATTTTTTCGGTAGGTATGAATGGAATATAGAAAAAATGTATATTGCATTGTAAAAATATACAAAATATAATTTCATTTAATACTTGTGTGTAGTGGTAGGTCCGGAACAATGTTCCGGTTCTATTTTCACAAAAACAAAAACTTTTTTCTAGCAATATTTTGAATATAAACATTTTTCCTCACATTTTTCTTTCTCAAATAATACTATATTTATTTTTTCTACAAATCTATATAGAGAAAAATTTACCCCTGTACTAAAATATGAAATTGATCCTGTACTAGAACTATTAACAATTTAAAAAATTCAACACTATACAAACACACTTGCGATATTAATCTACATTTAAAAAAAATATAGGCAAAACGGCATTTCTCGATTTTTCTATAAAATCAAAGTTAAATACTAATAGATTTCAATTATAGGGCTGTTGCAAGAATTTTTATATGCCTTCAAAGGGTTAAATTTAAAAAATATATCATTATTTAAATAGCCTCAAATTTGAAAATTTCACCAAATATCCATTAGATATTTTACAATTAATTGATGATATTTTGAAAAAGTTACGTGATCTGAAACAGAATGTGACGTCACAGCACATATGTCTTCATCGACTACAATTGGTCCCTTTATAGTGTGAATTCTTTGTGTTTTATTCCAAGTGTTATGATAAATATATTGTCAAACAAATGCCAAATTTTTGAGTTTGGTTCGTTATAGATAAAAAAAAATTCAATATAAAATGAGAAATTTACAGTATCGTATTGTGCCTTCTTGTAAAAATGCTGCTAGGAGCAAACCTACTATTGAATTTATAAATATGCCAAAAGATGCGAAGACGAGAAAATTGTGGCTATCGACTTTTGGTAAAATGTCCGACTTAGCTTAAGTGTAGTCTGTATTAGCCATTATTAATTTATTACTCATTTACAATGGAAAATGTCTGTCAAATGTCAAATTAGAAGTTTGTTATTAATATGTGACAAGATATCGCCTACGTTTATTTATCTAAATAACAAAAATAAACGTAGGTGATGGAAAAATTGTTTTTCTATTGGTTGTGAATGTCATAATATATGTGCTTCTACGACACAGGAGTGGAGGGTTGTTTTTTATGACTAGTTTAGGGGCCAATATTTGTATTTAATTATTTACGAAAATAACTACAAATTATTAAACAAATAATTATTAATAAGAAAAATATTGCATAAACTTTCACTTAAAATACTTTTTGAAAAATGTGAAACAGGCTCATTATAAAATGTTAACAGTTCTAATACAGGAAGAATTTATTTGAATTGTCACTTCACATTTTGGTACAGGGAAAAATATGCCTCTTGAAAGAAGGCCTTCGAACGATTGTCTTTAGGGTTAAAAATGTCATTTTATGACAGATCATTATTACGTTTAACACTAATGTTAAAATTGAATTAGTAATCTTGGTATTGTCGAATGGAACAACAAATAAATATGTTTGGCGTATGTCAAAAAATGATTAGAAATACAAATTTAAATGAAAAAATAGTGTTTGTAGAAAAAATTGTGTATGATATGTGTTAAAAAGTAATTTTATTTTGTTCGTAGGTTTAGACCACCCCGCTTCGCTCCAAACTTCATTCTCACAAAATGAAATGTCACTTTTAACATTTATATCAAAAATAACTATTAATATGAAAATATTGAATATTTTGTTACTTTCTTTAGTTGGGGATCCAGATACATTTTGATTTAGCACCTGTGTACATTTTAAAGATTTTTTTCTAAACTTCATATTTGTACATGTATGTATTAGTGATTTATGGTCGCAATTATTTCCATGTACTTATGTCCGTAGGTATATTTTAATGCAATTTGATACCAACCATGTATTCGTAACATACATAAAACAATAGTATATTTTTCTGGTATGTTTATGAAATAATTTTTAAAACTACTAATATTTGGATATTACGTTTCATTCGTTTTGTTTTGTATATTTTAATACAAATAGGTGGCAGTCGTGAAATTTTATTAAAAATGAAATAGGCATATGTTTATTTAAGTGTGAATAGATAATAATTTCAAAAAGTACGAATATATTTTTTTAAATGGAAAATTTAAACGAAATTTGGTGGCAGTCACAGGTATTATATTTTTCAGAAGTATTCATTTTTTATCATTAGCCTTTACATTATTATATTTTGTAAGTTAATGGAAAATTGGTGGCAGCTGCATAAAATGCACATAAGTAGGTAAATATAAATGAATGTAATATGAATGAAAATAAATATTAATTGTTTTAATATTTCAATTAAAATAATACATTTCAGTAGTTCTATGGCAAAAATAAATATCTAACTTTTAGAAATATTTTGTGAGATGAAGATCTTAAATTTTACTTTTAAATGAACAAATTCGAATCAGTTGTCATGTTTTAATGACATTAAATCCATTGCTGTTAAAAAATCGCATTGCATTTGTTCAAGTTTTTTAATTTACTGTGGATGTAAAATTTAATAATACATTATTTTTTATGAAACCGTGCGTATATTCGTACCTACATAATCAGATTTTGAAATATCTTTCGACAAATTTTAAAAGAATTGATAAAAGTAGGACTTGGTAGCCGCGTTCCTGAGTGTCAGGTCGAGAATCTGGGGAACCGGGTTCGATCCCGACCGACGCCAAATATTTCCAATTTTAAATGGCACAAAATTGACTCCTGTGGTGCACTCTCCACGCCAGCAATGAGTGCCCGTAAGGTGACGCCTGGTAAACGCCCACACGGTACAAATATATCATCTTTACCGATATCTGTGTACAAAGCAGATTGGCACACCCAGCAATGGGTAATAAGCCGTGATGATATATTTATTTTATTTAAGAACTGGTGGTGCCATACTTTCAGTTTTAATTTTTGTTTTTTTAATCAAAATATTAATATTATAATAAATTCACAACAAAAATAAATAATTAATTAATTATTAAATTTAAATATTTTTGAAGCTGGTAGAGTTAATGTTTAGGATTGGTATTTATTATATTATACGGAATTGTTTTTTTTTACATTGGCGACGTTTCGACCAAGGTTATGGTCATTTTCAAGCCAGAAAAGTAGACAAAATTTATAAAAAGTTACATTGATAAAATTTAGTTTCAAAACCAGCGTTGGTCTTGAATTAAATTTTAACAATGTAACTTTTTACAAATTTTGTCTACTTTTCTGGCTTGAAAATGACCATAACCTTGGTCGAAACGTCGCCAATGTAAAAAAAAACAATTCCATATGTAATGTTATTATGAATAAAAAAGGAATATAATAACAATTGAAGCTCTATCCAATAAATACCAATCGTTAAAAAAAATAAATAATATAATCTTTCAAATATCTAGGGAAGAAAAGGTAAAGAGTAAGAAAAATAAGATAAAATTATATGAAGGAAATAATTTGGTTACATTAATTTTTACAAATCAGTAAGTGTACTTATATTTTTTACGACTCTAATGTGGATAGGGTGTATTTGTAACAATCTGTAAGATGTTACTACCCTAAGGAAGGTGCAAGTGTGCACCGAAACGTCGATGTTGTAGTAATAAAAAATTCTGTTTTTACATTTGTCGAAAGCGACATATCTGTTTTTGCCATAGAACAACAGAAATATATGAAATAGGCAAAGATAAAAATATGCTTAGGATTCTTCAGCGAAATATGGTGGCAGTCGTGTATTATGTACCTAACATGAATGTTGTAGTGTGAACGTGAAGAAGTATTAAAGCACTGCACTGTATCCACGTCACTATCACCAGACACTAGTCACAAATCTTGTGTGGACTTACCCTCACTGCGTGCACCCCCAGCACCCAGCAGCACCCCGAGGAGTAGGCACATCCACCATTCCATCATCCCCATCTGAAACAGGTGTATACGTTACCACCAGGCCATCGGCATCCTACAGGGCAGGGGCAGTAGCAGTATCCTATCCATCCAGCACGGAGGCCAACTGCACAGACACAGCACATCCACACACTCGCGGGCACATGGTCGCGAGCACACGCGTCCGCCCTGCTCCAACGGCGGGGAGAGACTGACGCTGAGCGCGAATTCAACAAGGGTGGGGGTGGAGGTGGAATTATACTAGGCTATGAGGGTAAATGACTCAAGAACAATTCAAGGTTTAAAGGAAGATAATGTTTAAACATAGTGAAATTTTAGGGTTCCAAAAAAATCAAAATGAAATTTTATGAATTTAAGGGTGTACAAACTTTACTAGGTATGTGGTTCAGTAAAGTGGGTAAGAAATAAAAAGCAGGACGACTAAGGACAATGAGAAAAAAAAAGATGAGTAGTGAACAGAATAAATAAATATTCTAGGTACACTATCTAGAAGTATAAATCGGTGTGTCTGTGCAGTGGGCTAGCTTCTTCTGGATGGTTAGTTACTACAAATATAATCAAACATTCTCAACAGGGCCGCGCCGTGCTGGTGGCCAGATTGTGCCCCGCACAAAGGCGTCTGACTTTGAGGGTCAGTAAAGTAAATAATAGTAAATTTTTATAAAATGCTATTCGTAGACAAAATTACTATAAAACTTACAAATTAACGTGATAGAAGTGAACAATATATTTTTTAATTTGTTTGCATTATAGAGCTCTAGTTATAAGTAAAATAATTATCGTAATCGGTTTGTTATTATTCTAGCATTGTTACATTGAAATAATACCTATGAAAATGTTGATTACAACAATGAATATATTGATTATAACTCAAGAATATTGATTACAAGAATGAATTCCACAATGAACCCAATATTTAAAATTTGCAAAGAATCAAATGTATATACAATTCTGAAATCTGTTGTAAAATTGTTAATTACAACAATCGATTTTGATTATAACATATTAATTACAAGAATGAATCTAGGAAAATTTCATAAATATGATAAATCTAGCATTTTTGAAGAACAAAAAGTATAGTTTAAACTTTAATTTGCAAATTTTACATCATGAGGGGAAGGGGCGCTAAAATGTAGCATAGCACAAAGGCGCCTAATACCCACGGAGCGGCCCTGATTCTCAAAATTTGGATATTATTGTTCAGTCGTTAACATTAACTTTTTATCCTCTAAGGCCCGATTCGGCTGGATTCTAGTTTATCCAGAATAGTAGAAATTGCAATTTTTTTGTTGTATTGTCTTTTTTTAGCTAAAATATAATAAGGAAACACAAAATTGGAGCGCGAAAACAGGTATTTATATACTTTTCGTTATCGGTTGAAGCGTTTGGGACTCAGCAAGGCCCCGGCTGGCAGTATTCGGTTTGAACCCTACAGCGTCAAAGAAACCATGCACATTTAACAATACTGAAGCAGTCTTGCACTGCCAACCGCGGCGGCTGGTTGCGCCGACGAAACCATACCTGACTATTATCATATTCAAGTCAATGTATTTAAGAGAAATGGAGCCCCTGCGTACTAGATATGAAACGAAAATTCAAATAAATTGTTCCTATTCTAGCACTATTAACATTTTAAAAAAAATCAATATTAAACGAACATACTTCTGATATGAACCTGATTTAAAAAAAAAAGTTTTACTGAAATCTATAAGTATTTGACTTTGATTTTATGGGGAAAACGGCATTTCTCGTTTTTCCTACAAAATCAAGGTCAAATACTAATAGATTTCAATAAAACTTTTTTTTAAATGCTGGTTCATATTAGAAGTATGTTTGTCTAATGTTTAATTTTTAAATATATTAATAGTTCTAGTACAGGAACAATTTATTTGAATTTTCGCTTCATATCTAGTACGCAGGGGTAACTACCATTTCTCTTAAGCTGACAATACCTACATTTGTGGAATCTTATTTTTACCATGATAATCAAGTAATTATATGGTATTCATATTTTGGTGAGGATTTATAGAGACCAGAATTCCTAAATACATATGTCAGAATATAGTAATGATATGAGCTACGTACTATTTACTAACATCGACGATATATGAATAAATAATTCAAAATAATATGTTTATAATTTATAATAAGAAATGGAACACCCAAGTATGAAATGGAAGATGTAAAAAGAGGGAAAAGTAAAATTTCCAAGTTTTGTTCACACTGTTCTATAATTTAGTGTAAATTAAATGCGACCGGTTTCGATCATTAAATGACCATCTTCAGGCAACCGGCGAAACTATAAAGAGTGTATAAGTAACAATATTTTTTTTTTAAATTATAAAACCAAACACAAAACACAAATACTTTCACAAATAACTACAGGAGAAGTCAGAAGTGGAGTAGAAGTGAATACTAGTTAAATAAAATATTATTTATTGAAAAAAAATTGTTTAAAATAAATAATATTTTATTTGATTAGTATTCACCTTTACTCCACTTCTGAGTTCTCCTGTAGTTATTTGTGTATTTGTTTTTACCTCCCGCTACCCTTGGTAAGGGAGGTATAGGGATCGTGCTAAAAATCGCATATCGAGATTTTAATAAATGTTTAAGGTCCCTAGAATCCAATTTTAACAATTTCACGATGATGTCTGTGTGTACGTGTGTATGTGTGTATGTATGTGTGGATCCTCCACTCTAACTCAAATACTATCATTCAGAAAATTTTGAAACCTTATATTTCGAACTTTTTCTTTGCGGAAAAAGAAAGAGCCCATTAGATTTTGGTGTAAATCGGATAACCGGAAATGGGACTTTACTAGAAGCTCAAAATAGTTTTTCTTCGAAAAATACCTTTAAATGATATATTTTTTCGAGATTAATGTTATTATAAAAATTAAAGATTATTAAATTTGCATTAATACTTTTTCTACACATTTTATGGATAAATTTATAAAATTATCTATAATTTAAATCCCAGAGTTATTCAAATGTATGTAACTGACAGGTAAATGACACTATCACAGAACTAATCATTTCATAATAATGTTTATAGTTTATGTTTTTATTATAGCTCCGGTGGCTTAATGGTTAGAGCAACGCCTCATGTCATGAGTGCCCTCAGGGCTCTGGGTTCGAATCCCACTAAGGACATGGACGTGTGTGAATGTGAAGCCACTCTGTAATTGGGATTTAATCCTGTTGAGGGGTTTAAAAAAGGTAGTTACTTAGATTAGATTTTAAGAAATAAAATTAGAGTAAAATTCGCTAATCAAAAAACAAGGATTAACTTAATCTTTTTTTTGACTCGGGGGGATGGCGGGAGGTATTGTGTTGGCCACACCAGATTTTTATGGGTTTTATAATGTTAAATTTTTTATTGTTACTTATATTATGTACACCTTTATAGTCTCGCCGGTTGCTTGAAGATGGTCATTTAATGATCGAAACCGGTCGCATTTAATTTACACTAAATTATAGAACAGTGTGAACAAGACTTGGAAAATTTTTTTTTTCGCCTTTTTACATATGTTTATAAATTTACCAATACTTCAAGAAATATATATATATATATATATATATATATATATATATATATATATACGCAAAATGTTGAATACATATAAAAAAAAATCTTGAATACATATGCACAAAATTTCATCTCGCATTTCATTATCTCAATACAAAAAAAAACTGCAATTGTTGCAACTATCATAGCAAATGCAGCATTTTCTAATGTATGCGTGCATTTAGCATATAAATGTCACCTCCTAACAAAAACAACTAAACCAGGAAACCTAGCGTCTGCATGTGTGTTTGTAATTTTTTCCTTGCATGCAGATATACTTGGAAGATTACCATCAAAATAGCGGCTGCTTTTAGAAGAATGACACAGGAGTAAACTTCTCTTTCATTCATAACGCGTACTTCAAACAAAGAATTAGTTGATGAACTCCGAGCAAATAGCTTTGGGGAAAAAATTAAAGTCGATTTCATTTCTTGTTCATTATTACAAATAATGGCCCAAAAGAAAAACTTTTACAATTTCCTACATGAAGTAATAAGTTACTTATCTAAAGGGGAAAATATATTATAAAAGTAATTTACTCCAAGAACGAAAATTTATACAAGAATAATATGGTTAGGTATTTTATACGAAATAAGGGCCCAAAGTTAAAGAATTTTATAAACCTTAAGATACTAAGAAAAGAAATTTTTTTTATATAAAATCTAATAAATGAAGACCTAAAGTAAGAAAGGTGCTAAGTGCCAAAATCACAAATTCGAGTTATTAAAAAAAAGTTAATATTTCAATACAATGAAAAAATCTGTTGTCCGCAGCTACAACACTACACTCTTGTGTTTGGCACTTAGCCCGTTTCATATATTATTCTCGATGGCATATAGCACCTTTCTACAGTAAAAGATTAAAAATTTATGTTATGGCACTTAGCACCTTTCTTACTTTAGGTTTTTAATTTTTACCTTAAAATATAATATTCATAACACTATTGAGAATTTGTGTTGTTTTATTAAACAAGAAACACGAAAAAATCACCCAAAAACAAAAACAGAAAGAAAACCAAATGGAATTTAATTTTTATCTCCCGCTACCCTTGGTAAGGGAGGTATTGGGATCGTGCTAAAAATTGCATAACGAGATTTTGGTAAATGACCACTCTAACTAAAATACTATCATTCAGAAAATTTTGAAACCTGGTATTTCTACCTTATTCTAATATGGGAAGAAACCATTAGATTTTGGTGTAAATCAGATAACCGGAAATGGTACTTTACTTCAAGCTCAAAATAGATTTTCTTCGAAAAATACCTTCAAATGTTATTTTTTCGAGATTTGTGTTATTATAAGAATTAAAGATTATTAAATTTTCTACAGATTTGCATAAATAATTTTTCTATATATTTTATGGATAAATTTATAAAATTATGTATAATTTAAATCCCGGATCCTACGCTTTAAACAAGCACAACTTGTTGGTTACACACTTCATATCACAAATGTATTTAACTGTCATTTAAATTTCACTGTCAAAGAACTAATCATTTCAAATAATAGTAACGCTTTAAAAAGAAAATAGTAAATAGAACCATAGTTCTATGATGGAATGGATCCAACGACCATATACACTGAATGGATGTTAAAAGAGTTTTCAGCATAACTAAATATGTAAGTATGTATATTTAAATTAATAAAAATTAAATAGAGGGAGGTATTGTTTTGGCCACATCAGATTTCTTAGTCTATGAGATAAAGATTTTTTTTCTGATTGTATAGGGTTGTATAACAATTATTTCGAGAAAAATGGAATTAAAAAATAGAAATAATATTACAATAATGAAGTAGGCTATGCAATTGATACGATTATTGCAAAGGTTAGGGTACCTTTATAACCAGGGTATGGCCATGGTCCAAGATCACCGCCATTGTCGGTAATTCATTTCCCTATTTATTTGTAATAAATGTGATATTATATTATAAAAGAATATTAAATTATCACACTGTGAATAAAAAATAACTAATTTAAGAGATACACAATTATTATTAAGACTTACATTTAGAGGTTATGTAGAATATATGATATGGGTTGTTATTATCACATCTAACTTAATATCTGTAGTTCTTATTTACATAATAATTGTATATTAATTAATTTTATTTATTTAATAATTCTTTATTGTATTTAAGTTTACATATAACTTATTACAATTGATATTAATGGGGGTGAGTTAATTTTCGTATATATTTATAACTTCGACGTTTTTTTTTTTTGTACCTTGAATTGATGGAGATGAGATGATGAAAAGACACACACAAACACCCAAGCCCCTGGTGGGAATCGAACCCACAACCTCAGAGTCGAGCGGTGACGGTCGCTGCCTCTAACCACACGACCACCGAGGCGGCAATAATTGTATATTCTAAACTTACCTTTTAAAAATTTAAATGATTGTGCTTAATATTGGTAATTTACAATTGTTTTCAATATGTCAGTAATCGTGGTGAGTATCTTAACAAACTACACAAGTAAATAAAATAAAAATATTACTTACACTTTAAATACATATTAAAATGATAATTAAATGTGTTTTTCATTCACATAAAACAAGTATGTCACGAAAATGCATAATAATTTGCGCATGAACATCACATAACAGATGGGCCGGTAATGGCGGACGAAACGTGATCCACGCCATGGCCATACCCTGGTTATAAAGGTACCCTAGCATAGGTTACGCTAGTACGTTATTGTCTTATAAGTATCTGAAATAGCAACTATGTCACCTGCATCATTTGTTTCTATTTGTTTATTGCATAGCCTACTTCAATATTTAAACATTATTTCTAATTGTTACTACAATTTTTCTCGAAATAATTGTTATACAACCCTATACAATATTTAAATCGTTAAAATCAGAAAAAATCGCAATCTAATATACTAAAAATTATATAGGTTACCATTTTATAAAAATATATAATTTTGTTCTTCCCTTTCAGAACTACAGTTTGAATTTTCGGTATGTTATTACTGATAAATTAGCCCCTTATCCTTGATCATTGTTTAGTGTCATGAGTGCGTCCAAAAAATCTCCGATTGTTTGAAAGGAAACACCATGTACGTGATACTTGATATATAATCTTCACTAAATAATATAAAAAGCAATAGTATGATAATATTCATCATGTTTCAAAGAGTATGATTATAATGCATATTTGTAATCTTCATAATTGAAAATAACTATTCATATTTTTACATAAATTTCATATTGAAATACATTATTTTTTAAGTTATAATTCATATATTATACATAATTCACGGTACATTATTTTTTTAAATTATATATTTTGCATTAAAAATAATGCAAACACAGGTCAGATGTCAGTTTTATTAATTATTTTAAACATATAATAAATTATAATGATATGCATATGTAAATTTTATATTTTTTTAAACATAAATAAATAATACTTTTTTGCCATAGGCTATGCTATGAATAAATTTGAACCATTACATAATCATGATTTTTAAATATTAACTAAATTTGTATACAAAGCAGATTGGCACACCCAGCAATGGGTAATATGCCGTGATGATATATTTATATATTTTATTTAACTTAATTTTTTGGCATGATTCAGGTATCAAAATATTTCGCTTATTTTGAGAAATACAAGAAAATGTTAATAAGAAAACAAACTAGACAAAGGGGTTCAAAGATGATCACAGTAGGAATTTTGTATCGCTTTCTGTTTTAGCGGAAATGGGTACAACTTCAAATCTACCATAGGGAATCTGTATTTTTATTATCTTTTCAGAATGTACGTAGAATTAAATAAATTAAAATATCACAGTTAGTTTAACAATCATAAAATGACGACCATTTATTTTCAAAATAATGTATTAATAAAATTCCATGCAAAATACCACAGCAAGCTATGAAAACAATTTTATTACCTAAAACCACGAAGTATAATAACTAAGGAGTGAACAAATCGTGAGACTCGGGCTACAAATGGCGGGAGGTATTGTGTTGGCCACCCTAGATTTTTACCTCTCGCTAAGAGGTATTGGATTCATGCTAAAAATCGCATATCCAGATTTTAGTGAATAAGCACGTTTTAAGGTCCCTAGAATCCGATTATAACATTTTTACGATGATGTCCGTATGTGTGTGTAGATGTTGGATCCACGATTTCTCAAATATTATAAGACTTAAGACATTTTTAACTACGGATTCCTCAATCTAACAATAATGGAAAGAGTTGATTAAGTTTTGCTAACAATTGGACAACCGGAAGTAGTAGTTACAACAAAAAAATCATCTAAATATTATTTTTATATTTTGCGTTCATACTGAAGTCATTACGATACGCAATTGCGTATCGTAATGACCTTCATTTCTATACGCAATTTTTTGTTTTAGACGGTTGGTACTAGATGACGTTTCTTTAACCCATTCTTACCTAATTTATTTTTAGTTAATTGCCAATTCATTTTAATAATATAATGTCGAAATTATTATTATTATTTTTTTATTTAGGGAAGATTATTTACATGAAAATGTACAAATGGTTACACATATAATCACAAATTGAGTAAGTAAATGTTATTGTAGAAGGCGCAAAATATAAAAAAATAGTATAAAGAACTCATTTTATATGACTTTCTTTCGCACTTGTCAATTAGAAAAAAACATGTCTTAATAAAACACGTTCTTTGATATACTATTATCGAAAATTTATGTAAATACTTATATTAAAGAACGTTAAATTCTTTATTCGAAAAATATGAATTCATTAATACATCTTCTATAGATTTAGAGATAAAGAAATGCATATAAAATAATTTGATGTAATAAATCTCAGATCAAACTACTTCAAAGCAAGAAATTCAAATGTTTGTAATTGACACAAAAATGTCGCTGTCAAAAATATTTGTATACCACTGTCAAAAATATTTGTACATCATTATGAAGATTATGAAAATAAAAAAAGTCAACAACGCAAAAGAATATACGTAAAAAAGAATATAAAAGGAATTTGCGAAAAAATGACAAATATAAAGAAGTAGAAAAAGAAAATTTCAGTATATTGAATATAAAGAAAATGTATGTATTGTACATAATTTACATTAAAATATCCCATAGATTTTGCAAATATATGTGAGAATTATTTTGTAGTGAGACAAGAATATATGTATTTGTAATTAAAAATATTTTTCGTTTTATACGTACAAACAGGTAAAATATCTGGCGAGAGGTTATGTGTTGGCCATATTCGTGTGAAATATCCAAATTTCGGAACTAGTTATACAATATACTATTCCAAGATTGTTTTGAACAGTTGTACAAAAGGTGTAAATGAAGGGTGAATGTACGAGTACTTGAAATTAATGTAAAAATGTACCTTTATTCAACAAAATTTGATTGTCCAATCCCGAGAACATTTTGATGCTACCTAGTAAATTTATTTTATATTATTTGACATTTAAACATGTACACTTGTACACACCCCAAAGAAATGTGAAAACATATTTAATTAATTGTGTTGTTTGTATGGAACACAAAAAATAACTAGGTACGTTCGTGACAAATCGTTAATAAATACACTTGGAACGGCAGCAAATAACGAATCTAGCTTGATCGTTTTCCCTAATGACACTCACTTAAAGTAATTGCGAATTCTGTAGTTTTTCTTGATATTGACTGGAAAACTAGGTTCCGATTTGAAAAGAAAATCAACTGGGCGAATCTAAATTTGAATTAATTTAAATTGTTGCGAAACTAGCGGAGCAAAATGTGCAATACCGCTAATTAATTGTTTCCAATTAACGAGGAATTTTGATTGCCTTTTTTGAAGTAGTGCTTTACCTAAAATCGATACACGATTATTTGTTATTTACTACACAAATCATTGAGTAAATCGAAGAAAATTTTTAAAACTCATTTAAATATACAGTGTGGGTATAAAATTTGAGGACTTCCCTTATATTTATTAACGATATTACTAAGTGCTTGTTCGATCTCGACTTGAGTATTGTCTTATTGTTTGGAATCCAATATACGACTTGCACAGTAATAACATCGAATGGGTGCAAAGAAAATTTGTATGATATTGTACACGAAAAATTTCAATAAATTTTAATCCCCTGAACTGCTGCCCTACTATGTCTCAATATGTTTACATTGGAGTCCAGACGTAAGATGTACTCCTGTCTTCACCTACATAAATTATTATGAAACAAAATCGACGACACTGCTGGTTTAAATAATGTTTACATTCATATTCCGCGCCTTTCATCCAGAATACATACGACGATTACATTTTATATTCATCACCTAAGGAGAAATTATTTTCTAAAACGTCCAATTACCCGACTGTGTTTCGTTTACAATGATATTGTAAGGAAAATAGATATTGAGGTTGACATTTTTAACATAAACTACGTTGCTTTTAAAAATATTTTGAATTCTAATTTACGTACATTTTAATATAAATAGAATAAACTTATGCATATATTTTTTTTCTATTGTGAATTATTATATTGTGTTTCACATTTTGTCTTTGTCTACGTCAAACATGTTTTTCGGGGTTTTGCTAATTCGTGTATCTCTGACCCCCTTGTAATTGGGATATTATATCCTGTAAGGAGGTCAATAATAATAATAATAATAATAATAATAATAATAATAATAATAATAATAATAATAATAATAATAATAATAATAATAATAATAATAATAATAATAATAATAATAATAATAATAATAATAATAATAATAATAATAATAATAATAATAATAATAATAATAATAATAATAATAATAATAATAATAATAATAATAATAATAATAATAATAATAATAATAATAATAATAATAATAATAATAATAATAATAATAATAATAATAATAATAATAATAATAATAATAATAATAATAATAATAATAATAATAATAATAATAATAATAATAATAATAATAATAATAATAATAATAATAATAATAATAATAATAATAATAATAATAATAATAATAATAATAATAATAATAATAATAATAATAATAATAATAATAATAATAATAATAATAATAATAATAATAATAATAATAATAATAATAATAATAATAATAATAATAATAATAATAATAATAATAATAATAATAATAATAATAATAATAATAATAATAATAATAATAATAATAATAATAATAATAATAATAATAATAATAATAATAATAATAATAATAATAATAATAATAATAATAATAATAATAATAATAATAATAATAATAATAATAATAATAATAATAATAATAATAATAATAATAATAATAATAATAATAATAATAATAATAATAATAATAATAATAATAATAATAATAATAATAATAATAATAATAATAATAATAATAATAATAATAATAATAATAATAATAATAATAATAATAATAATAATAATAATAATAATAATAATAATAATAATAATAATAATAATAATAATAATAATAATAATAATAATAATAATAATAATAATAATAATAATAATAATAATAATAATAATAATAATAATAATAATAATAATAATAATAATAATAATAATAATAATAATAATAATAATAATAATAATAATAATAATAATAATAATAATAATAATAATAATAATAATAATAATAATAATAATAATAATAATAATAATAATAATAATAATAATAATAATAATAATAATAATAATAATAATAATAATAATAATAATAATAATAATAATAATAATAATAATAATAATAATAATAATAATAATAATAATAATAATAATAATAATAATAATAATAATAATAATAATAATAATAATAATAATAATAATAATAATAATAATAATAATAATAATAATAATAATAATAATAATAATAATAATAATAATAATAATAATAATAATAATAATAATAATAATAATAATAATAATAATAATAATAATAATAATAATAATAATAATAATAATAATAATAATAATAATAATAATAATAATAATAATAATAATAATAATAATAATAATAATAATAATAATAATAATAATAATAATAATAATAATAATAATAATAATAATAATAATAATAATAATAATAATAATAATAATAATAATAATAATAATAATAATAATAATAATAATAATAATAATAATAATAATAATAATAATAATAATAATAATAATAATAATAATAATAATAATAATAATAATAATAATAATAATAATAATAATAATAATAATAATAATAATAATAATAATAATAATAATAATAATAATAATAATAATAATAATAATAATAATAATAATAATAATAATAATAATAATAATAATAATAATAATAATAATAATAATAATAATAATAATAATAATAATAATAATAATAATAATAATAATAATAATAATAATAATAATAATAATAATAATAATAATAATAATAATAATAATAATAATAATAATAAATATAAAAAATAAACACAAAGTGTCAAACTTAATAATGTTTATTCCGATAAATTAAGTATTAAATTAGGAGTACCACAGGGAAGTGTCTTAGGACCACTGCTTTTCCTATTATACATAAATGCTTTACCAAGTGTTTTAAAATCTGGTGAAATACATTTATTTGCTGATGACACTCTCATATACTTATATACCTATTGAATCCTTGAATTTCGAGAACCAAAATAATATGAAAATTAAATTTAACATTCCCCCGTGTTGCAATCTTTTAATTATGCCCTTAATACATAAATAACTATTATTTATTCATAATTTCTTATACAATTTCTTAGGTTATCTGTATTTAAATTGTCAGCTAATTTAGTAAAGCTTTCTCGAACAATAAGCAAAAAATATGTATATCTAATGGGACTTCTCTGTGCATTTGCGTGAAATTATTGAAATATCCCTGCAGAGTTTTTCATTGTATTCTCTGCTCTTTAGACCAGAAAAGCATCACCATCGTGCAATGACAACACTGCATTCCTGACTACATTGTTCTCGACAGACGGACTCGACCACTTGTCTTATTAGAATTGTGACAAACAGACCCCTTCTCATCTTGGATGTCACTACTCACTACACTTTGATTGTGTTGTGTCGAGCTTCAGAATTAGCACTTATGTTTGTTACTGACAACAATGCAGCAGTAGATTTGCTTTTTATTTCACTGATCCTTCAAGTAGTTTCAATATGAAAGGTACAATAACATAAATGACTTTGATTTTTATGCTACACAATTATAAAGGGAAATAAAACATTACAGTGTGTTACTTAAAAGCGGGCCATAGACGTTTTACATGGGAAATTAATTTTTCATTGGGCAAAACTTCTCATTAATTTTAGATTTTAATGTTACAAATAAAAGTTGTAGAAAGTCGATTTTCATATACTTAATAATTAGACAAAAAGATATGTAATTATATTCTATAGCTAAGTCATGAAACATATTTTGTTTTTAAATTCTACACCTAAATGAATGAACAATTTTTTTTTTGTATTTTGTAACCTGCAAAATTGAATTTCTGACAATTCAAACGATATGCATTTCCAGTGGCGGATTTAGAGAGGGGGGGGGAGGAATTCGGGCACGTGCCAACCCGTTTATTTTAAAAAATTAAATTACCCATAGATAAATAAAAGAATAAACTTACTAATAAAAAATACAGAATTTCTATTTATTTTTCAAATTGTTTATTATTTTGGAGATGCCCCTCCCCTAACTTTTTTTATTATAAGTAATAGAACAAATGGTTCATGTAAAAGTTTTATTATTTTAATTATACTATTTGATTGCAGATTTAGATATTTTTTATAAAGTCACGTTTAAAAGATACGACATCGACTTTTATTTTTTAAATAGCAAACAATAATTATTTCGCTAAAATATAAGCCGCCATTTTTTGTCTTAAGTTATTCTTATTAGGTACTTAATTTGATGTTTTAACTTGTTTTGTATAACATTGTTGCATTTTATTTATTTTTACATGGCTATTTAGAATATTTGAATAAACATTATTTCTCATATTTCTCAAACTCAGTTACTTGTTTGGGGTCCTGCACTCTGATTTATTTATTATTTTAAATGAAAGTTCTTTTAATTTTAAATCAATTGGTAGTATCAAAAAGTCTTAATTGTTTTTGGTTTAAATGAGTTTGATTTTTAAAGTCAACGTGACGTCACGGCGACACCTATTGCTATATCTTTCGCACAAGTTCTATAGTAGGCAGCGAGAGAAAGGTAGCACTAACGTGACGTCATAGTGACACTGAGAACAAACATCAAATATTTCGAAAAGTAATTATTAAAAAATTGTTTTCTTCACCTCAATCCCTATTTATTGAGCAATACTTTAAGTATAAAGTGTACATTTTATTATTTTTTGTTATGGTGCAGGACCCCAAAATTAAAAAGATAAAAAATGGGGTTTTATATTTTAGTAAAATAATTATAGGTTGCTATTTTAAAATAAAAGTACTGACTTTATAAAAAATATTTACATCTGCTATCAAATAGTATATTTAAAATAATAAAACTTTTATATAAGCAATTTATTACAACACAATACAAAAGTTAACGAGGTGGGAGGGCTCATCCTATATTTAAAATTTGTTTTTCCGAATTTACTGCTCCCCTCCCCTATTATAATTTTCTAAATTCGCCATTGTACTTATTTGAGGTAGCTCGTTTAGCTGTTACACCCTATATAAACATGTAAGTATGTATATTAATTTGTTTTCTTTCTTTTTGTAGAATTTACTGAATTTTTTGGACAAAGTTGTTTTTCCTACGAACAGTAACAGTAGTTACCAACTTAAGTTTTAACAGCAATATATTGTGGTATAATTACATTTAGGAATGAGAAAGTTTAAATGTTGAATTTACATATAAAATGTTTTTTCTCGAATATACTCGTACAAAGGTGAAAAGATATAACAGATATCGCAATTAAAAGTTTAAAATAACTTATATAACAGTGCAATTTTTACCTATTGCTCCCTTTGGTAATGCAACTATCGAAAGCGTATTAAAAATCGCATATCGATATTTCATTGAATAGTGTTTATTTTGGTTTGAAATGAAAATTAGGTTTAGTTTTATGGTTTATACTTTAGATTTAAAGATTTTGGTCGCATATTATGTAATGACTCCATTCACACTTCAGAATTTAGGGTCTCTAAATCCAAATCTTAAAGCTAAACATTGCAAGGTCCAAACTTTAGGTTTATGATTTAGTTTGACGTCACAAACTTCACCAATGAGAACGAATGTGAAATGATATAGATATATACACTCATCTTTATTTAATATCCACTTGGTGGATTCGGCTTTTTAAACAAATGCGAGAAGAACGTGGAGACGGTCATAGCTTATAATTGCTGAAATATAACCAATAATGCCAAGCGAATGACAGTTTCACGGCGCACAGATGCCTTGTTGAGTACTGCTCTTAATCTTGTTTTTGAAGCATTTACACAGATGTCTGTACATATCAAAACTAATTTTCAGGTAATTTAAAATTACATTTATGAATGACTTAGTTAAACCTAAACAAAAGCCATAAACCTAATTTTCATTTGTGAATGCACCTTTATATTTTAACAATTTTCTTCTTAAAAAAATTAAATGAACTTTTTTCATAATACCATACTGTTAAATGTGCTTTAACAGTACTGTATGTTCAACCGATATATGCATCAAAACAGCCACGGCCGTTATTTTTATAACAGTACAATTATTAAAAATCATGTGTTCCAAAAAAAATTCGCAGCGTCATGAAATTGTCATGGAGAGCTGTCATCTGTCAACATGCCATAGAAAATAGAATTTTAAGAAGATATTTTATGTTATTATGAAAAATACTGAACGTCACACGGCTGATATACAAATAACAGACACGGTTGATTATAAAATCTCGGCTATCGCCTCGATTTTACAACATTCAACCTCATCTGTTATTTGCTACATATCAGCCTTATGACGTTAATAACTATACCCTGAAGTGCCTTTATTTTTGTTTAGATCATGTGTTCTATTTCCAATTTATTTGTCCAATTTCATCTAATATTTGTCTATATCCGCTATTATTTTGACTTCTAAATTTAGAAAAGATAAGTAAAACAAACATCTCCAAAACATTAATGTAAAGTATCAAACATTTCAAACTTTGGAATAATAAATAAACATTTTCTGTAATTTGTCTTGCGAAACCGCCCGTACGTGCGTTGTAGCTTTCTTCGTAGATGGTAGAGTTAGTAATGTTTTGCAGATTACCAGCAGAGTTAATAGAAATTCGTCAGGGCATTGCCTCTATAATCAAAGTATAATTTTAAGTACGAAGGGCGAAGGAGTTTGCAACTCGGCAAACTTGTACAATGAGAGAACGGCAAGGAGCGTGAAATACTCGGCTTTCATGATATTACAAGGGTGACTTACTGAGTATACAGGTAAAGAATGACACATTCACAACTTCGAGCAAGGTATGTTTCTTGGAATCTTTTACATATATGATACATAGGAGGATAATACGGAAGCGAGTACGACATAGTTATTATATAGTTTCTTATTAGATACACAGGGAGATTCATAACTGGTGTGCCAAAATTAAGCCTCTCAGACCCATATGATGTTTTAAGGGTTATTTATATAAAATGATTGTGTTATTACATCTTATAAGATATTAGATGAGATAAAAAATGAAGCAAGACATTTCGTCCTCCCAAGTTCTAAATACAAAGCGCGAAGGACTTTTATCCTCATTTACTACGTCTTCCTATACACATAGTTAAACTTTTGTAGCTCTGAAGTATGCACGCATTTTATGCAGGGCCGTATTACCCAATGGGCAAAACTAGGCGATTGCCAATGGCAAACCCCCGAAGGGCGCCGCCGTCAAGCACCAAGTATTTAGACAAAATATTAGAATAAAAATTAACTTAACACACCGCTCAAATGCAAGGAGATTAAAATGAATACTAGGGAAAATTAGAAAACATTGGATAAAATAGTTTAACATCGACATATTCAAATTTGGATATAGCTCTATGAATTTCCCACCTACACATTTCTCTGGCGAACGTTCATTTTCGACGCTAAAAAAAGTTAAGACCTAACGTCTATATTGGGACAAGAGAAGCTAAATTCGTTGGCAATATTAAGTATAGAATCATAGATCAAATAAACACGCCAGACATTATATCAAATTTTTTAAAAAATTATTTGATCTTGTTGTTTGATTGGATAATATCGGATTATTATCAAGTCAGAAAACAAGATCAAACTGCTCCTTTTCTTCTCACCATTATATAGTTAGAACGGGCAGATTAAATCTAGGAACACTAATGTCTAATTTGTTTGTTGATTTAATGAGACGTTGATGTGTTTTGCAATATTTTTTGGCCCCCCAAAGGCGTACCACATGTCCCATTTAACCGAAGTATTTCTTATAGATTCCGAGATCCCAATGGCGCACTTCAAAATCCGGACACCTGTACATATATCCAGCATGAAATTAGCTCATATACTTTTCTCTCAGGCCTATTCTACTAAAAATATGTATAACGATATCGTTACCATACCACTGTCGCTAAGCATTTGGTTGAACGACTTTAATAACGACAAATGCCAAAAAGGTATTCTACTAATCATATCGTTATCGAATTATCGTTATGATGAGTTTAACGATAATACCTAACTTCATATTGATTTTGACAGAATAAATTTATATTTCTTTTTCAATTCAAATTTGACATTGATTCAAATTTGAAATTTTCATCGTACATAAAATTATTTATTAATTTCACCCTCGTTTTACAGTTTACACGCTCCATATCTACTTGCGCCGTATAAAATTTGATATAGGTACATGTCTATAGTCTATAAAATGATCAACAATAATATTGCAGATTTCTATTAATGATAAGATTATTAATGTTTGACTTAATACCACATATGAATCCTTTTCTGCTGATATCCTCTTTGCTACAGATTTCTGATAGCTTCCATGAGCAAAAAAATGCAAATCTGCCATCATCTGAATTGAAAACAAAATATTTATGTGCATTCATATGTAATGTAATACGCATAAATAATAATTTATAAATAATGTAGAAATTTTTGGCAAACCAGCACTTCAACGAGTTCCTCATATATGGTGATAATTGCGTAAATAAATCTCTACTCATAAAAAAAAATCTCCAAATTTCCTCCGGTACAGAAAAAGGCAATTATATAAAATGTCATGTTAAAAAATGTAATAATATAACAATAATAATATCTTGCTCAGCTACAATTAATAAAATATCTTCTTCATCCATTTTTACTATTGTTTTCAAAATATATCTAACTTTACGACGAGGCACGTGAACTTGTTCGTAAACGACATAAAATAACGATAAATAAATTAGTAGAATAGGGTTTTGGCAAAAATCGTTATTATAACTACATGTCGCCTGGTAACGACTCGTAACGATACATATTTTTTTAGTAGTATAGGCCTGTCTGTCTGGCTGCCTAATCTAATATTTAACTATCTTTTTTAGTCGATATGAATTTAAAGAAAGATTGAAAATACCTCAATCCTATTTTCAATCCGCTGGAATAAATCAATAGGATATTTCAAGTCATAATATTCTTGAAGCCGCTTGAATTGTCCAGATAAACGTAGACAATATCTGATTCATTTATCTTAATTTATAGACGTTCATCTTAGTTGTCTACATTGTTTATTGTTTTAATTCACGCGTATATAAAAGGTAATAACACGGAAAAATACTAAAATTAAATACAAGAATCAGGTATCAATTCATCTGATACCGTAGAACTCCTTCATACATATAGTTGTCTGATCAAATGACAGAATCTATTACGTCTAAAACAGCCCGTCTCCTATATATTATACGAAATTATGTCATTCAATATCTAGATCCAGAGTGCTGATATATTTGTTTCTATTACGTCCCCAACAAACGACATGGGTGTCAGCCAATGCAGCGTTTAGCAGAGTTGTATCTTATCTCTATAGTCGGATTATCACCTACAAATCCTGCATGTCTTGGCGTCCCAAGCGAGAGTTAATTTTCCAATCTGGTACACAACAATCAGCCAGCACAATAGGCCCAACGCTGAGTTATCCCGATAGGACGCAGACAGTTCTGACGTTGGGTTGGGGTGTCTCTCTTCAAGCGACTGTCTCTCTTTCTCTCATCTCACTCTTGTCTTTTTGTCTTTGATTCTGAGGATGGTTAGTGTTGTAGTATGAATTTGATGATGATGACCAAAGGTGGATGTTATTGATTAATAATGTATGTCTCTATACAAAATGACAAAATATTTTTGGACGTTCTTTCATGGACGATTTTACTAATACATTATCAAAGGTATAAAAAGTTGCCTTCTGTTCTAGTTCGCACTGTTTTCTTTCAATGTCAATCATATAATTCTGTGGCTTAAATCAAGAACAATCAAAGTCAATGTATTTGTATAAATGAATGATTTTTAACCCACAAGAAACTTTCAATATTAATAGTACTGAGGGAAACTCTCTGTTAAACTTCAAATTCTGCTCTATTAATGTTGGTTATAAATTTTATTATGTTCTTAAAAATATAAAACAACAAATATTTATGGAAAAAAATTAAAATACAGTAATAGTACATTACTAACCGAGGTGGAAAGTGTTTCATTACTGTCGAGGGCGAAGATAGCTGATCAAGGCGCGAAGGTTAACCATAACTAACTTCCCAACTTTTTAAAAGTCAGAAATCGTTATATTACCAACTGATTGTGAATAAACAACATTACCTACTTATTCTTTTTCGGAAAATGGTAATTTAAAATTCCTTGCATCTTTGGCAAATTCATTTAGAACTTCGTCTATATATTTTTGTTTATTTTCGCTTATGTAATCGCGATGGAGGCTCATCACACATAAACCGTCTAGCCGATCGTCGCTAATAGTAGATCTAATCCATGTTTTCACTCTTCTTAGAGTGCTAAAAGATCTTTCCACAGTGCATGTAGTTGGAGGAAGACAAATTAAAATTTCTAAAGCTTTGGAGATTGCTGGGTAAAATGTACAATGTTGTAAAAGTTCTGTTACAGGAGTTTCTTTAGTAATAATCATTTCTTTATTTGAAACCCAATATTCGTGCTATGCTAAAGCTTCTTCAAAAAAATTGTTAATTTTATAATATGAATGAATCTCTTGAGATAGTTTAGTAAAATTATTATAGTTTATTTGTTTTAAATTAATCGGATGCAAATTATAGAACAAAAAGGCAACATTATCATCTTTCGAAAACCGAGAATTGAAAGAACTAATTAAAAAATCTAAGTAATTTATAAAAATTGCTTTTTTAAAATATTCTCGCACAGAATTAGCTTCGTAGTTAGCACGTTGAATTTGTCTTCCACCACTAGCGACTCTCGGCATTTTTAATTCAAGATCAAAATTTTGTGCAACTGCTTCAGCGCTATTAAATAGTTCAGTAAAAATTATTTCTAAATCAGAGTTCCTATGTTTATTAAATATATCCAATAAGTGATTAATATGTTTCTGTACAGCTAGCATATCAACAGAAATACCCTGAAAAATATTTGTTACGGGTTCCAGAAGTGCCGAATATTTAGAAATTATTTTAAGGGAAACAATAAAATAGCTCTCAACAGTAGCACTTGATAGTTGTTGTGCTCCTAATCTAGTAGCACGATTAACTTCAGCTATGGTATTGGTAATATTTTTATTTATAATTTGTACTGCGGATGTATCTTTTAAATTATGTGCGCGCGAAGCTTACGCTAACTTCATGATGAAGATTTGATCGTTAGGAAACAGAGCGAAAGAAGAAAACAACAGGGCGATGTAAGGACATTAGGATGCGACATAAGTAGCCGTGGCAAAATAATTAAAAATGGTAACTTTGCTTTTAAAATTCTTAAAATTAGAGAAAAGCCAGGGGGGGGGGATATTTCACCGGAAATTCCACGGCAAATTTCTCAAAAAAAATTGCGGGGAAATTTTTGGGAATTTTCCCATTAAATTTCGGGAATTGACCCATCTCTACCTTGATATGACTTCAATAAATATTTTTTTCATTTTATGGCGCTACATTGGTACCCAATTTCATTTTAAGCGATTACCCAATAAGTCTCATTTTAATCAAACGACCGAAATGTATTAATTAACCTTGTCAAAATATTTATTTATTTATTTACTACAAATTATCTCCATTACACTGACCAGTAATCATTCATTGTACTCAACACCGTACCACATTCATTTCATAATAATTTGTATAATCAAATATTCTTAATTACAGAATTTGGCTTCAATAATAATACCAAAAAGCTCTCACATTTCTGTTATTATATTGACAAGCAAGCAACACACATTTAAAATTTATATATGACCGACTATGCAATATATTAATTTTGCTCTGAAATCATTGAATATTAGTTAATTCAACCACATATTACAGTTATTGAAGATTAACATATAATTTCAATTAAACCAATATGCACTGAAATACTAAAGCAGATTTATAGTTGAACTTGCTGGAAAATGCATTAAATTGAACACGAAAAGTTTGTTCCATTGTTTCTTATGAATAATCACTCATTATGTTACATTTCACAGTTAATGTTTTTAGGAAATGAAATACGTATTATAAATTGTACAGAGTGGTGTATGATACGAACACAATATTGTTCATATTTAATTTTTGGTACACGAACATTTTAGGAAAAATATCGGGATATCAGACAAATAATAAGTTTATTTTCGGCCTCTACCGGTTTCGGGAACTCAAGTGCCTTAACATATTAATAAATAAAATAATACACATATTGCGGTCCTTAAAAATTAAGAAACTAAATAAATAATACATTCAAATACTCGTACAGTTGTTAGATGAATTAGATAATAATTTTTATCTAACACCGACTCATAATATACTTGTTAGTATGGTTATTTGAAATAACTAATGTACAACATTAGTCACGCCGTGAAAGAATATTTTAAAAGTCACTGAGGAATTATTACTAATTTTTGTGTTTGTTTTTTAATATAAATAAAAAGCAGATCTACAAAATTATTTTATTATTGAAATAATTTAACATTATGAAACTTATTTATTTAAATTAATATTAACATTTATGCTAAATAGATTACTTATCTTTACACAATGACAGCTGTCATGTTCGGCTGATGAAACGAAAACGAGAAACGAGTTTTAGTTGTTACTTGCTTCGGAATTAAAATCAAAGATGCTGCTTGTGCTTCTAAGTGAATAGTGAATAAGTTTTAAAGACTAGTCCTCATTTTCACTCATTTTAATGTATTTTTCTTTCAAATAATTCCAAATGACAGACAATAATTACTACAGCATTTTTTTTTCAATAACAATGCAGGCTGTCTCACAACTCGCGCCCCAGAGCGAATGAGTAAACACGAGACTGCAATCGGATGTGTAATTTCGAAGAAAAAAAAAATCTAGCTTAAAAGATATTCGAGAAAAGACGTCTCCAAATTGACCAATCAGAGACCTACACCTTTAACGTGTGTTTGCCGTAATTTTACGTTACTAGGGTTTTATACAAATCATATCATCTTTAAAATGTGTGGGCGACTGTAGTTTTCGAAAAATGTCAGTGTCAAATTAAATTTGACAAGGTGAATAAAAAAGGCAAATTCTTACCATGTATTCAGCCGCTGATTACTTAGAAATGATTGTAATTTTCGGAGAATGTGGACAATAATATTTTCGTTTAACACATTTTACATAGCTGCTACAACACGTTGCACTGTACAATATAAATGATGATCTCCGATGACACCTTCGCTAACCTAAATTTGTTGACAGTCAACTCTAAAGTGTCAAAATTAGAGTAAGTCAAACAAATTTTGTAACGCACTTGTAGTATTTTTAAAACCTAGCAATCAGTTTTATTTTGTAATAATATCATCACACCTCAAGATATCCTTCCGGGATTGGTGGATTAAAAAGTCATGTAACTCCGTTATGCAAGCTGCCGCAAATTATTTTCTTCTATTTGTTGGCAACCTATTGTCGACGGCAAGTGTCAGTTTCGTCTGGGGCGCGAGTTGTGAGACACTCTGTATAACAAAACCATATCAACCATTCAATGGATACTTGTTAATTTAAAATACTATATCAATATATTGTCAGTGTCAAATGATGAATGAAATCATAAAAATAATTTAAGTTTTTAAAAAAGTGTTGGATAAAACGTTGTATTACACTCGTGTGGAATGTATATTAGTCACTAAAGAAAATTAGCCACTCGCCCTGCGGGCTACGTGTAAATGAGGTGTTTACGTGGTGTATGTGGATATGTAAAACGGGATCGCGTAAGGAATAATTTGGTGTATGAAGAATGTATGGTTAGGAAGAATGTTGTTAAGAGAGTAGGAATGAGCCAGTTGAGATGGTTTGGTAATGTGGAGAGAATGAAGAGTGAACAGCTTGTAAAGCGTATATATCTTGGTGAAATTGAGGGTGATCGATTGCGTGGTCGTCCAGTGTGTAAGTGGATGGATGTGACTGATAGGGTGCTAAAAGAAAGAAAGTTTCCGAGTGGGAAGAGAAGAAGAGAGTGCATGAATGAATGTGGCCGAGGGGAAAGAAGTGTGCTTAGACAGGAATGTGTGGCGAAGGATGATTATTTCGTAACTATTATTGTGATCCGGTTGCGGTATTTTGCTACTGAAAATTGGTCACTTTAATATGTTAAGAATATTTGTTGTATGATGTCAGATTATTAAGAATGTTGTTGAAAGAGAGAGTGATTATTTTTGTGGTTGATATTATTATTGTTTCGGGTTTGTCCTAACCCACTAAGGGCCACTTTTACAATTGATGGATAAACTATGGTATACCTATCGAAGGTATAACTTTATCCTAGCAACTATACCTTAGAATCCTTAGATAAACAAGACTATCTTTTACAATGCAACTTTATCTATCAGATAGTTATACCAGGAATTTCGTTAAATCAGTTTAGGTTGGTATTGATACAATAAAATTATCTTCTTGTTAGACTATTTTTCTTCAATATTGTTATTCTGCCTTCTAATTTACAATTTTGACGATGTTAAATGATATACACGACGTTTCTGATTCTGAGTGATGATGAAATACTTTATTGACATCTGTCAAACGTATGAATAACAATACATCGTTTGTGTTTAGGTGGTAACCATAAGAACCAGGGATAAAGTTGTCCGATGTTTATACGACCGATTTCCATGGGATAAGAAATATACTATTATTCACGAAAAATGATCAGACTGAACCTAGCAGCCGATTCGCAGCAGCCGATTCGATTTACAGCAAGTGTTGCGTAGCACTGGATGTGAATGTACTAGGGACATCAAAAGTGTTGTCGATTTATGAAAAACAAGAAAATAATAAAATATTCGTATTTTTTTTGTCTGTACCGTATATATTATAAAAAAATAAATTCATATACCAATAATTGATATAAAATAATACATTTATTTTGATTTTGGGTAGACAACACAATTGTACTGATTTATTTATATAAGTTTTGAGAACAGGTTATGAATGTTTTATTTTAACATTATTAACAGGATAATAGTAATCCCGATAAAATCATACTTTGTAGGGTGAACAGCACATACACCCTGAACATTATAAAGATCAACCGAAAAATTTAAACAGGGGATTAGGGGTATATCTCATGACTTAAATATCAGGAAATCACTATTTTCCAAGTTTCTCGCAATTTTTATATTATTTTCAGGATAATAAAAATCCTGACAAAACCATACTTTGTAGGGTGAATAGTAGATACACCCTGAACATTATAAAGTAAAAATGAAAAATTTATTCAGGGAATTAGGGGTAGATCTCTTGATTTAAATATCAGGAAATCACTATTTTCCAAGTTTCTCGCAATTTTTACATTATTTTCAGGATAATAAAAATCCTGACAAAACCATACTTTGTAGGGTGAACAGTAGATACACCCAGAACATTATAAAGTACAAATGAAAAATTTATTCAGGGGATTAGGGGTAGATCTCTGGATTTAAATATCAGGAAATCATTATTTCCAAGTGTCTCGCAATTTTTATATTATTTTCAGGATAATAAAAATCCTCACAAAACCATACTTTGTAGGGTGAACAGTAGATACACCCTGAATATTATAAAGTACAAATGAAAAGTTTATTCAGGGGATGAGGGGTAGATCTTTTTATTTAAATATCAGGAAATCCCTATTTTCCAAGTTTCTCGCAATTTTTATATTATTTTCAGGATAATAAAAATCCTGACAAAACCATACTTTGTAGGGTGAATAGTAGATACACCCTGAACATTATAAAGTAAAAATGAAAGATTTATTCAGGGGATTAGGTGTAGATCTCTTGATTTAAATATCAGGAAATCACTATTTTCCAAGTTTCTCGCAATTTTTACATTATTTTCAGGATAATAAAAATCCTGACAAAACCATACATTGTAGGGTGAACAGTAGATACACCCTGAACATTATAAAGTACAAATGAAAAATTTATTCAGGGGATTAGGGGTAGATCTCTTGATTTAAATATCAGGAAATCATTATTTCCAAGTGTCTCGCAATTTTTATATTATTTTCAGGATAATAAAAATCCTGACAAAACCATACTTTGTAGGGTGAACAGTAGATATACCCTGAACATTATAATGTACAAATGAAAAATTTATTCAGGGGATGAGGGGTAGATCTTTTTATTTAAATATCAGGAAATCCCTATTTTCCAAGTTTCTCGCAATTTTTATATTATTTTCAGGATAATAAAAATCCTGACAAAACCATACTTTGTAGGGTGAACAGTAGATACACCCAGAATATTATAAAGCACAAATGAAAAATTTATTCAGGGGATTAGGGGTAGATCTCTTGATTTAAATATCAGGAAATCATTATTTCCAAGTGTCTCGCAATTTTTACATTATTTTCAGGATAATAAAAATCCTGACAAAACCATACTTTGGAGGGTGAATAGTAGATACACCCTGAACATTATAAAGTAAAAATGAAAAATTTATTCAGGGGATTAGGGGTAGATCTCTTGATTTAAATATCAGGAAATCACTATTTTCCAAGTTTCTCGCAATTTTTATATTATTTTCAGGATAATAAAAATCCTGACAAAACCATACTTTGTAGGGTGAACAGTAGATACACCCAGAATATTATAAAGCACAAATGAAAAATTTATTCAGGGGATGAGGGGTAGATCTTTTTATTTAAATATCAGGAAATCCCTATTTTCCAAGTTTCTCGCAATTTTTATATTATTTTCAGGATAATAAATATCCTGACAAAACCATACTTTGTAGGGTGAATAGTAGATACACCCTGAACATTATAAAGTAAAAATGAAAAATTTATTCAGGGGATTAGGGGTAGATCTCTTGATTTAAATATCAGGAAATCACTATTTTCCAAGTTTCTCGCAATTTTTACATTATTTTCAGGATAATAAAAATCCTGACAAAACCATACTTTGTAGGGTGAACAGTAGATACACCCTGAACATTATAAAGTACAAATGAAAAATTTATTCAGGGGATTAGGGGTAGATCTCTTGATTTAAATATCAGGAAATCATTATTTCCAAGTGTCTCGCAATTTTTATATTATTTTCAGGATAATAAAAATCCTGACAAAACCATACTTTGTAGGGTGAACAGTAGATACACCCTGAATATTATAAAGTACAAATGAAAAATTTATTCAGGGGATGAGGGGTAGATCTTTTTATTTAAATATCAGGAAATCCCTATTTTCCAAATTTCTCGCAATTTTTATATTATTTTCAGGATAATAAAAATCCTGACCCTGACAAAACCATACTTTGTAGGGTGAACAGTAGATACACCCTGAACATTATAAAGTACAAATAAAAAATTTATTCAGGGGATGAGGGGTAGATCTTTTTATTTAAATATCAGTAAATCCCTATTTTCCAAGTTTCTCGCAATTTTTATATTATTTTCAGGATAATAAAAATCCTGACAAAACCATACTTTGTAGGGTGAATAGTAGATACACCCTGAACATTATAAAGTACAAATGAAAAATTTATTCAGGGGATGAGGGGTAGATCTTTTTATTTAAATATCAGGAAATCCCTATTTTCCAAGTTTCTCGCAATTTTTATATTATTTTCAGGATAATAAAAATCCTGACAAAACCATACTTTGTAGGGTGAACAGTAGATACACCCTGAACATTATAAAGTACAAATGAAAAATTTATTCAGGGGATGAGGGGTAGATCTCTTGATTTAAATATCAGGAAATCATTATTTCCAAGTGTCTCGCAATTTTTATATTATTTTCAGGATATTAAAAATCCTGACAAAACCATACTTTGTAGGGTGAACAGTAGATACACCCTGAATATTATAAAGTACAAATGAAAAATTTATTCAGGGGATGAGGGGTAGATCTTTTTATTTAAATATCAGGAAATCCCTATTTTCCAAATTTCTCGCAATTTTTATATTATTTTCAGGATAATAAAAATCCTGACCCTGACAAAACCATACTTTGTAGGGTGAACAGTAGATACACCCTGAACATTATAATGTACAAATGAAAAATTTATTCAGGGGATGAGGGGTAGATCTTTTTATTTAAATATCAGGAAATCCCTATTTTCCAAGTTTCTCGCAATTTTTATATTATTTTCAGGATAATAAAAATCCTGACAAAACCATACTTTGTAGGGTGAATAGTAGATACACCCTGAACATTATAAAGTAAAAATGAAAAATTTATTCAGGGGATTAGGGGTAGATCTCTTGATTTAAATATCAGGAAATCACTATTTTCCAAGTTTCTCGCAATTTTTACATTATTTTCAGGATAATAAAAATCCTGACAAAACCATACTTTGTAGGGTGAACAGTAGATACACCCTGAACATTATAAAGTACAAATGAAAAATTTATTCAGGGGATTAGGGGTAGATCTCTTGATTTAAATATCAGGAAATCATTATTTCCAAGTGTCTCGCAATTTTTATATTATTTTCAGGATAATAAAAATCCTGACAAAACCATACTTTGTAGGGTGAACAGTAGATACACCCTGAATATTATAAAGTACAAATGAAAAATTTATTCAGGGGATGAGGGGTAGATCTTTTTATTTAAATATCAGGAAAACCCTATTTTCCAAATTTCTCGCAATTTTTATATTATTTTCAGGATAATAAAAATCCTGACCCTGACAAAACCATACTTTGTAGGGTGAACAGTAGATACACCCTGAACATTATAAAGTACAAATAAAAAATTTATTCAGGGGATGAGGGGTAGATCTTTTTATTTAAATATCAGTAAATCCCTATTTTCCAAGTTTCTCGCAATTTTTATATTATTTTCAGGATAATAAAAATCCTGACAAAACCATACTTTGTAGGGTGAATAGTAGATACACCCTGAACATTATAAAGTACAAATGAAAAATTTATTCAGGGGATGAGGGGTAGATCTTTTTATTTAAATATCAGGAAATCCCTATTTTCCAAGTTTCTCGCAATTTTTATATTATTTTCAGGATAATAAAAATCCTGACAAAACCATACTTTGTAGGGTGAACAGTAGATACACCCTGAACATTATAAAGTACAAATGAAAAATTTATTCAGGGGATGAGGGGTAGATCTCTTGATTTAAATATCAGGAAATCATTATTTCCAAGTGTCTCGCAATTTTTATATTATTTTCAGGATAATAAAAATCCTGACAAAACCATACTTTGTAGGGTGAACAGTAGATACACCCTGAATATTATAAAGTACAAATGAAAAATTTATTCAGGGGATGAGGGGTAGATCTTTTTATTTAAATATCAGGAAATCCCTATTTTCCAAATTTCTCGCAATTTTTATATTATTTTCAGGATAATAAAAATCCTGACCCTGACAAAACCATACTTTGTAGGGTGAACAGTAGATACACCCTGAACATTATAATGTACAAATGAAAAATTTATTCAGGGGATGAGGGGTAGATCTTTTTATTTAAATATCAGGAAATCCCTATTTTCCAAGTTTCTCGCAATTTTTATATTATTTTCAGGATAATAAAAATCCTGACAAAACCATACTTTGTAGGGTGAATAGTAGATACACCCTGAACATTATAAAGTAAAAATGAAAAATTTATTCAGGGGATTAGGGGTAGATCTCTTGATTTAAATATCAGGAAATCACTATTTTCCAAGTTTCTCGCAATTTTTACATTATTTTCAGGATAATAAAAATCCTGACAAAACCATACTTTGTAGGGTGAACAGTAGATACACCCTGAACATTATAAAGTACAAATGAAAAATTTATTCAGGGGATTAGGGGTAGATCTCTTGATTTAAATATCAGGAAATCATTATTTCCAAGTGTCTCGCAATTTTTATATTATTTTCAGGATAATAAAAATCCTGACAAAACCATACTTTGTAGGGTGAACAGTAGATACACCCTGAATATTATAAAGTACAAATGAAAAATTTATTCAGGGGATGAGGGGTAGATCTTTTTATTTAAATATCAGGAAATCCCTATTTTCCAAATTTCTCGCAATTTTTATATTATTTTCAGGATAATAAAAATCCTGACCCTGACAAAACCATACTTTGTAGGGTGAACAGTAGATACACCCTGAACATTATAATGTACAAATGAAAAATTTATTCAGGGGATGAGGGGTAGATCTTTTTATTTAAATATCAGGAAATCCCTATTTTCCAAGTTTCTCGCAATTTTTATATTATTTTCAGGATAATAAAAATCCTGACAAAACCATACTTTGTAGGGTGAATAGTAGATACACCCTGAACATTATAAAGTAAAAATGAAAAATTTATTCAGGGGATTAGGGGTAGATCTCTTGATTTAAATATAAGGAAATCACTATTTTCCAAGTTTCTCGCAATTTTTACATTATTTTCAGGATAATAAAAATCCTGACAAAACCATACTTTGTAGGGTGAACAGTAGATACACCCTGAACATTATAAAGTACAAATGAAAAATTTATTCAGGGGATTAGGGGTAGATCTCTTGATTTAAATATCAGGAAATCATTATTTCCAAGTGTCTCGCAATTTTTATATTATTTTCAGGATAATAAAAATCCTGACAAAACCATACTTTGTAGGGTGAACAGTAGATACACCCTGAATATTATAAAGTACAAATGAAAAATTTATTCAGGGGATGAGGGGTAGATCTTTTTATTTAAATATCAGGAAATCCCTATTTTCCAAATTTCTCGCAATTTTTATATTATTTTCAGGATAATAAAAATCCTGACCCTGACAAAACCATACTTTGTAGGGTGAACAGTAGATACACCCTGAACATTATAAAGTACAAATAAAAAATTTATTCAGGGGCTGAGGGGTAGATCTTTTTATTTAAATATCAGTAAATCCCTATTTTCCAAGTTTCTCGCAATTTTTATATTATTTTCAGGATAATAAAAATCCTGACAAAACCATACTTTGTAGGGTGAATAGTAGATACACCCTGAACATTATAAAGTAAAAATGAAAAATTTATTCAGGGGATTAGGGGTAGATCTCTTGATTTAAATATCAGGAAATCACTATTTTCCAAGTTTCTCGCAATTTTTACATTATTTTCAGGATAATAAAAATCCTGACAAAACCATACTTTGTAGGGTGAACAGTAGATACACCCTGAACATTATAAAGTACAAATGAAAAATTTATTCAGGGGATGAGGGGTAGATCTTTTTATTTAAATATCAGGAAATCCCTATTTTCCAAGTTTCTCGCAATTTTTATATTATTTTCAGGATAATAAAAATCCTGACCCTGACAAAACCATACTTTGTAGGGTGAACAGTAGATACACCCTGAACATTATAAAGTACAAATAAAAAATTTATTCAGGGGATGAGGGGTAGATCTTTTTATTTAAATATCAGTAAATCCCTATTTTCCAAGTTTCTCGCAATTTTTATATTATTTTCAGGATAATAAAAATCCTGACAAAACCATACTTTATAGGGTGAATAGTAGATACACCCCGAACATTATAAAGTAAAAATGAAAAATTTATTCAATGGATTAGGGGTAGATCTCTTGATTTAAATATCTGGAAATCACTATTTTCCAAGTTTCTCGCAATTTTTATATTATTTTCAGGATAATAAAAATCCTGACAAAACCATACTTTGTAGGGTGAACAGTAGATACACCCTCAATATTATAAAGTACAAATGAAAAATTTAATCAGGGGATTAGGGGTAGATCTCTTGATTTAAATATCAGGAAATCATTATTTCCAAGTGTCTCGCAATTTTTATATTATTTTCAGGATAATAAAAATCCTGACAAAACCATACTTTGTAGGGTGAACAGTAGATACACCCTGAACATTATAAAGTACAAATGAAAAATTTATTCAGGGGATGAGGAATAGATCTTTTTATTTAAATATCAGGAAATCCCTATTTTCCAAGTTTCTCGCAATTTTTATATTATTTTCAGGATAATAAAAATCCTGACAAAACCATACTTTGTAGGGTGAATAGTAGATACACCCTGAACATTATAAAGTAAAAATGAAAAATTTATTCAGGGGATTAGGGGTAGATCTCTTGATTTAAATATCTGGAAATCACTATTTTCCAAGTTTCTCGCAATTTTTATATTATTTTCAGGATAATAAAAATCCTGACAAGACCATACTTTGTAGGGTGAACAGTAGATACACCCTAAATATTATAAAGTTAAAATAAAATATTTATTCAGGGGATTAGGGGTAGATCTCTTGATTTAAATATCAGGAAATCCCTATTTTCCAAGTTTCTTGCAATTTTTATATTATTTTCGGGATAATAAAAATCCTGACAAAACCATACTTTGTAGGGTGAATAGTAGATACACCCTGAATATTATAAAGTACAAACGAAAAATTTATTCAGGGGATTAGGGGTAGATCTCTTGATTTAAATATCAGGAAATCATTATTTCCAAGTGTCTTGCAATTTTTATATTATTTTCAGGATAATAAAAATCCTGACAAAACTAGACTTCGTAGAGTGAACAGTAGATACACCCTGAACATTATAAAGTACAAATGAAAAATTTATTCAGGGGATGAGGGGTAGATCTTTTTATTTAAATATCAGGAAATCCCTATTTTCCAAGTTTCTTGCAATTTTTATATTATTTTCGGGTTAATAAAAATCCTGACAAAACCATACTTTGTAGGGTGAACAGTAGATACACCCTGAATATTATAAAGTACAAACGAAAAATTTATTCAGGGGATTAGGGGTAGATCTCTTGATTTAAATATCAGGAAATCACTATTTTCCAAGTTTCTCGCAATTTTTATATTATTTTCAGGATAATAAAAATCCTGAAAATAATATAAAAATATAAAAATTGCGAGAAACTTGGAAAATAGTGATTTCCAGATATTTAAATCAAGAGATCTACCCCTAATCCCCTGAATAAATTTTTCATTTTTACTTTATAATTTTCAGGGTGTATCCACTATTCACCCTACAAAGTATGGTTTTGTCAGGATTTTTATTATCCTGAAAATAATATAAAAATTGCGAGACACTTGGAAATAATGATTTCCTGATATTTAAATCAAGAGATCTACCCCTAATCCCCTGAATAAATTTTTCATTTGTACCTTATAATGTTCAGGGTGTATCTACTGTACACCCTACAAAGTATGGTTTTGTCAGGATTTTTATTATCCTGAAAATAATATAAAAATTGCGAGACACTTGGAAATAATGATTTCCTGATATTTAAATCAAAAGATCTACCCCTAATCCCCTGAATAAATTTTTCATTTGTACTTTATAATATTGAGGGTGTATCTACTGTTCACCCTACAAAGTATGGTTTTGTCAGGATTTTTATTATCCTGAAAATAATATAAAAATTGCGAGACACTTGGAAATAATGATTTCCTGATATTTAAATCAAGAGATCTACCCCTAATCCCCTGAATAAATTTTTCATTTGTACTTTATAATATTGAGGGTGTATCTACTGTTTACCCTACAAAGTATGGTTTTGTCAGGATTTTTATTATCCTGAAAATAATATAAAAATTGCGAGACACTTGGAAATAATGATTTCCTGATATTTAAATCAAGAGATCTACCCCTAATCCCCTGAATAAATTTTTCATTTGTACTTTGTAATATTCAGGGTGTATCTACTGTTCACCCTACAAAGAATGGTTTTGTCAGGATTTTTATTATCCTGAAAATAATATAAAAATTGCGAGACACTTGGAAATAATGATTTCCTGATATTTAAATCAAGAGATCTACCCCTAATCCCCTGAATAAATTTTTCATTTGTACTTTATAATATTGAGGGTGTATCTACTGTTCACCCTACAAAGTATGGTTTTGTCAGGATTTTTATTATCCTGAAAATAATATAAAAATTGCGAGACACTTGGAAATAATGATTTCCTGATATTTAAATCAAAAGATCTACCCCTAATCCCCTGAATAAATTTTTCATTTGTACTTTATAATATTGAGGGTGTATCTACTGTTCACCCTACAAAGTATGGTTTTGTCAGGATTTTTATTATCCTGAAAATAATATAAAAATTGCGAGACATTTGGAAATAATGATTTCCTGATATTTAAATCAAGAGATCTACCCCTAATCCCCTGAATAAATTTTTCATTTGTACTTTATAATATTCAGGGTGTATCTACTGTTCACCCTACAAAGTATGGTTTTGTCAGGATTTTTATTATCCTGAAAATAATATAAAAATTGCGAGACACTTGGAAATAATGATTTCCTGATATTTAAATCAAGAGATCTACCCCTAATCCCCTGAATAAATTTTTCATTTGTACTTTGTAATATTCAGGGTGTATCTACTGTTCACCCTACAAAGAATGGTTTTGTCAGGATTTTTATTATCCTGAAAATAATATAAAAATTGCGAGACACTTGGAAATAATAATTTCCTGGTATTTAAATCAAGAGATCTACCCCTAATCCCCTGAATAAATTTTTCATTTGTACTTTATAATATTCAGGGTGTATCTACTGTTCACCCTACAAAGTATGGTTTTGTCAGGATTTTTATTATCCTGAAAATAATGTAAAAATTGCGAGAAACTTGGAAAATAGTGATTTCCTGATATTTAAATAAAAAGATCTACCCCCTAATCCCCTGAATAAATTTTGCATTTGTAATTTATAATGTTCAGGGTGTATATACTGTTCACTCTACGAAGTATAGTTTTGTCAGGATTTTTATTATCCTGAAAATAATATAAAAATTGCGAGACATTTGGAAATAATGATTTCCTGATATTTAAATCAAGAGATCTACCCCTAATCCCCTGAATAAATTTTTCATTTGTACTTTATAATATTCAGGGTGTATCTACTGTTCACCCTACAAAGTATGGTTTTGTCAGGATTTTTATTATCCTGAAAATAATATAAAAATTGCGAGACACTTGGAAATAATGATTTCCTGATATTTAAATCAAGAGATCTACCCCTAATCCCCTGAATAAATTTTTCATTTGTACTTTGTAATATTCAGGGTGTATCTACTGTTCACCCTACAAAGAATGGTTTTGTCAGGATTTTTATTATCCTGAAAATAATATAAAAATTGCGAGACACTTGGAAATAATAATTTCCTGATATTTAAATCAAGAGATCTACCCCTAATCCCCTGAATAAATTTTTCATTTGTACTTTATAATATTCAGGGTGTATCTACTGTTCACCCTACAAAGTATGGTTTTGTCAGGATTTTTATTATCCTGAAAATAATGTAAAAATTGCGAGAAACTTGGAAAATAGTGATTTCCTGATATTTAAATAAAAAGATCTACCCCCTAATCCCCTGAATAAATTTTGCATTTGTAATTTATAATGTTCAGGGTGTATATACTGTTCACTCTACGAAGTATAGTTTTGTCAGGATTTTTATTATCCTGAAAATAATATAAAAATTGCGAGACATTTGGAAATAATGATTTCCTGATATTTAAATCAAGAGATCTACCCCTAATCCCCTGAATAAATTTTTCATTTGTACTTTATAATATTCAGGGTGTATCTACTGTTCACCCTACAAAGTATGGTTTTGTCAGGATTTTTATTATCCTGAAAATAATATAAAAATTGCGAGACATTTGGAAATAATGATTTCCTGATATTTAAATCAAGAGATCTACCCCTAATCCCCTGAATAAATTTTTCATTTGTACTTTATAATATTCAGGGTGTATCTACTGTTCACCCTACAAAGTATGGTTTTGTCAGGATTTTTATTATCCTGAAAATAATATAAAAATTGCGAGACACTTGGAAATAATGATTTCCTGATATTTAAATCAAGAGATCTACCCCTAATCCCCTGAATAAATTTTTCATTTGTACTTTGTAATATTCAGGGTGTATCTACTGTTCACCCTACAAAGAATGGTTTTGTCAGGATTTTTATTATCCTGAAAATAATATAAAAATTGCGAGACACTTGGAAATAATAATTTCCTGGTATTTAAATCAAGAGATCTACCCCTAATCCCCTGAATAAATTTTTCATTTGTACTTTATAATATTCAGGGTGTATCTACTGTTCACCCTACAAAGTATGGTTTTGTCAGGATTTTTATTATCCTGAAAATAATGTAAAAATTGCGAGAAACTTGGAAAATAGTGATTTCCTGATATTTAAATAAAAAGATCTACCCCCTAATCCCCTGAATAAATTTTGCATTTGTAATTTATAATGTTCAGGGTGTATATACTGTTCACTCTACGAAGTATAGTTTTGTCAGGATTTTTATTATCCTGAAAATAATATAAAAATTGCGAGACATTTGGAAATAATGATTTCCTGATATTTAAATCAAGAGATCTACCCCTAATCCCCTGAATAAATTTTTCATTTGTACTTTATAATATTCAGGGTGTATCTACTGTTCACCCTACAAAGTATGGTTTTGTCAGGATTTTTATTATCCTGAAAATAATGTAAAAATTGCGAGAAACTTGGAAAATAGTGATTTCCTGATATTTAAATAAAAAGATCTACCCCCTAATCCCCTGAATAAATTTTGCATTTGTAATTTATAATGTTCAGGGTGTATATACTGTTCACTCTACGAAGTATAGTTTTGTCAGGATTTTTATTATCCTGAAAATAATATAAAAATTGCGAGACATTTGGAAATAATGATTTCCTGATATTTAAATCAAGAGATCTACCCCTAATCCCCTGAATAAATTTTTCATTTGTACTTTATAATATTCAGGGTGTATCTACTGTTCACCCTACAAAGTATGGTTTTGTCAGGATTTTTATTATCCTGAAAATAATATAAAAATTGCGAGACACTTGGAAATAATGATTTCCTGATATTTAAATCAAGAGATCTACCCCTAATCCCCTGAATAAATTTTTCATTTGTACTTTGTAATATTCAGGGTGTATCTACTGTTCACCCTACAAAGAATGGTTTTGTCAGGATTTTTATTATCCTGAAAATAATATAAAAATTGCGAGACACTTGGAAATAATAATTTCCTGGTATTTAAATCAAGAGATCTACCCCTAATCCCCTGAATAAATTTTTCATTTGTACTTTATAATATTCAGGGTGTATCTACTGTTCACCCTACAAAGTATGGTTTTGTCAGGATTTTTATTATCCTGAAAATAATGTAAAAATTGCGAGAAACTTGGAAAATAGTGATTTCCTGATATTTAAATAAAAAGATCTACCCCCTAATCCCCTGAATAAATTTTGCATTTGTAATTTATAATGTTCAGGGTGTATATACTGTTCACTCTACGAAGTATAGTTTTGTCAGGATTTTTATTATCCTGAAAATAATATAAAAATTGCGAGACATTTGGAAATAATGATTTCCTGATATTTAAATCAAGAGATCTACCCCTAATCCCCTGAATAAATTTTTCATTTGTACTTTATAATATTCAGGGTGTATCTACTGTTCACCCTACAAAGTATGGTTTTGTCAGGATTTTTATTATCCTGAAAATAATATAAAAATTGCGAGACACTTGGAAATAATGATTTCCTGATATTTAAATCAAGAGATCTACCCCTAATCCCCTGAATAAATTTTTCATTTGTACTTTGTAATATTCAGGGTGTATCTACTGTTCACCCTACAAAGAATGGTTTTGTCAGGATTTTTATTATCCTGAAAATAATATAAAAATTGCGAGACACTTGGAAATAATAATTTCCTGATATTTAAATCAAGAGATCTACCCCTAATCCCCTGAATAAATTTTTCATTTGTACTTTATAATATTCAGGGTGTATCTACTGTTCACCCTACAAAGTATGGTTTTGTCAGGATTTTTATTATCCTGAAAATAATGTAAAAATTGCGAGAAACTTGGAAAATAGTGATTTCCTGATATTTAAATAAAAAGATCTACCCCCTAATCCCCTGAATAAATTTTGCATTTGTAATTTATAATGTTCAGGGTGTATATACTGTTCACTCTACGAAGTATAGTTTTGTCAGGATTTTTATTATCCTGAAAATAATATAAAAATTGCGAGACATTTGGAAATAATGATTTCCTGATATTTAAATCAAGAGATCTACCCCTAATCCCCTGAATAAATTTTTCATTTGTACTTTATAATATTCAGGGTGTATCTACTGTTCACCCTACAAAGTATGGTTTTGTCAGGATTTTTATTATCCTGAAAATAATATAAAAATTGCGAGACACTTGGAAATAATGATTTCCTGATATTTAAATCAAGAGATCTACCCCTAATCCCCTGAATAAATTTTTCATTTGTACTTTGTAATATTCAGGGTGTATCTACTGTTCACCCTACAAAGAATGGTTTTGTCAGGATTTTTATTATCCTGAAAATAATATAAAAATTGCGAGACACTTGGAAATAATAATTTCCTGATATTTAAATCAAGAGATCTACCCCTAATCCCCTGAATAAATTTTTCATTTGTACTTTATAATATTCAGGGTGTATCTACTGTTCACCCTACAAAGTATGGTTTTGTCAGGATTTTTATTATCCTGAAAATAATGTAAAAATTGCGAGAAACTTGGAAAATAGTGATTTCCTGATATTTAAATAAAAAGATCTACCCCCTAATCCCCTGAATAAATTTTGCATTTGTAATTTATAATGTTCAGGGTGTATATACTGTTCACTCTACGAAGTATAGTTTTGTCAGGATTTTTATTATCCTGAAAATAATATAAAAATTGCGAGACATTTGGAAATAATGATTTCCTGATATTTAAATCAAGAGATCTACCCCTAATCCCCTGAATAAATTTTTCATTTGTACTTTATAATATTCAGGGTGTATCTACTGTTCACCCTACAAAGTATGGTTTTGTCAGGATTTTTATTATCCTGAAAATAATGTAAAAATTGCGAGAAACTTGGAAAATAGTGATTTCCTGATATTTAAATCAAGAGATCTACCCCTAATCCCCTGAATAAATTTTTCGTTTGTACTTTATAATATTCAGGGTGTATCTACTGTTCACCCTACAAAGTATGGTTTTGTCAGGATTTTTATTATCCTGAAAATAATATAAAAATTGCGAGACACTTGGAAATAATGATTTCCTGATATTTAAATCAAGAGATCTACCCCTAATCCCCTGAATAAATTTTTCATTTGTACTTTATAATGTTCAGGGTGTATCTACTGTTCACTCTACGAAGTCTAGTTTTGTCAGGATTTTTATTATCCTGAAAATAATATAAAAATTGCAAGACACTTGGAAATAATGATTTCCTGATATTTAAATCAAGAGATCTACCCCTAATCCCCTGAATAAATTTTTCGTTTGTACTTTATAATATTCAGGGTGTATCTACTGTTCACCCTACAAAGTATGGTTTTGTCAGGATTTTTATTATCCTGAAAATAATATAAAAATTGTGAGACACTTGGAAATAATGATTTCCTGATATTTAAATCAAGAGATCTACCCCTAATCCCCTGAATAAATTTTTCATTTGTAGTTTATAATATTCAGGGTGTATCTACTGTTCACCCTACAAAGTATGGTTTTGTCAGGATTTTTATTATCCTGAAAATAATATAAAAATTGTGAGAAACTTGGAAATAATGATTTCCTGATATTTAAATCAAGAGATCTACCCCTAATCCCCTGAATAAATTTTTCGTTTGTACTTTATAATATTCAGGGTGTATCTACTGTTCACCCTACAAAGTATGGTTTTGTCAGGATTTTTATTATCCTGAAAATAATATAAAAATAGCGAGAAACTTGGAAAATAGTGATTTCCTGATATTTAAATCAAGAGATCTACCCCTAATCCCCTGAATAAATTTTTCATTTGTACTTTATAATATTCAGGGTGTATCTGCTGTTCACTCTACAAAGTATGGTTTTGTCAGGATTTTTATTATCCTGAAAATAATATAAAAATTGTGAGAAACTTGGAAATAATGATTTCCTGATATTTAAATCAAGAGATCTACCGCTAATCCCCTGAATAAATATTTCATTCTTACTTTATAATGTTCAGGGTGTATCGACTGTTCACTCTACGAAGTATAGTTTTGTCAGGATTTTTATTATCTTGAAAATAATATAAAAATTGCGAGACACTTGGAAATAATGATTTCTTGATATTTAAATCAAGAGATCTACCCCTAATTCCCTGAATAAATTTTTCATTTTTACTTTATAATATTCAGGGTGTATCTATTGTTCACCCTACATAGTATGGTTTTGTCAGGATTTTTATTATCCTGAAAATAATATAAAAATTGCGAGAAACTTGGAAAATAGTGATTTCCTGATATTTAAGTCATGAGATATACCCCTAATCCCCTGTTTAAATTTTTCGGTTGATCTTTATAATGTTCAGGGTGTTCACCCTACAAAGTATGATTTTATCGGGATTACTATTATCCTGTTAATAATGATAAAATAAAACAGTCATAACCTGTTCTCAAAACTTATATAAATAAATCAGTACAATTGTGTTGTCTACCCAAAATCAAAATAAATGTATTATATTATATCAATTATTGGTATATGAATTTATTTTTTTGTAATATATACGGTACAGACAAAAAAAAATACGAATATTTTATTATTTTCTTGTTTTTCATAAATCGACAACACTTTTGATGTCCCTAGTACATTCACTGCCAGTGCTACGCAACACTTGCTGTAAATCGAATCGGCTGCTGCGAATCGGCTGCTAGGTTCAGTCTGATCGAAAAATGACCATTCATGGTCATTTGTTCGAAGAAAAAATACGCATCACTTTACAGAAGTAGCTTAGCAACATTTTGTATTAGAAAGAGAAAGATTATTTGACCTATGTCTATCTAATTTATGTGGTGTGACAGATATACGTAAACACTATAAATAATAATGACATATGTCGTAGAATTACAGATACCTAATTATCTACTACACTGCCCTCTGTGCTAATATTTACTCAGTAGCGTTGACGTTTAAATCAAATTATTATTCTTTGGTTTATAGTTAAGTCTATGTTTTTGAATTTTTCAAAAACATAAGTAAAGAACACAAATCTTTCAGAAAGGCATTATTTAGAAAGAAACCTAATTTTTAAATAAATTACTCTTATTTTTTCAGTTAAAATGTGTCCATAAATATTTCATGTTGCAAGCCTATGCATATGAAATGCAATGAAGTTATCTGCAAGTAATATTATATCAGACGGCTTACAAATGACCTTGAATATATATAGTCATCTTTCATGAATAATAGTTTACTGGTGTTTATTCTATCTGAGGTTTATCCGAAGTTTATAAAATACAATTTCCAATTTTATATATACCTGGTATAGCATTATACGAGGTTTATGTAATGATTGTAAAAGTGGTCCTAAGTGGGAAATGCGTGATTTTATGTATGTATGTATTTGTTTTTCGTCGAAGAATGCAACAATATATGCTGCCAAAACGTTGGGTTAAATATACAAAAGATAAACTAAAAGATTGTTCGAGATTATTGTTTGATTATTTGTAAATTTTATTGAACGAAATTATTTCAAGATTTCAAGTCAGTTAAAAAGTTTTGGAACTAAATTTAACGGACACGAACTTTATTTTAAATCTAAACTATTAAAGCACAATTTTCCACTTATTGTTACTATAATATATAATTCCTTCTTAAAGAATTGAATGGAAAATTTGTTGTGTAAAATGTCGTGTTCTTTTTCGTATTTCGCCTCAATACAATGGCAAAAACACTGAATGTGGAATTGACTAATTTTCCTTCATTCTTGTCGGTCATGCAAACGGGACAACGGACCGTATTAAAAAATTTTACTAGGGAAATAATATTTTGGTTGGTAATAATAAATCAGATGGCCAGCTCTTATCGGCTGCTGGCATGCTAGCACCGGACATGATTTCTAAACGTGCGTGCAGATATCGCCTTTTTATGGCCCAAAGAAAATAAAAACTTTCATAAAATACACAAAAATAACTGCCACTAGCTTCACTTTACCAAACCATTGACTTCTACCAAAGGACGATAATATTTTATAAAGAAAATGGGCGATGAATGAGGAACCACATAGCTATAACAAAAACGAAAGTATAAACTGCCGTTTTCATAAAAAGAAAAACCATTTTTTATATGCCACACAGTCACACTTGTATGAATAGAAAGTAAAATACAGTTTTATGTACTTTTTATTAGAATTTTGTAGATTGTAAATATGAATGCAAATTTGGTGGAGGGCAGTAGGTACAGAAAAGGGTAATATTTACAGAGTAATCTAATAGATTCTCTATAGTTTTTAGGAGGAACTTAATGGTTGGGCCCAACCATTTTCCTGAGTGGAAACATATTACTGTTTAGTCTTTCGTCCTGATGAAGCCTCAAATAGAGGCGAAACGTCGACATTAGACTTCATTAAATAAACTTACAACCCGACTGCATTCCTGTATAATTTCAACCCTACATCACTACTCCAGTCGCTTAGATTTCTCTTCATAAATCATAACATTGTATAAGTCCATTATAGGTGTAACACAAGTTGCCGATTCATTTGCTGTTACTTTTAATAAACGACCCAGGCCAGCAATTATTAAGGATTTAAAAAGGCATCAAACTGTCATGTGTCAATTTGAAAAATTCTTTATAGGGCGCGAGCAAACACGTGACTCGAGCAACCTTGACGTGTTTAGAATCAGCTGATGTGTGTGCGCGTGTCATTTTGAAAAGAACAATGTCAATTTGACGAAACCAATGTTTTGACTTATTTTGATTTTGAACTATTAAATTGTTAATATTTTACAAATTTCGGGCTGTAAATCACATGAACTTAAAAATAGTAATATTTTACCAGTTAAAATTAAAATTAGTCAAAATATTGGTCCTGTCAAGGTGACATTGTTCTTGTAAAAATGACAGACGCATACATATCAGCAGATTCTAAACATGTCAAGGTTGCTCGAGTAACGTGTTTGCTCGCGCCCTATATATCGAAAGGGTCTTGTCATTTTCATTTAACTGTATAAATTAATATTTCTTATTATTAATTACCTTACTTGTTCTGATTTTCTTTTAATGTTGTCCATTAATGTAACTTGTAGTTCTATAATTATTATAGATTTTTCTAATAGTTGCTGACCTGGGTCGCTTATTAAAAGTAGCAGCAAATAAATCAGAAACTTGCATTAGACTCATATTGCATTTATACAATGTTATGATTTGTTGGAAAGATTTGTACTTTTTCTTCATACATCATTTTGGCAGATTTGATGATAATAGGTGCGTTCAATGAAGTAAGCAAATCTAGAAAATGCTAGGTAAGCAAACGAGACTTGTTGTTTAGTGCGCTGAACGATTTGCTAGCTCTATGATGAACTGTCATCCACAACTGTCATCGAGAAACGTATATAGATGTTAAATATAACATTGTGTAATTGTGTACCTGTTGTATTTCTTTTCTTGGTCTGCGAACATATGGAAAATAAATTTATATATTTATTTTCAGATAGTGGGATTAATTTGGAAGAAGCTATATTGACTATAACAAAATATTTCAAATTTAATAATGTTATAAACATCCATCACAAAACTCTCAAAGCCTTTTTTACATGTGGTTGATAGACACACACCATATAAAGAAATAGAAACAGTTCAAGTTAACTTCATGTTAGTAAAATTTGTATTTCCCACCATTATATTTGACACTTAGCAAGACAAGCGAGAAAATTGTGGCTTGGATTGCTTGCGAGCAAATCAAGCAAATGCTAGGCTAGCAAAGTCGTTCAACAAATTTTACTTCCGGTTGCTTGTTTTGCTTAGCTTATTGAACGTACCTACTGACAACTCCTTTTTTTAAAAAAAAAAAACGCGATGATACATTGCTGTCAATTATTTTAAAAGTAACTATAATAATGACATACGCCCATGTCTACTCATAAAAAAAAACTCTCGGTATACTCGTATAATTCTAAATGTTGAATTTGAATCCCCCTTGAATCTGCTTTTTACGCAAGCATTTCAACCATTGAATCGCGACTATATTAATTACTGCAAGGCCGTCGCAATTTGGTGAATACAGTCCTGTATATGTGTCTACCTGGTTCTTCTGTACCCGAATGGGAAACAGAGGAGCGAGTTTTCTCCAGTGAAATTCAATAGCGTTCAAGTAAACGGAGTCCAGAGAGAGATGAAAGAAACCCCAGATGGAAATCAAATCTCCTTCCACGCACAAAGACTTTAAAAAATGTAATTAAACACAGTACAAAGCCATAAGACACCCCCTTCCTAAATTCCAGATGGTTTTCTTACTGGAATTATAGGGAACAAATAAGCAGTCCGGGAAATAAAACAAACTTTGCTGTTTATATAGTTCTCAACGTTGTTTGCACAGAAATTTTCAACAATACACAACACTATTTACAAATAAAATATTATTGATATGTTTCTTGCTGGAACTGGATTTTAAGATTTCTCACAAATCCTGATGTATCTGAGATGTTATTTTATCCTTCCAGCCAGCAACATCATTAAAGAATAAATTGCAAAATACAAACTACAGTTGTTGTTTAATTAACAGTTGTTATTTTATACAGATTTTGTATTTATTTATCTCATTCGCATAATTTATTATTTTCCAGGGTAAAATAGGAATTGTTTTACTTAAAATCTGTTATGCAGAATGTTTAAGATTCCGGGAGCATATCACAATCCATACTTCTCATAGCTTATACTCTGCATGAATCATACTTGTCACAAGTCATACTCAGCTCGGGTTCTCTCGGCAAAGTTCGATTTACACTGGGAAAAAATACATATGCAGTAGAAAGATAGGTTCAACATTAGGAGAATAGATGACTCTCTAGTTTATTAAAATAAAATTTATCCAGCGATCTGTCAGATATTTAAAAAATTATTATATTTTAAATACTTTTGGAATTGAATGAAGATGTAATATAGTATTCAGTCATAAATAAAATTGTAAAACAGGCAAATATTTGTATTATCTATACAAATATTAGACCAATTATCATTTTTTAGATTAAATGAACATAAATATTGAAAAACTGATAAATACATATACAAAATACATGTTTATTTAAAGTTTATCTTCAAGTATTTATATACCTTACTGTAAGACTGATATTAAACGTATGTATATACTGGTATCTAAAATAGTTCATATTTTACAATACAATAATAAATATTTTCTATGTATTTTGTTTGATAATGGTTTACTATTCCTGTATTTTTCTCCATATACGACCAGCAGTGAATTCTAAAAGAATAACACGACAAATGGCCTGTCATCTCTGTTTTGTAATATGACACTGTTATTTAACTGTTTATTGTGATTGGTATTATTGCAATATAACATTCTTTATTCGATTGTTCTTAAAATATTGTTAAAGTCTCAATAAAACCTAATATAAAATAGTTTACTTTTAAACATATCACATTAAATCCATATCATATATTAATATGCACCTACCTACTTATGGTATGAAATACTTTATATAATTAGGATTCATTTTATAAAATATTAAATATGATGTAATTTATTTTACAAAATATTAATTTTAAATTTGAGGTTGAAGAGCTGTCACCTTGCATAAAATTTTAGTTGAGTAATGCGGATTTCAAATATTTCTCCGATAGAAAACGAAGCGTGTTCGGTTGTCGTCGTAGTATAACTTATGAGAAGTATGACTTATAAGAAGTATGGGCTGTGATATGTACTCAAGATTCCAATGTCTATAGATGGTATAATCTTTAACTACACCCTGTTTTTAAACTAGGAGGAGTAAATTCAAAAGACAGATTTACAGCAATAAAATAACTAAATAAATTTCTGTCTAATTAATACGATTTTACACACTTAGTTTTTGTAAGAACTGTCTGCTTGTGAATAAAAAAGGTTATATACCTATTCTTTAACTTGCAACTATAACATTGAGAAACGAAAACCGTTCGTGAACATCTTGCCTTATTCTCTAAGTTTTTGGCGAACTTATGTGAACGAAATATTCTTTGTCTAACGAAATTCGTTAGCATCGCTTAATATCCTTATTCTGTAAAGTTATAACGACCGCTTATCAAAGACAATTTCGTACAAACAATGAGGTGTTGCACGGTTTTTTTTCCTTCCGTCACCTTTGGTCAAAAAAATCGGTGGTGAGTTTTTTATGAATAAGCACGTTTTAGGGTCCCTAGAATACGGTTTTACTATTTTTGTGATGAATTCTGTGTGTGTGTGTGTGTGTGTGTGTGTGTGTGTGTGTGTGTGTGTGTGTGTGTGTGTGTGTGTGTGTGTATGTATGTGTGCGTGCGTGCGTGTGTGACAATATATATATATATATATATATATATATATATATATATATATATATATATATATATATATATATATATATATATATATATATATTATTTGATTGGCGACTCAAAGAGCACCTATAAATATATAACGATACCGAGTTAGGGGGTGGAGTCTACTACCAATGGAAGCAGACAAATTCAAATAGCGGACAGTCCAGTACTACAATTCTCAAACAGTTTTTATTTGAATATATATTTTTTGCATTAAACTTAATAATTTTGATACACTTGTAATTATAAAGCATGTAGACTTGTACAGTGTTACAATATTAATTTGTTTTTTATAAATATAATTTAAAAATAGCATATATTTCAGGAATATTTTAGATCCACGAAGAAAACAGTTTTATATAAAAATTTATATTCGTAACGTCACATTTATATTTTCAAACTTCGGGGGACCATAAATCGCTTATTAATAGGAATTTTTCAACGGATTTTCACCAATAGTCTTAGCTTTACTTATACTTTCGGATGAAATTATAAAAAAATGGTGGAATCCCCTATTTAATATCTGTAGTTCTTATTTACATAATAATTATATATTCTAAACTTACCTTTTAAAAATTTAAATGATTGTGCATAATATTGGTAATTTTTGGTTGTTCTCAATTTTGTCAGTAATCGTGGTATCTTAACAAACTACACAAGTAAATAAAATAAAAATATTACTTACACTTTAAATACATATTAAAATGATATGTAAATGTGTTTTTCATTCAAATAAAACAAATAGCCACGAAAATACATTATAATTTGCGCAAGAACAACACATATGACAGAGGGCCCGACAATGGCGGACGAAACGTGAGCCACGCCATGGCCATACCCTGGTTATAAAGGTACCCTAACAAAATTATTATGTATTTTCGTGGCTATTTGTTTTATTTTAATGAAAAACACATTTAATTATCATTTTAATATGTATTTAAAGTGTAAATAATATATTTTATTTTATTTACTTGCGTAGTTTGTTAAGATACCCACCACGATTACTGACATATTGAAAACAACTATAAATTACCAATATTAAGCACAATCATTTAAATTTTTAAAAGGTTAGTTTAGAATATACAATTATTATGTAAATAAGAACTACAGATATTAAATTAGATGTGATAATAACAATCCATGTCATATATTCTACCTAACATCTAAATGTATGTCTTAATAATAATTGAGTATTTCTTAAATTAATTAATTTTTATTGCCTTTATAAATTCACAGTGTGATAATTTAATATTCTTTTATAATATAATATCACATTTATTACAAATAAATAGGGAAATTAATTACCGACAATGGCGATGATCTTGGCCCATGGCCATACCCTGATTATAAAGGTACCCTAACGAAGACGGCGATACCACCACTGTATTGTTTAATCAATTAATGAATTTACCAGCTGTGCTTCTTAAAACTGCCAAAGCGTATATCACAAAAGCAAGTATATTATTAAAAAGTCAACAAAGTAGCTGCAAGATTTATAACGTAAGCCAGTTGATCACGAAACCAACTCGTGCATCTTAAGCAATAAAACTTGCAGGAAAACATTCCAGAAATCATATTTCCCGACAGAGTCGCAGTGGAAATAAGCAAATATTGTCACACGTTTAACTAACAATAAAATCCCGCAAAGCGCGATAAATTCCTCAGGCTTCCAAGCGATTAGCTGTACTCGAAGTGTGGCGTGCGCTTCCTTACGGTAACTTATAAAACACGGGGAAATGCGATAGTGTCACTGGTCGACACAATACCTACAAAGAAACCCGCTACCTTAAATAACCACGACAAAGCAGGAGCAACGAGAAAGACAAGGAGGAGAACATACCAAGGAGACCCGTGATAAAGGATTGTATTTATGGAAGCAAGAGTGGGTAAATTTTAAATTTAGATAGCGCTCTCTCACTGTTTTGCAAATGGCAACCATGTGGGGAGATTCTGTTGGCCATTTGAATATTTTTGACTGTTTCTAGGGACTTTTATATACTTTGTTATAACATTTTAGTGGATACAAACTCTAGCAAGCAGATAAACAATGACTTCGGTAGAATGAGTAGAATTTAAAAAAATACCATTTTTATTTTTACTGCTCTCGCCACTACATCCCACAGTGAAGTTGGCACCCCCATACTGACAAAAATGACGGGTTTTTAGCAAATAAATATTTATAATTAAGGGGTACTTTATTCATTCAATTATTGCAACCTTACAACAAATATAATTTAATTTTTAATATGAAATGTATTTTATTCATTCAGTTATATTATTTATTTGACCGTGATTTATTTCATTTAAATTTAATTTAATTTTCTCAAATAAACTAGTATATTTATGTTTAGTATTTTAAATTGAGATTTTTAATAAATAAATTTATAATTTTATGAAATATTTATTTATTTCCTACAAATATGTAATTGTTTTGAATTAATTTCATAATACATTTATATTTATTACACTGAAAAATAGTTTTTATTGTATGAATCTACATTTATTTGTCACAACTAAATATTATTTGTGGCAAAATAATATATCCATTGAGTGAACAATGGTCTATTTGTCAAATGACGATTTTAAGTGAAGTGACGTGTATGTATGGAGTTATAGATATTTGCTTTGCACTTTTCAGTGTATCTTTTATACCAAGGCACATGCATCGGTACCTGTTCAGACAGTGTATTTATACTTTTATATACGTTAATATTCTTAATGATGTAATTTGTGAGTTAATAAAAAAAATTGTGTACGAAAAAATTAAACATACTAGTCTTTATTTAATTATTTTCTTTCAATTTTAATCTATTTAGAGTGGACAGGTTATTTAGTTCAAATAAATTATTATATATCCAATAGTAATGAAATAAATTTAGCGCAATTAAAATAATTCTTAACATAAATAAATGCATAGTTCTTATGAAATAGAAGATATAATTGATCTCAATATATATTTATTTGAGACAAATAAATGCTTCAAATAAATTATTACATTGCTTCAATTGTAGATATATTTGGATTTATTCAAGCTTAGGATTTGTTTGTAAGAAATAAATTTACAGTTCGCGTAATTATATTTTTTTTTGTCAGTGTAGGAATTAAAAGAAAAACTATTGCCTAATTTTGCCCAAATTATATCCAGTTTTGTCCAACTCTTAATTTTTGCCCAGACCCCCATAATCCATAATTCAAAAGTCGATTTTCTATGGTGTGGCACCCCCATAAGCGAATACGACAAAATCAACTCCGACATAAATTAGGTTAGGTTAGGTTAAGTTAGGTTAGATTAATTGGAATATATTTTGGGAACCTTCCTTGGAAATTGTTGACGAAAAATTGTAGGTCTTAATGTTCCATACATTTATTTGGAAAAATATACATTTGTTGAACGTTTCGGGTTCACATTAACCCATCATCAGATCCCATCAAAAGATGAAAAGAATTTTATACAATTCAAAATCCATTGATTATATCTTCTAAGTTTCATTTTTATATATGAATTAATCCTTACAGGATCTATTGATAACCATTGAAGAAACGAAAACTAGAAAAACTAAAGCGAGCAACGCCCCATGTCATCATGCCTTCGGGGCTCTGGGTTCGAATACCACTAAGGCATGGATGTGTGTGAATGTGAACCCACTCTGAAATTGGAATTTAATCCTGTGGGAGAGTTTAAAAAAAGGATAGTTACTTGGATTTGATTAGACTATATTTTAAAAAATAAACTGTCATAATTAGAGTAAAATCGCTAATCCTAAAATAAGGATTAACTTAATCTCTTTTGTGACTCGGGCTGTAAATGGCGCGAGGTATTGTGTTGGCCACACCAGATTTTTTCTTTTTGGTATGACCCCATTATGACATTCGTTACCTACTACTAAATGAAATTATAAACAGATCTCTTTGGAAGAAATTCTATATAAGAAGTAAAGTTCTGTTATACTCGAAATCGAACCATATCGGAACTAATAAATCTTTTTTCAAAAAAAAAACTTGATTGTCTTCTTACAAATTTTTCATGCGATTTCCATCGTTTATTCCGAACTCCGATTAAGATTAATCAAACCTCTTTTGTTCCGTTAGAAAGCCTAGAAGTTTACGGCCTTAGAAATGCTTGCACTAAATAGAAATTAAAAGCAATTCATTGCGCATAATGTCGTAGTGTTCTCGTGTTAATTATGTCCTCGTTTCGGCCCTGCGACTTGGCAACAACATTTCATTTATTCTCGAATGGATGAGTTAGGAGAATGATTCGTTGTTTGCAGATTGCGACTGATATTTAATAAAGTAAAGGAAATGATTGTAATTCTGGAGAATGACTAATAACTTCCAGACTTTTATTTAACATTCTTTTCTGAAACTTCAAAGGAAAGATTATTTTAATGAGATTAGTATTCAATAAGACAGGAAATATTTTAAGGCGATAAAGAGGAAGTGAAAATAAAAATAAAAACAAGATTGTAATTAAAGAAAAAGCTTTTTCTCAGTAAATATTATATGGATACTGGACAGTGATACCCGAGTTTTTAATTTAATGTGCTTCTCGCGGTGCTTGTTTATGATGTTAGAGTGTTAAGAGTTATTAGTAGATTTGCTTAGGCCCTGTAAATCATAGTTAGATTCATAGTTTTTTCCATTTACATATTTAGTTTTGGACTCAGTGTCAGCTATGACGTCATGCCCGGCACTAGTTGTTGTTATAACACGTGCGTAGTGCATTTTAAATTAAACGTGATGTAAAATTCCAGTGCATGTTTATTAGCTGTCACTTTCAATACAGAGGTTATGTAGCTATGGATATCACTACACAAGAAACGTTTTTAATAATTCATCTATTATTAACAAAGTTACATCCATTGTACTCACGTACACACACACAACATATATGAATTTGACAGAATACACTGGAAAGAACTGACGATCATAGTAAGTGCAACGCAATTAGTGCGCACTGATAATGTAAATGGAAAACGATTTATGCAGTGCAAAAAATGCGCACTAAATATGTACATGGAAAACGCTATAAGTATCAAATATATATATATATATATATATATATATATATATATATATATATATACCGTGTGTCTATCTTAAAGGTGTACATAGGAGATTAACATGGGAAATCAGTTTTTTGCAGAGTCCTGCTCGTCTAATTATTTTAAGCAAAAACGCGTCAAATAAAAGTTTTAGAGAATAAATTTCTGCATCTAAATCAATAAACAGAATCACCTTTACATGCTTTGTAACGACAGAAATTAATTATGAAAATGTCGAAAATTACGTTGAAAATATCGACAGCCATGGAATTGAACAAAAAATAAATAAATGCTTGACGATTTATCAAATTGTCAGAAACGTCAAATAAGTTAACTTACGTTGTGACAGATAAAACGTCAAGCATTTATTTATTTTTTTGTTCAATTCCATGGCTGTCGATATTTTTAACGTATTTTTCGACATATTTAAAATTAATTTCTGTCGTTACAGAGCATGTAAAAGTAATTCTGTTCATTGATTTAGATGCAGAATTTTATGCCCTAAAACTTTTATTTGACGCGTTTTTGCTTAAAATAATTAGGCGAGCAGGAAACTGCAAAAAACTGATTTCCCATGTTAATCTCCTATGTACACCTTTAAGACAGACACACGGTATATATATATATATATATATATATATATATATATATATATATATATATATATATATATATATATATATATATATATACCAAGTGCGTGAACGCTTGGTTCCCGGATAGAATGATTCCGGGAACCAAGTTCACGCACGTGGTTTGTACAATATATTTCGTACGAATAGTATAAAACTAATAATTAGTAATTTGTGTACAAATAATTTTATATATTAAAACTTTATTACATAACACTGCTTTGTAGCTAATTTCAGGGTGAAACTTCAAATTTGAATTCCAATTATTTTAATGTTTTTTTTAATGTAATGTAGTGTTAATCATGGTATCTAAATAACTATTTATTACTTACCAAATATTTCACTATATAGCAAATTTAAACTTAATAAACTTGTTCAATTTCTTATTGTTTTGTTACAATTTACATTACGTTTGTTGGTTATGTTTTACCGACTTCCCGAGTTATTAAGCGAAATAATGTTTGACAAACTATACTTTTTTATTATAAATATATGTCTTTAACAAATGCTTTAGAAATAGGCTTATCTAGTGGAGACCTGGGAAATTGACGTTTCGGACGTTGCTTAGGCGATGCGAAACAACACATTTCAATGCATGAGTACAAAAAATTATTTAACACTTAATAAAAAATCAGATGCGGCTAGCACATGACCTGCCGTCAATTCCATGTTTAAAATAACAATGGGCTTGAAGTAAAGTATCACTTCCGGTTGATTATTTGTAAACAAAATCTAATTTGTTGTTTCAATAAATAGAAAAGTCTGCAATACGAAATTTTTATTATATTTTATTTTGTTTTCCCTTGAATATCTGTTCAAGGGCTCCAAATTAAGTAACATTTCCGGTTTATCATATATAGTCAAAATCTAATATGGTATTTCATATTATGTACAAGTTTTCAATACCAAATTTGAGAAATTTTTGATCATATTTTAAATACATTTTTTCAAGAAAATCTGTTTACAATTCCCAGTAAAGTACCACTTTTGGTTTATCAATTTTATCAAAAATTTAATGTCATTCTCATTAATATGAACGTCTTAAATACCAAATTTGAAAAGTTTTGGATTATATCAATATAATTTTCACGAAAATCTGCTCAGAGCTTCAAGTAAAGTATCGCCAAATCTAATATGTTAGTCTCCTTAAATACTAAAATTAAAAAGTTTTGGATTATATTTTAATAGAGTTGTCCATTAAACACTGTTATGGGCTTCAAGTAAAGTATTTCTTCCGGTTTTTCAATATTAAACCCAGAATCTAATCAACTCTTTATATGAATGCAGAAAGCTTAAATAGAGAAAATAGAATTTTTTGGAAGTTTGATATAAGAGTTATTGTGGAAAAAAATCGTCATACAATAACAGATGTCATTGTAAAAATTGTAAAAATGTCTTGTGGGGACCCGTGCTTACTGAAAATATTACCTCCCTTACCTACGGTATGACGGGAGGAAAAATGGCTTTATTACTAGTGTAACTAGGCAACAGTCGTAAGAATAGTTGTGTATTGCATAGTGTATGTAATATTCATATCGCTAAAATCAGAAATCTAATGGACTAAAAAATTATGTAGGGTACTATTTTAAAAAATATTATTTTGTTCTACCGTTTGAGAACCACTGATTGAATTTTCTGTTTGTTATTAATTATACATTGGCCCCTTATTCTTAATCGAATTTTGTATATAACATTTTTCTCTAAAGTTATTATAGTTAACCCAAAAAGCACTGTTTGTTTTAAAGAACATACCCTGTATTGTAATCCAGATTTCAAAAAACATCTAATAAGTATAAGACTGACAAAAATTAATTCGAAGTATGTAACTTTATGCAGCTTATATTATTTGACAGACTTGTCAGCATAGTGCGCTGACTCTTGTTAACGGCTTAACATATGTCGCATAGTTTGGCGTGGGAAGTTTACTGTTCATTTGGTATACAGACAACCTATATTCTACTTGCTCAGTCTCCAATATGGGTCAGTATTGTTCGATTTGTAGTTATAATCGAATTACGACATATGAAACCGAACTGCTCACATGTTGTGGAAAGATAATGGAATTATTTGAAAATTAAAGTAGAATAAGATATATTTCTGTTTTCTATAAATTAATTTCTAACAAATATCATAAAAATGGTATTCCTCAAACATGATATAGAATGAAGTGCGGTACCTGTGGCAGCCATAATTAAAATTCAATGTTTAACTTCTTGCTACTTTTAAGTAAATAATTTTATAAGTTTTAATTTTTACAGAGTTACATCAAGCCTGTATTAGTATCTCACTAAATTTAACGATGTTTTTAAATTATATTCTGGATATAATATTTATATAGGTCAATTTTAATAAAGTGGCAACACTATTACATCTCCCCGGTTAAACTGAGTAAATGTAATAAAAGGCTATTATTTTCGAATAAAATGAGTTTAAGAAAAACGGAGGCTATTGTAAAAAATTACAATTAGAAATAAACTTTGATTTTTATATCAATGACATTAGAGAGATACTTTCAGAAACTGGAACTTATTCATAAAAAACAAATTAAAGGCTACAAAAATCTTGTTAATTCTAATTTGGGCTCTCAATTCTTTTTCTTCACATAGTGCCGTATCCCAGTGAAGTTGGCACCCCCATGTAGGAAGAGAAAAAACTATTACATAATTTTGCCCAAGATATGCCCAGTTTTGCCCAACTCTTATTTTTTGCCCAGGCCCCTATAACCCATTAGTCAAAAGTCGATTTTCTATGGTGTGGCATCCCCATAAGCGAATACGACCAAATCAAGTATACAATATAATTTTGCCCAAGTTATGCACAGTTTTGCCCAACCAAAAAAATCCAATCCACGTAAGTAACATTATTGCAAAAATTCCAAACAAAAAATGGAGTATGCTAGAAATTTTTTTAAAAAAAGTTAAAATATATCCTTTAAGTTTTGTCCAGTTTTTCCCAATCTACATTTTCGCTGACGGAACATATACAGGCTGTTCATTTTAAATGGGCCACCATTGCTACATCGAGAACTATAAGAACTACAAAGACAGTTAAATTGGCAAACAATTTCTGTTTCACAAGACAAATTTTAAGAAAAGAAAATTTTTTTTTGTACCTGTGGTTCTCAAAATATGAAACCTAACTTTTTAATTTTTTGAGAAAAATGCATGTATAGTTTTATATTAATTTGATTAAAATATGGCTATGAGTCATATATGGAAAAAACGAATACTTGTTATTTTTTTTTCAATTACAAGAACAAAACATTCACTTCTTTCAGTCAAGGCGCTCTAATTATATGTAATAAGAATAACGTGTGTTCATTTTTTCCATTCGTGGCACTTTCATTATAGCCATATTTTAATAATTAAACTAATATAATGCATTTTTCTCAAAAAAAAAAAAATCGTTATAAGGGTATAAAATGTTATATCACTGAATTCAGAATAAAATTCTCTAACGAATGAGCAAAAAAAATATATATATTTTCATTTAAAATTTAAAAGTTAGGTCCCGTATGTTGAGAACCACTGGTTGAAAAGAATAATTTTTCTTTTCTTTAGATTTGTCTTGTGAAATAGAAATTGTTTGCCTATATAACCCTCTTTGTAGCTCTTATAGTTCTCGAGACAGCAATGGGGGCCCATTTAAAATGAACACCTGTATAAGCGAATGAGTCAAAATAGACAAACACATGGGTAAATTCCGGTAGCACCCCCATAAACAAAACTACAGAAATGGTTAGGTTAAGTTAAATTAGGTTAGGTAGATACTTAATCAAACACACGCACGCACGTGAAAATGTTAAAATTGGATTCTAGGGACCTTTAAACGTGGTCATTTACCAAAATCTCGATATATGATTTTTAGTACGAACCCTATACCTCCCTTACCAACGGTAGCGGGAGGTAAAAATCCGGGGGCAATAATGGTTCAACTTTAAATACACTTTTCAATATTTTCATCAAATAAATGTTTACATTGCTTTTTGGCAAGAAAATTACTGACAATTGGAGAAAACCTCAAATAAAACATCTTTTATTTTTGGATTATTCCCCACTGAAAGTTGTTCATCAAATTTAGAGATGACGGTTAAACGCTATTACATTTACCCCTACAAATTTAATTCTTAAAATTTCCATCTACCACCTCAAGATCCAAGTAAGGAATGCCAAGACCGTACCAAGAATCCCTCTAAGACACTGACTCCAGAATATTAACACCTAGCTAACAATGCAACACCCAACAAGTGTGTAATAATTAACCGCTCCTCGGTTACACATCCGTGATGAGCCCCTGTGGAATAAATCGCGATGTCGATAGCCGAGGAGCCGAATGGAACCGCAGAATTTAGCGGCATCCCTCGTCATTTCAATAATGTAACCGAGCCAGCATCAGCTCTGGCCGTGGAAATCCCTGATGCTGTCCGCTGATTCTGACCGCTCTCATTCACCTTGTCATTAATTTAACCGCGTGAATTGTCCACCAACAACCAAGACAGATGGAATTTACTATGGAGACAACGGAGGGTCGGAAGGCAAAAAGGGGACTTCGAATCCCAAATCTCAGAATCTGATGAATATACAAATGGTTTTGAAATATGTACGAGGGTCACGCCAGAATTATTGAGAACAAGACATTTGGTTCATATTTTTTAGAATTTCGGCCTACCTACCTGATATTGTCACCAATAGGGAAAAGAAGCAGACGAAAACCAACAGAAACGTGGAAAAGAAAAACAGAAGACGAGCTAAAGAAAATGGGCAAATCGTGGAGCGAACTGCCCAGAATAGCAAGCAGCAAAAATAAATGGAAAAAAATGGATGTCCTATGCTCCAAAAGGGAGTGAAAGGAACATAATATATATATATATATATATATATATATATATATATATATATATATATATATATATATATATATATATATATATATATATATATACCTGATATTCGTATCTTCTTATGAAATATTATATTTAACATTACTCCAATTTTTTCCTTTTCTCTAATGCAATTTTTATTTGTTACACTGTAATAAAATATTAGTGCCGTTTGCTGTGTACCCAACCTTGTTTATATGACAGTTCATGTCTGTTTCAGTTTTATTGTTCTGTCGGTTTCGTTTTTACCAAATATGTTACATACTAAACTCTGGTCCCGAAAATACTGCCATTTGAAATGTTTTGACTGGGTTCGAAAATAAAAAGTGAGGTTAAGTATAGTAATACAATATTTTATAATTGATTTATTAATATGCTTCACTTTTCCATATAATAAACTAAGTTTTTATTTATAAAATAAGAATTTAAACCGTACCTTAGACTCAAATTCATTTTAACGACTTCTGTGTAGTTCTAATGTCTAAAACTATATGCCGGGGTCGCGTAAAAAATTGAAATTCCGCCATTTAACGGTACTACTTTTTAGTTTAAAAAGTAAATGTAGAGGTCGCTCAAATTTCTGAAATAGTCTATTGGTCTCCCTCTCTTTTTTTCCCATGGCATTACTTCATAAAATTTTCAAGCATGATCTGTCTTCTTCCATTCTATTAATTAATCTACTTGTATTTCTTGAATGGTGTGGTTTATTGTTTTTCGTATGATTCATTTTTTTTATTATTTTATCAAAACGTTTTTCCATGTATTTTTCTAAAGAATTGAATTTTCATATGTACAATAAAACTTTTAAAAGATGTCCGAACAAGGTCATCTACGAATTGTATGAATTAAGATTTTGTTTTATCAAATTCAATAGTGTCGTTCACTTATAGTATGTTCCGTAACGCAACCGGTTCGACCAGGTTTACGATTTTATGTTCCGTAAGTTCTGAAATTATTTACCGGTTTCTATTTGAAACGCGATTCCTGAAAAAAGTTGGTAAAAAGTCGGACCACGGCAACCACGAAATAATCCTGGTTTCTCTGGTATTTTTACACCCACTACCGCTACCTTCAAACGCCATCATAACAAAATCAAACGATATACGTCAATATCAAATTTCTAAACCGCGCATTAGGGTATTACTAATAATTATTATAGACGTAAGTATGAAAATATTATTTATATTGGTTGTGTTATTATTATTGGCATTAAATGTAATAAAATGTTCAATTTCGTTGTCATATGCAATACTATCATTCATTTGGTTCATTTTTTTTTTTCGGTTGTGCCAATTTTAAATGTCATATGATTCAATGTCAATCTGTCCCGAAATACATCAAAATATTTAGGAACCGTGTACTCGGAATCAAAATACTGGTTTTTTTAGTTTACTTACGGAACATAGTATAAGATTTTGTTTTGTCAAATTCAGTAGTGTCGTTCACTTAGTTTTTATGAGGGTACTTAAGACAATACTATTCTTTTATTATTATAAATATATATACCGTGTGTCTGTCTTAAAGGTGTACATAGGATATTAACATGGGAAATCAGTTTTTTGCAATTTCCTACTCGCCTAATTATTTTAAGCAAAAATGCGTCAAATAAAAGTTTTAGAGCATAAAATTCTGCATCTAAATAAATAAACAGAATTACTTTTACATGCTTTGTAACGACAGAAATTAAATACGAAAATGTCGAAAATTACATTGAAAGTATCAACAGCCATGGAATTGAACAAAAAATAAATAAATGCTTGACGTTTTATCAAATTACCAGAAACGTCAAATAAGTTAACTTACGTTGTGACAGATAAAACGTTAAGCATTTATTTATTATTTGTTCAATTCCATGGCTGTCGATATTTTCAACGTAATTTTCAACATTTTCATAATTAATTTCTGTCGTCACAAAGCATGTAAAGGTAATTCTGTTTATTGATTTAGATGCAGAATTTTATGCCCTAAAACTTTTATTTGATGTGTTTTTGCTTAAAATAATTAGGCGGGCAGGAAATTGTAAAAAACTAATTTCCCATGTTAATCTCCTATGTACACCTTTAAGACAGACACACGGTACCTATATATATATATATATATATATATATATATATATATATATATATATATATATATATATATATATATATATATATATATATATATATATATATATATATATATATATATATATATATATTAAGTGCGATGCATTCAGTAATATATTATATGAATTTAAATTTTTAATTCTTCGAAAAGAAAAAAAAAATAACTTTTGTGTTTTTGAAAACGGGTTGACAAACTGTAGGCGATCTTTGAATTAGGCGCTTATGAGGCGTCATCTGCTACATATATATATATATATATATATGTAGCAGATGACGCCTCATAAGCGCCTAATTCAAAGATCGCCTACAGTTTGTCAACCCGTTTTCAAAAACACAAAAGTTATTTTTTTTTTCTTTTCGAAGAATTAAAAATTTAAATTCATATAATATATTACTGAATGCATCGCACTTAAATTAACAATTAAATAATTATTCATCTTTTGTCAGCATTAACATAACTTCCATTATCTCGTATTTCGTGTCATCAGATTCTATTAAATATATGATAACCAAACTCCATACGTCCATGAATAATTACCGCAAGATAGAATTTATATTTGCATGAACAGAGTATGAAGTGATGAATTCAATAGCTCGTTTACAGTATCACGTATGTCTTCGGCGAGCTGATGCATATTTAACACAAAGTACACATAACTTGAGCAGTTGGCGGCGTACTGATGACATTGCTTTCATTCTAAATTTCATTCCAGACAGAGCTCGTGATATTCTCTGTCAAAACTTCAAATATTTTAATATGAATAATGGAATGCTCAGTATGTAGGTCATATGAATAGGATATTTTTTTGTATTTGATTTGTTGGCCCAGAAAGATCAATAGGATTTATTTATAACTACATCGGCTAGTTTTACATTTTTAATTGTTTTGTTATGATCATTTTATAGTTTATTATTTATTTATTGACGCTGTGACAACTTTTCATACACAAGTTATTTCGTAGTGGGAAATAAACGAGTAAACTATAAAAAGTTAAGGTGTCTATATATGTTCAGAGTAGATCCGAACACGAAAGTCAAATTTCTCAGTAATAATATAACAAGAGAGTGAGAATAAATAGAAAAATCTGGAAAATTATTTTCTAATTTATTGAATTCCCGAATTATATTTAATTAGATTATTTTTTGATCCACAAGTTTCGAACAACGGAATCAGGCTGTCATGCTATTGTAATGCTTACTGTCGTTATTAACTAGCTTCATTCATTTAAATGTCTCAGTTGGTAAGTCTGTTTTGACAATTAGAACACACTTTGACAATGCAAAATAAATAATCAAAAGATATAATTCTAGAAGTGGTTTCTATATTTTTTGGTTTATTTCATGATCAGAAATAGCACAAAATTAGTCTTTTTCGCTCATTTTACTTAAGTGTTAATTACAATCTGACATGTCCACAAAAACAAAAGCTACAGAAATTATTCCCGGGAATCATCTCTAGAGCTTTATTCTCAGTATAATAATGACAGGATTGGTTAAAACGCAGACACGTGTCACAAAATGGAACATTTAATTGGTTGTAAGAAATGTGTGTAAGTGGATGGATGTGATTGATAAGGTGCTAAAAGAGAGAAAGTTTCCGAGTGGGAAGAGAAGAAGAGCGTGTATGAATGCGATTATGAATGTGGCCGAGGCGAAAGAAGTGTGCTTAGACAGGAATGTATGGTGAAGGATGATTGTTTCCTAACTATTATTGTGGTCCGGTTGCGGTATTTCGCAACCGAAAATCGGTCACTTTAATATGTTAAGAATGAGGAATATATGTTGTATGATGTGAGGTTATTAAGAATGTTGTTGAAAGAGAGAGTGATTTTTTTTGTGGTTGATATTATTATTATTATTGTTTCGGGTTTGTGCTAACCTCGGTGCTAACCCACTAAGTGGGAAATGCTTGATATTAAGTATGTACAGTTTGTTCATAGATATAAGAAAATCTACCTGGGTCACTAATGACTGTGGCAAACCGCCCCACAGCATGCGGTCCAAGAACCGATTGAAGGGGCCGGATTACAGAAAAAATGAACTTTACTGTTATTTTTCGTAACTCTGCAATTAAAATTAAAAATTTCTATACTTAACGGTAATTCTATCATTATCATAAAACAAGATTACTGTTTAACCAACTATAGGTTTTGTTTAGAATCATACAGCTACATAGATAATCCCTTTTCTAAATGAATACTTTATAAAGGATAAGTGAAAAATATGAGTTCAGTTGAATCGAATCTGTTTTTGAAACAACTACTTGTTCTAAATTAAAAGAAGTCAAAATGTGGAGACCATGGGATGAACAAGAGGACGTCGTCGAGTTACATTTTTGTAATGACAGTGACATATAGGTTCATAGTAGATTGATAATTCTAAAATTGTGTTATTTTTATGTTGATTTTTAACATTCTTTATAAAATATTATGTATATGACAGTGACATACATGCAATAGCAAATAAATAATTCTAAGATTGTTATTTTTATATTGACTAGTAACTTTGTTAATAAAAAAAATTGTGTATTATAATATGTTGTGTTTTATTCCATGAAAATCAACAAATTACCTCGGGAAAATAAATTTTCAATTATTCTAAATCCATCACTGGAAATTTTTACATTTTTGCAACCATAAATTTTCTTTAATCCACTTAGGGTTTACTCACTCCAGGGGTCTAATGGGAATAGTTTTCTTATATCTATGAACAAACTGTACGTATGTAAAATTATGGACTCTCGAGCAAGAATTTTACTAAACTTATAAAATAAAATGAAATACAATTTATAATTATTGCAAGTATATTCAAAAGTGAGAATAAAATCACACCTGCCCTCCGCTTATGACGTCATGTTGGATTGCCTAATGGGGACATGATTTTAGAATTTTACTGTTGCCATCTATTGAGTTGTGAAGTAACCTTTTAGACAAAGAAGACAAGCTCGAAGAAAGAAAAAGCATGACCTCTTGGGTAGTATCTAAAACAGTATTTAAATGTGTTGAATAATTTTGTGTTTCGTCATTTTTTTTAGAATTTATCTTAAGCTAACAAATCATTATTATAACAAAACTGATTACTCATACATACGTCAAACACCACCGCAAAATAAAATAGCAAATTTTAAATCGGATAAGGACAAAACGTTGAGAAGAGAAGAGAGGACTTGATAATACAAATCTATCTCTTTCTTCGAGCCTGCCGTCTCTTTCTAAAGACATAGAGTACTGGAGGGGAGAATGTGTGTTGTGTGTTTCTCTTCCTCAAAGTAGAAGCATTCAATAATTCAAAAAAAAAAAATCTTTACACCGTTTCGATAATTTTTTACCGCTTAATTTTTGATTGTCGCATATAAGCATACAAATGATACATATAGCTCAAGTTACAACATACGGAAACAAACGCTGCGTAAAAATAAAACGATCAAGACAAACACGTTGTTAGAAACATATATGATTTCACTATTCATACTCTGCAATCAGGTGATTACATATAGTAGGTTCGAATGCGAGTGTACTAAACTTGTAACCATAAACACATCAACGTAACCCTGAAGCTGGATTAATAGAATCCAAAACGTCGGTTTAGTTGAGATTTTTCTTTAAATAAACAATCAAACAATTGACTGCTTTCTCCAATATTTTCACTTCCCTCTATAATATACATAGTATGTATATTAGTATGGTACATTTATTTATTTATTTTTTATACAAATTAACCCTTATTCCCCTCTATAAATTTGCTTTGTGTGCCGCTGTATATATTCATAGAGGTAGTGAGTAAGTCGGATATGCATTTTCTGCACGTTTATCCGCCAGCCGTTAACATTTCCGGGCAGGACGCGCTCGGAGCCTGAGTCCGGGTCCGGAGGCTCCTGGATGGATGTCACGAGGGACGCCGCAACGTCGTGACGCTGTGCACAGCGTAGAATGCTTAGCGACGCTGTCACAATGTTCCGGCGAGTGTGTGCATACAAAGATGTTAAAAGATATGCGAGATGGCGAGTTTAAAAACGCGAATTTCGAGGATGATTTAATTTTTATAAATAATATTGTTGCGATATGTTAATGAATATGTTTGTATTTATTTGTAAATACATATCAGGGTTGACCGACTTAATTTTGTTGCCAACTTAAGGCCTCCACTGTATAGTAATAAATCAGGGTATGAGTTATTTATATTAAAATTACATCAAAGTTTAAAAAGTTATTAGTTTTTAAAATATAAGAGTTTTAATGATAATTTACTATACTCCAAATTCATACTATTTTAAAAATTTGTAATATCGCCTTTTTGAAGTTCGGAATCCATTTTCAATTAAATGAATGTTAAATATAATGAAAGTACCTACACCAAATAACACTTGTTTTGAATTTATCATGCAATGTCAGATAATTTTTTGTTACGTTTGTACACTTAGAAAAAGATATAATTACGTGAACTGTAAATTTATTTGTTACAAATAAATCCTAAGCTTGAATAGATCCAAATATATCTACAATTCAAGCAATGTAATTATTTATTTGAAGCATTTATTTGTCTCAAATAAATATATATTGAGATCAATTATATCTTCTATTTCATGAGAACTGTGCTTTTACTTACGTTAAAAATTATTTTAATTGCGCTAAATTTATTTCATTATTATTGGATATATAATAATTTATTTGAACCAAATTTAAATATCTATATCTCATAACCTGTCCACCCTAAATAGATTAAAATTGAAGGAAAATAATTTATTCGTACACCATATTTTTATTAACACACAAATATAATCCTTAAGTATATTAATGTACATATAATAAAAAATTATAAAAGTATAAATACACAATCTGTACAGATACCGATGCATGTGCCTTGGTATAAAAGATACACTGAATACTGAATGCAAAGCAAATATCCAAAACCCCACTCAAGTAGTATATTTTTCACTGTTTCGTCACCCATATTCACTACTTTTTAGCACACGAATGAAAAACAAATCGCCAGAAATGAACACTGTCACAAATGAGCACCACCATAAACAAGATGCAACGTACAACAAATGAACAAGTCCATACAAGTCATACTTTACTTAAAATCGTCATTTGACAAATAGAACATTGTTCACTTAATGGAAATATTATTTTGCCACAAATAATATTTATTTGTGACAAATAAATATAGATTCATACAATAAAAACTATTTTTCATTGTAATTAAGATAAAGTTTACACAAATATATTATGAATTTAATTCTAAACAATTACATATTTCTAAGAAACAAATAAATATTTCAGAAAATTATAAATTTATTTATTAAAAATCTCAATTTTAAATGCTAAACATAAATATATTAGTTTATTTGAGAAAATTAAATTTAATTTAAATGAAATAAATGACGGTCAAATAAATAATATAACTGAATGAATAAAATACATTTCATATTAAAGATTAAATTGTATTTGTTCCAAAGTTGCAATAATTGAATGAATGAAGTACCCCTTAATTATGAATATTTATTTGCTAAAAACCAGTCATTTTTCTCAGTGTATGAAAGTGAAAGATATGTAGAATGACATAGGTATTTTTTATTATGAACCACAATAATTATTTTGTATCACTATTCTAGAAACTACATTTTTGCGAATGTGAATATATTTAAATACGAGAACTCGCAAAGCAGTTTCTGGACGTATGATACACAAGATATTTTGTGCCGAATTCTTACTAACTTTATTAAATGTATTTGATTTATTGCCTAAATATGAAATACTACAGTTTTATTATGTTTGTAACATCAGAAGATTTGAATAATTTCAAATGTCATGGACTTACAAATATAACTTGAAAAATTTTGCATTGCAAGATCAAATATGATTACTTACCTTTAGCTTAAAATGTGTTCATTTAAGTTACAAGTAAAAATTTAGTATTAAGAATGGTAAACCAGAATAATACCGATTTGTAACCATAAAAACTTAGGTAGTACATTACACTCGACATTACAGCACTGTTAGAGAGAAAACTACGTCACAGATTATTAAAAATAGTTATTTATGCAACAAGTGTGTAAAGTAGTACTTTTTTGGTCGAGTGCGATGTTTTACGCATGAGGCGCACGAGATAAAAAAACACTATTTTACACACGTGCTGCATACAACATTTTTCCTACATCCGAAATGTTAGTGATGTTTTTCATATTACAGAGAGTATACAGGCATCCAGCAACTTCAAATACTGTTAGTACTCTTTCTCATAATACTGCAGAAAATGTAACTTAAACTCTTAGAAGAATCTCAGACAGAATTGAATTAGTCTTCTATAATTGTACAAATTTAATTTACATTTAATATTAATATTAAAATTAGATTAGATGTCAAAAAATTGTTAATGTTCTTAAAAATTAGTTTTTTTTTCAAACGTTGTAGAATTGGCATTTTTTGTGACTTGATTCACAAGGTAGAAGTTTCATTTCTATGCCGCTGGAAATTTCTACGCCGGCGGAGTAGAAATAGCTAATTTCTACACCGCCGGAGCACAAATAGCTAATTTGTACGCCAGCGGCGTCTAAATAAAATAAATAAATATCCATAAAAATTACATAGAATTAGCGAATGAAAAGAAAAGTAGTGCGTTTGAAAAAAAAAATAATGGATCATTCGGAATAAAAGTGTATTTGTGTGCCTCGCATGCAATTGTGCGACTCGTTACGCTCGTCGTGCAAACTTCCATGCTCACCCCTCAAAGTATCACTTTTACTCCTAATAACGCAATATACTATGGTACTCAATCTGTTAAAAAATTATTACATTTGTTTACATTAGGTTTGTTCGTTCCGCTACCCTGCGTCTACCGCAAACCGCGGCGGTGAAATTTGCTGTTCTTTTCGGTTCGCGGTTCACTGTAAAGTCACTAGATTCTGTTCGTTCCGTTTTTCTAGTAACTTGCGGTGAAACGCCGCGGCAGCTGGCGGTGATAAATTTTACAGTGACTCATGACTCGGTGGTATAAAAATAATCGGCGGTAATGTTCGCGTCTACATATGAAGTGCCAGTATGACAGTGTTTGACAAATAAATACTAGGAAAAAAATATTATTTTTTCAATAAGTATACTATGTAATGTTTCAGTTTTAGAAATTGAAATACATTTGTAAAATATATAAATGTCAGTGTCATATGAATTATGATTTGTAATAAGGTAAATTTAAATAACAATAGTACATAATTAAAATAATGGAAAATGGAATAATACATTTTTACTGAGTATCCTTTATAATTAATAGTCTGAAGTATCTTAGAAAATAATTTAACGCAAACGGATCGAACAGAAAAATAATTTTTAGTAACTTAAATTATTACCGCGGCGATTGGCAGTGAATCGCAAAACGCAGCGACAATTACTGCCGCGTTTTACGGTAAAATGTAGCATAGCGGAACGAACAAACCTAGTGTATATTAATAAATTTTCTTACTTTCATTCATTTACTACCTAGTTATCTACTTGTCAGGTAAACTAACCGAATTTATTGTTGCCTAGCAACGCTTATTTACTTTTCACGCACTAGTGCTTGAAAAGTGACTCTTTACACACTGTAAAGAACGTGTGAAAATTACTTTTCACGCACGGTTGTAGGAAAAATATGTTACGGCTTAACGAATTAAAACTTCTAGAACAACAGATGAATTTCAATTTAGATGAAATTTTATAAAAAAAATAGTGGTATGCCCCATTTGAATTAAATGTCGCTTAACAAAACCCTCTAAGTTTCATTACCCGTGTCTTCATTGCGTGTTCATAGCTTCCCCGTAACCAAAATTCAATTCCCATATCATTGCCTGTACCTCACTCGTTAATTTCAAACATCGTTCGTCACATGTTGTACACAGTGCGCGGCAATCACGGTAGGCCATGAGCGACTCCAACGCCAACGCATCATCGCAACCGCACTGTGAAATTACCCGCCAATAATACCACTTTCAGACTCTAATTGGATCCAGTGACTCCGCGGAGAAAAAGGCTTTGATGATAGTGTGGCAAGGCCTGATGGGGTTGACAATGCAGTCATGCAGTTTGTTTAATGAATGATTGCGGAGTATTGATATTGATAAATACAAGGGTAGTTGTATGGAACAATGGAAAGCGTGTAGCAATAATTGAGTGGAATCATTAAGGCCAACGCGCACTTCAGCGACCGAAGCGAAGAGAAGTTTTTTCATTAAATGTATTCTTATGTGTATACGCGCACTTTGGAGCAGCGAAGAGCAGAGCAACGAAACGACTATTCACATAAGAATACATTGAATGAAAAAACTTCTCTTCGCTTCGCGTCGCTCAAGTGCGTGGCGGCCTTTAATGTCGTATCCTTTTAGTACTCCTTTTAGTATGACTGTATTCACGGACCGGCTCTAATTATAATACGATATAATATAAGAAGAGTTAATTTTCAAATAGATGTAAATTCGTTTTCTACCTCCCGCTACCCTTGGTAAGGGAGGTATAGGGATCGTGCTAATAATTGCATATCGAGATTTTGGTAAATAACCACGTTTTAAGAATCCAATTTTAACATTTTCACGATGATGTCTGTGTGTGTGTGGATCCTTCACTCTAACTCAAATATTATCATTCATAAAATTTTGAAACTTTGTATTTCGAACTTTTTCTTTAATGGAAAGAGCAAATTAGATTTTGATGAAAATCGAATAACCGGAAATGGCACTTTACAGAAACTCAAAATAGTTTTTCTTATTCAAATGTATGTAACTGACAGATTATTTTTGGATTAGTGAGTGCTATTCTATCCCGGTATTTAAAATTGAATCTTCATTTTATTATAGCTCCGGTGGCTCAATAGTTAGAGCAACGCCTTATGTCATGAGTGCCCTCGGGGCTCTGGGTTCGAATCCAACTAAGGCATGGATGTGTGTGAATGTGAACCTACTCTGTAATTGGGATTTAATACTATTGAGGGGTTTAAAAAAAGGTAGTTACTTGGATTAGATTAGACTATATTTTAAGAAATAAACTATCAAAATTAGAGTAAAATCGCTAATCCAAAAATAAGGATTAACTTAATCTTTTTTACAACTCGGGCTGTAAATGGCGGGAGGTATTGTGTTGGCCACACCAGTTTTTTTAATTTTTGGTTTGTTATTCTCATACGGGTGTGATTATTAAATTTTCTACAAGTTTGCATTAATACTTTTTCTGTATATTTTATGGATAAATTTATAAAATTATCAACAATTTAATTCCCGCAGCCTACGCTTCAAACAAACACATCTTCTGGGTTACACACTTCATACATCAAATGTATGTAACTAACAGATAAATGTCATTGTCAAAGAACTCATCATTTGAAATTAATAATAGTAACGTTTAAAAAAGAAAAGTAAATAGAACCATACTTATAAGGAATGGAACTTAATACAGTTTCCAGCATGAGTAAATATGTAAGTATACATATACATACAGAGAATTTATTTTAAAATGTAACATAGGTATGGTTCATCACTTCCATGGTTACTCACTACCGTCAAAAAATGACAGCAATGTAATATTTGCCCATTATAAAATGCAACATTATACATAGTAATACAGCTCAGATGATACCTCCAGAAGACATCACAAATGGTGTCAATTCTTTGTACTACCGACTAGGATATTGCTTTAGTGTGAATGGGCGTATTTTTGAACATTTAGTACATTAAAATAATGAATTGTTGTAAGCCAAAGTTTGTTAAGAAGTGATACATTAAAGTTTTGATTTTTTATTAATCGTATGTTGGCTAATTTCGAAGCTGATTTATTGGAAAAAAGTAGTGATAATACAAAATTAAAAATTTTGTATGTTGCATTTTAAAATGGACGAATATTACATTGCTGCCATTTTTTGACAGTAGTGTGTAACCATGGAAGTGATTGACCATCTGTTGCATGTTAAAATAAATTCTCTGATTTTTAAATTAATAATAATTAAATAACTGGAAGTACTGTGTTGATTTTTTACCTCACGCTACCCTTGGTAAGGGAGGTATAGGGATCGTGCTAAAAATCGCATATCGAGATTTTGGTAAATGACCACGCTTAAAGGTCCCTAGAATCCAATTTTAACATTTTCACGATGATGTCTGTGTATATGTGTGAATGTGTGTGTATATATGTGTGGATCCTCCACTCTAACTCTAATACTATCATTCACAAAATTTAAAACCTTGTACTTCGACCTTTTTCTATTATGGAAAGAGCACATTAGATTTTGGTGTAAATCGGATAACCGGAAATGGCACTTTACTTGAAGTTCAAAATAGTTTATCTTCGAAAAATACCTTCAAATGTTATTTTTTCGAGAATAATGTTTTTATAAAAATTTAAGATTATTAAATTTTCTACAGGTTTGCATTAATACTTTTTCTACATATTTTATGGATAAATTTATAAAATTATCTATATTTTAAATCCCGGAGCCTCCGCTTTAAACAAACAAAACTCCTTGTTTTCGCAGTTATTCAAATCAAATGTATGTAACTGACAAATAAATGTCAATGTCAAAAAACTAATCATTTAAAATTAATAAAAGTAACGTTTTAAAAAGAAATAAGTAAATAGAACAATAGGAATGTTTCTAGCACAAGTAAACATGTAGATATGTATTTAGATAAATAACAATTAACGATTCGCAAAAAAGTTTAAGCTAATCCTCATTTTTGGATTAGTGAATTCTATTCTATCCCAGTATTTAAAATTTAATCTTCATTTTATTATCAAAAAAGGTAATTACTTGGATTAGATTAGACTATTTTTTAAGAAATGTACTGCCAAAATTAGAGTAATATTCGTAATCCAAAAATAAGGATTAGCTTAATATTTTTTGTAACGCGTGCTGTAAATAGCAGGAGGTATTGTGTTGGCCACACCAGATTTTATTTAAAATGTATGTACGAGTACAAATATGGAAATATTCTAAATTATAAATATAAGGCAGAAGGGGCAAAACAACTTGTTCCTGCCAACTTTTGAAGATAATGCACAAATGTATTTCTAATTTTATTGGACAGAGACAAACAATGTCACGACACTATGACGTACCTAGTTTTGTTTTTTCCGAATTTGGTTTATGTTATTTACGAACAGCTGAGAAATAAGAAGAAGGAAGTAAGTACTACGAAAGTAATGGCTTTTCCTTTGCCGAAGTTCAAAGAAAAAGAGAAGAACATAGTTAAAAGAGATCAAGACGAGGATCAAAATAATCAAAATCAAGACAGGACAAGAAGATACATAAAATCATAAAATTAATAGATAAACATAGATGCGGAAACGAAGACAATATATATGAAAAGAGAAGACCGTATTAATGATTGCAGAGATCTTTCCAGACAATTCATTTGTCTATATGTTACTAAATTTATTATATACTGATCAATGTAAAAAATCAAAGCATTAATTAAATGAACAAACAAAAAGTTAACTGCAAGAAACTCAAAAGGTAAACCACCTGTTGAGAAACACTGCTCTACAGAGCTACTTCCCTATGTGAGACCGTTGCCGTTTGATCAGCTGGTATAACTGAACTGGTGGCTCGGGTAAATACAATTTTTATATGCCCAGAAAATAGACACATTCCCTCCAAAAAATTTATACAGCATTTATTACTTATATTTGTACAAAAAATATGTTTGATTTTATACTTATGTATTGTAATTTCTCGGTGGAATTTCAAACAGATCTATATGTATATACTTGTATACGAATATTTGTTTGAAGAATATTATATCTTTCTTAAATGTACCATATTGTCCATATATCTTTCAATATTTGAAAGGATTTCCGCAATAAATACATTAGCTCCTTTTCTTATTAACTTTTTTTTATTTTGTTGTTATATATCTTGTATGTATAGAATTTTTTTATTGTCTACAACTACTAAAGAATTTTATATATCTGCATAATAATAATAGCAATATTTAGATATAAGCAATATATATATAGAAGTATAAAATATCAAACAATTTACCGAACATCTTTCCACATAACCTAACAAACTGTTGCCTTGTTTTATATTAAAATATGTGACTCCCTATTAATAATTATAAAGTATACATAAAATATAACTAATACAAACTTACAAGCACGATGATTGTAGTAAAATTTCACTAAAATGTTCACCAAACTAAACACATAAAATCACAAATGTCACCCCCAAACATTCCACGAAGCATACCACGCTACTACTGACCTGCGTATCCTAACTGGTGGAACGTGTCTGAGAATCCCAAACTGTTGTTAGGAGGGGGATATACTAAGGGTAGATTTTTCACAGACGCCGACCACCTAGTACTGGTTATAAATCTCTCAACATAGACACATTTCTTTTTTTTTTTAACAAAAATAATTTCTAAGAAGTGAGAAATTTTAATGAAGTAGTACGAAAAATATGAAGGTACATAAAGGTTTGTGATTATTTATAAATCGTCGCATTAACTTACTTAATCCTTTTCTCGTTTATCGGCTACTGCCAGTATTGAGGTTGATATTCAAAATTTTTTCTTCAACAATTTTATTTCTCCATTTTCTCTGTCTCTTGCTAATTCTTCTGTTTCTTTTCAATTCAATCCTATTTAGTCTAAGTAGCTTTCAATTTCGTCGTTCCATTTGCGCCTTTGTCTGCCTCTCGCTTTCTTTTTCATTCTATCCATTTTTCATACTTTTTTAATTATTCTTGTTGTTGGCATTCTTACTAAAGGCCCTATTCTGTAACTCGGTAGTTAATTTTTAACCACTCGTTAAAATTTTTATCCAATAGTTATTGATTTGACAACTAAAAATCCCTTTTTCTGTTATATGTCAACAAACTTGATTGGTTAAAAAATTTAACCAGTGGTTAAAAATTAACCACTGAGATACAGAATAGGCCCCTAAGTGTCCCCATTATCTCAAGGAGTTTTCTTTTATTTTTTTGTTCTATCGACTTTACTACTAGTCTTTGTCTTATTTTTTCGTTTCTCACTTTATCTAGTAATTTTAAGCCTGATATTCTTAGAATCTTCATTTCGCTGGCCTGTATTCTTCATCTTTGATCCTTATTCATTGTCCAGGTTTCCGAGAGATATGTAAGTTGGTGCTAATTGCTAATATAGTATCTACCAATTGGTAGAGCGCCCGGCTAGAGATTGGGAGGCTATGGGTTCGAATCCCAGCGAGGTCCATGAATTTTTCACAATTCTTTCTTCGTTTAAATAAATTTGTCCTGGATCCTGAAGCCCATTTCTACGATGTAAAACATTTAGGTTGGATCTCAAATAATTATTCTACGTGTGTGTGACGGCTTAAAGTTCACAATAATATAATATTTACTGCGCAATGTTAGCGTTGAGTATTTATCTCTCAAATTGTGAGAGTGTACTCGTTACGATTTGTAAAAAGGCTTGTGGAAGATTAATAGATTTCGACGGGAACTCGTGGCTCAATTGGTAGAGCGCCCGGCTAGAGATTGGAAGGCTCTGGGTTCGAATCCTCGTCGAATCCCAGCGAGGTCCATGAATTTTTCACAATTCTTTCTTCGTTTAAATAAATTTGTCCTGGATCCTTAAGCCCATTTCTACGATGTAAGATATACTGAATAGTAAATAATTTGAAAAAAATATATTTTAGAATATAATACATTAAGCTACTTGATTGAAATAGTCTTTGAAAACATAATATGGCGAAATAATGCATAAATAAATAAAATAAATCCGTATATATGAAGCTATGGTTTTTTTACCACTAGAGACAGAGCTCTGTAATATAACGTTTATGATTCAGTATATCGTAAAATAATTAAATATATCACGGCATATTACCCATTGCTGGGTGTGCCAATCTGCTTTGGTACACAAATATCGGTAATAATAATGACATATTCCCATATTTCTGGCGTGGAAAGTGCACCACAGGGGTTACTTTTAAATTCAAAATACTTTTGGCGTCGGTCGGGATCAAACCCAGGTCCCCTGATTCGTGACCAGACACTCGTGCACACGGCCACGAAACCCCATATGAAGATCCCCTTGTGTGAAATGATTATTTTTGGTGTCGAGTTCATCATTCTATTACACATGACCTCCATTCGTCAAAATTTAATATTCTCGTCCAAATCCATTTGCACCTCTGCTGTCAATACTTTCATCTTTATTTCTAATAGAATGTCACATCCGTCGTCCATTTATTTTCATCAATCACTCCATACATCGCATCGCCGCTCTCTGTGTATTTACATTCGTCATTCGGTAGCTGCTGCTGCTTCGCTAGTGGAAATATTAAAACCGAAGCCGAAGACTGTAGCTCTATCCTATGCATATGAAATGCGTGGGTGCTCGTATCGACCCCAGGATCGATGCATTCGCACATGCAAGCCATGCATGACACATCGGAGTTAAATAAAAACTGATGCGAAGATAATAAGGCGGATAAACGTAAGAGTACACAACAGTCAATTGGTTTTCTTTTTTTTTCAAAGACTACTTGAAAATTTACTTAGGAATGACATAAAAAGTAAATTAAACAAGTATAATTTTTATTACAACTATTATGACTGAGCAAATACTACAGTTTTATTATCAGGTACTAATAGCGTTTTCCATTTATGACATCAAGCCCGGGGCTAGTTGTTGTTACAACACATGCGTAGTGCATTTTAAATTTAAAATGTTACAAAACTCCAGGGCATGTTTGTTAGCTATCACTGTCAAATTACGGTTACGTAGTAATGGATTTCACTACACAAGATTCGGGCTGTGAAGATTTAATTTTTTTTCATCCATTGTATTTACACAGATACTTCTACAAATCAATATAGTATAACGGTAGCGTGTGCGCTTGGTAAGAAACAAAATTCGTAGAGTCGGGTTCTGAACCAGACGTGAGCAAATATATTTTTTTAATTTTTACTTTTCAAAATAATTTTTATCATTAATATGTATTTAACCTTTTATTCATTTTAATAAATATAATAATTATTTATGTAACAAGTGTGTAAAGTAGTACTTTTTGGTCGAGTGGGAGACAAAAAATACTATTTTACACACGTGTTGCATACAACATTTTTCCTACAACCGAAATGATATTGATGTTTCTCGTAATACTGAGTATACAGGCATCCAGCAGCTTCAAATACTGTTAGTACTCTTTCTCATAACACTGTACACAATGTAACTTAAACACTTGAAAGAATCTCAGACAGACGATGAATAGTCTTTTATAATGTACAAATTGTACATTTAATATTTATAATAAAAATTAGGTTAGGTTAGAATACATGTCAAAAAAATGTTAATGTTCTTCAAAATTAGATTAGTACTCAATCTGTTAAAAAAAATATTAGATTTGTTTCATTTACAGTGTATATTCATATTTTTTAATAAATTTTATTACTTTCATTATTATTTACTACCTAATTATATACTTGATAGGTAAATTAACCGAATTTTAATGCTGCCTAGCAACGCTTATTTACTTTTCAAACATAAATATCTATAAAAATAAAATTTATTTAAATTTAATTGAATTTTTCTCAATATTTTTATCATGTAAGGATATAAAATGATTACATGGTTGAATTCAGAAAAAAATACTGTATCGAATGGGCCTAAAAAATATACGCCATCCCATTTAAGCAAATATAACTTTGTGTTGTAACTTGAGAACCACTGGTTTAAAAAAATATTTTATTCTGTAATGGGATGCCCCCCTTGGTCTCCTACAACTTTTTACCTTCCGTCACCTTTAGGTAAGGAAGGTATTGTCTTTAGTCAAAAAATTCGGTGGTGAGTTTTTGATGAATAAGCACGTTTTAGGGTCCCTAGAACACGATTTTACTATTTTTACGATGATGTCTGTATGTGTGTGTGTGTGTGTGTGTGTGTGTGTGTGTGTGTGCGTGCGTGCGTGCGTGCGTGCGTGCGTGTGTGTGTGTGTATGTGTGTGTGTATGTGTGTGTGTGTATGTGTGTGTGTGTGTGTGTGTGTGTGTGTGTGTGTGTGTGTGTATGTGTGTATGTGTGTCTGTGTGTGTGTGTGTGTGTGTGTGTGTGTGTGTGTGTGTGTGTGTAACAAAATATTCGTCTACGATAACTTCCATACTACAATTCAAAAAATTATAATTCTTTCGTATTCCTCTTCGTTACATCCATGTGAAGAGCTGATTACATTTTGGTTAGAATTGGTCAGCCGGAAGTACCCTCATTTGAAGATTTTAACAGTTTTTCTTGAAAAAACGATGTTAAATATCATTTTTTCACATTTGATGTTATTATAAATATTAAAGAATATTTCATTCTCTATGCGATTTGAATGCATTTTATATTTCATATTAAATGGATATAGAGTTAAAAAAATTATAAAGAAATTAAATATCGTATATTAGCTAGCTATGCTATAACTCTGGAAACAGCTGATGTATTAAGAAAATTCTGATTGAAAGGTGTCAGTGTCAAGTGCAGCTGACAGTATGTATGTGTTATAATTTTACTGGATATATAGGATTTTTTGCTTTCTGTCTGGAATTTGTATAAAATACATACAATTGTCTTAAGGTAATGTACAAGAAATAGAATCTTTTGCAAGGAACTTTCTGTATGGCATTTATACAAAATACATAGAACTGACGGAAGGTAATGTGCTGGCCACATCAGATTTTTTTATAGTATTTTTTTGTATCTCTAATAACTTCCGAGAAAAATGGCGTTTCCTAGTTTCGTTTACACCCTGTCTAGATTTTTAAAAAAATATTTCTGTTAAACTAGAAACGTATGTGACATAAAATATATATTTTCAAAAGTAGTTTTAAGTTTCAGAAAAAATAAATTGAAAATGTGGTACGACCCCATTCATACCCTATAGCCATACACCTTAGGGTAGAAATATTTGTATTTGTCATCTGGTTTCTTTGGAGTTTCCAAAAACTGTTGAGCTGTTTCTATTAATATAAAAATAAGGAATTAAAATGTTTTAGTCTTTAGTATTTGAGACCAAACAGTATCTTCCAGGAGAGATTCCTTTAGTTTTTGACTCCAACATTTGATTAACGGAAGTTTCAGGAAATTTTGTTTTAGGTGTTATTTGAAATTACCTCCATTGAGAAGTATTAGGCATGAATTTCACATGTTTGCAGTTTGAAACCCACAACCTCTCTGTACCGAGCTCACTCGCTAACCATTAGCTATTACCATGTCATGTAGACGTAGAACAGAGCACAAACGAATATCTTTGTAGTTAGTTGTGTTCTGCTTCCCACATTTCATAGCGTTCAGGTGAAATACACCTCTGCTCGCGAATAAATCTGCTTCAGTGTCAGGGAGCGATGCGACACTATGTGTACATACACTGTACATCAGGGGGCGAGTGTAGCAGGCGAACGGGGCGGTTGCAAATGGACGCGCTTGGCTGATTTACGCCGTGCGGGATGTCTGCCCCCAAACAACGTGTAACACGGATACAGACAAATAACAGACGAATTAAAAGAAGATATAGACGGTGCAATACAGAAAAACAAAGGAGGCAGAATTGGTACATCAATATTAGAATTTGCAGGTTTATTTCTTGTGGAATTCGTTAGGGCTTAAGGTACGTTCAAAACCGAGCACATTTTCAAGCTTGTTTCGAATTGTAAGCTAAGCAGAGGCGTTTTCATGTATGGTATGACTAGCGAATGAAAGTTGCCGTTTAAATTATTTTTTATATTTTGCGTTCATAATGAAGTCATTATGATACGCAATTGCCTATCGTTATGACCTTCATTTCGATACGCAATTTTTTGTTTTAGACGGTTGGTACTAGATAACGTTTCTTTAACCCATTTTTACCAAATTTATTTTTAGTTAATTGACAATTTATTTTAATAATATAATGTCGAAATTATTATTATTTTTTTTTATTTAGGGAAGATTATTTACATGAAAACGTACAAATGATTACAAATATAATCACAAATTGAGTAAGTAAATGTTATTGTACAAGGCGCAAAATATAAAAAATAGTATAAAGAACTCATTGACTTTCATTCGCTTGTCAATTAGAAAACGAGCGTTAGCGAGTTTTCTAAATTTTGACGCGTGCGAAAAAAACATGTCTCATAAAACACGTTCTTTAATATACTATTAAAGATGTGGTTTCTTTTGAAACCCCAGAGAAGAATAGAATTGTACGAAATATTCAGGTATGAAATTTTTGCATGAACCCATGAAAATACTGGACTAGGAAAGCACAGAAATACATTACTACCTCTGGCTGAAAATAGATGGCCGACTAGTGTAACTAAATATCAAAACAGGGGTGCGTTTAAAATATTTTAAACATTTTTCGTTTATGTTGATTATAACAAAATATTTTGATCTTTAAACTATTTAGTTTGGCAATTCTATGAAATAGGATTATTTTTAATTTCCTCTAACAGTAATTCCGACTCAAGGGTAGCTTACACCTGAGACGAACGAACTAGAATTTGCGGTATTAAATTTTTTAAATACATCCCTGAATTCTGTTAAAGGACATTTTAAATGCCTCCTGGTATTGAGTAAAAGTCTAATCTTCTCTAACGGAATACATAAGGGTCAGTTTACTTTCAAATCAAATGTGTTTGATTAGCTGTTTCCTGGCAACTTTATAGGCCCTCGGGCAATATAAGCGAAATTGCGCCCGCTTTTAAGGTCGAATAAACAAGTTTATGAGTCTAAAATATAATAAATATTATTTTTTTTAAATTCTTTTATTAATGCTGCTTTCAAAATGCTAAGATAAACAGAACAATTAAATTGACAAATATTCTAGTTATGTGCTTTGTTCATCATGTTTATTATTTTAAAATAAAGTAAACCGTGTTACGAACGATACACTAACGTTATCTGTATATATTAATGGACAGCATTATACTTTCATTTTATTTGCATTTTCATTTTGTAGAGTATGAGTGTATGACACCAAAAAAGAATGGTAGTATAGTATGACTAGCGAATGAAAGTTGACGTTTAGATTATTTAATAGATGTATTTTCTTTTCCCTATATTTTATTTGAAAGGAAACTGACTCTTATGTATTCCGTTACAGAAGATTAGGAGGCATTTAAAATGACTGGCAACAGGATTCAGAGATGTGTTTAAAAAATTTAATATAGCAAATTCTAGTTCGTTCGTCTCAGGTGTAAGCAACCCTCGAGTCGGAATTACTGCTAGAGGAAATTAAATAAATCTTATTTCGTAGAATTGCCTAACTAAATAGTTTAAAGATCAAAATATTTTGTTATAATCAATATAAACGAAAAATGTATAAAATATTTTAAACGCACCCCTGTTTTGATATTCTGTTACCCTAGTCGGCCATTTATTTTCAGCCAGGCATAGTAATGTATTTCTGGGCTTTCCTAGTCCAGTATTTAAATGGGTTCATGCAAAACATTTATATCTGAAAATTTCGTACAATTCTCTAGGGTTTCAAAAGAAACCACATCTATAATAGTATTTTATGTACCAAGGGCATTACTATGATGATAATGCCAGGAGGGCGACGAGGATCTAGCCCGAGGGCCTCTGGCCCGAGGGATAGATGTCGCCCAATGGGCATTATCATCTAGTAACGCTCGTGGTGCATACAAGATTTTGTCTCACTAGATTATGTGAAATAAGTTTTCATTTATAATAATTTTGATTACAATAATGCTTAAGCGTTGGCGTTGCTAAGGATGTTGTTTAATTGTTTTGTTTATTATCAACATTTATTTATTTTTAAAACACCAACGTTTTAAATCGTTGGAGATGGTGGAATGGGTGAATTTGATGTTTCGGAAGATATTTTGTCGAAACGGTGTAAAGAATTTATTTTGAATGTTTCTGCATGCTTTGAGGAAGACAAACGTATAAATGATCTCCTAATTATTCCATTCTCGTCTGTAGAAGATGTAAGTATTATATTTTGAGGTTCGTTATTACATGACAGATCTCAGTTCTTTATTTCTTATGCACTTATTTGTGAATATTATTACGTTTTAGACAGCTTGTACGGCTTTGGATGTGTCATATGTGACGGTAAATAATATCAAAAATGAATTCAAACGTGGATAAATATCGTCCCCAAAAATATTAGTGATCCGTCATCTGTCAAAAATGATTGCGAAAGATTACAGTCTGCAATTCGACGGACTTATTTCATGTGTGGTGAAAGTAAATGGCATTTTAAGGTTTTTTTGATAATCAATTTTAAGTATTATAATTAAATTAAAATTGATTTCTGTGTTGTGCTTTCAAAGCTGTTTTCTTATATTAATTGTTGTAATCAATTAATGTATTAATTGTTGTAATCAATCCTTATTATTGTAATGAATTTTAATTAAAAAGAAAATAAATTCATTATATACCGTTCATATTATTTTTAATTTAAAGTCCATAAACGATGTTCGGATTATGAGGGCATAATGAAATATTATGCCCTCCCATTATGCCCCGGTTGTTATAGATTTGTTTATATACACCGTATCCTAGCAATAAACAGTTCATAATACTTTAGTGAGACATAAAATAATTTAAACGTCAACTTTCATTTGCTAGTCATAACATAAATGGCATAAATTTATAAACCTCAGAATTTCCATTCAATAGCAAATTAAACTAAAGAGGTTATGCACGTACCTATATAATAAATATAAATAATTTACCTACTAATGTCCACAACAGACATATAAAACAACATGGGCATCTCATTATTTTAACTAGTGCAACGAGTTCTGTCGAATTTTAAAAACCAAGTAATATAATCCAAACAGATGGCATTTCCAAGTCCTATATCTGATAAAGTCTTCCTTATTGAAGGCTTTCCTTCCTTCTCGTTTAAAAATCTCATACGCATTGAAATTGATTGAATCAGGATTGCGAAAGAGGGAGATTAAGAATGTATTCTCAATGCTAAACTTTCACCATTCTTGTTGAGTACATTTCGAGGAACACCTGACTTAGACTAAAAATAGCCCAATTAGATTATCGCTAACAAGCCAGCACGCGAGTTGCCACAGAAATCGATTACATTACTCGGCAACGTACAATATAACCACTTGCTGCAAGATTCGAAAAAGAAAACATGGTGGTACAGGTTAATGATATATTGACGGAAAGAGTTTTTATCTAACTTTAGAAAGAATATAACCTTTGAATATATAATACCAATAGTAGGTATTATTATACTTATATTCAAAGATATAACATAGCATAAATATGTGGGTCCAGAAATATTCTTGTTTGGGACTAATTCATTATCATAATTATGAAAATGGAAGGTTTAAGCGCTAGTCATTTTTAAGATCATACTTAGTTTTCCGGAAGCAGTTTTCTGATCTCTTTACTCAGAAAATACATATTACCTATATGGTTGACAACTGACGGTAAAGCTGTATTTTCCACATACAATATGTTCTTATGTTTTTTATCCTCGACATACACTGGTTTCAGCTATACCAATCTTACATTCGAGTATCCGCATGCATATTTTGGAAGACAATGATCAATAAGGATAACTGTCATAATATATATTGGCGTTTATCGATGAAAGTGTAATGCCCTTCGTTGTTAGGGCTAATTTAGATCAATAAAAAGTTTTCTTTTCTTACATTGTTCTCTAACATGTACTTAAAGAAAGAGATATCTCACATTTAAATTTGGGTGTAGATTTTAGTAAATAATTTAATTAGTGTCTACGGAGAGCGAAATAATAATTTATAATTTGAAGTTATGTTGCTATACCAAGGTATTTATTTTATTTTGTCTACTATTGCTATCTTTAGAACTATAAGAGCTATGAGGTCGGTTAAATGGTGGTTTTCTAACAATGTGGACTAACTTCGTTGTTTTAAATGGAACCAGTTCAGTTATATAATATTTCCATACCCTGAGATAACAATTTTTTTTGAGAAAAATTCAAATAAAGTTTTATATTAATTTGATTAAACTGTAGCTACTATAAGAGTGCCACGATTGGAAAAAAAGAATACACGTTATTTTTTACATAGAATTAGAGTCCTGACAGAAGTCATTATTTTGTTCTTTTAAATGATCATAAATGTCAACACGGACAAAATCCGTATTTTTACATGGCATTCTAAGTCAATGTAAAAAAATCTGATGTGGCCAGCACATTACCTTCCGTCAGTTGTATGTATTTTATATAAATTCCATACAGACAGTTTCTTACGAAAGACTATATTTCCAGTACATTACATTCGCTCAGTTCTATGTGTTTTGTACAAATTCCATACAGAAAGTTTATCAAATTTTTTTATTTATATTAGCTGTTTCCAGTATTATTGCATAGCTGTCTGCTTTATGAAATTTAATTTAATTTTTAAGATTTTTTTAGAATTGAAGTGTTGGAATTATCGATGGAAAAAAATCCTCACACACATACACAAACATACAGACATCATCGCAAAAATAGTAAAATCGTATTCTAGCGACTCTAAAACGTGCTTATTCATTAAAAACTCACCATCGAATTTTTTGACCGAAAATAATACCTTCCTTACCTGAAAAGGTATGACGGAAGGTAAAAATTACACGTATTCACTTTTTCTTTTTCGTGGCACTCTTATTATATAGATACATATTTTAATCAAATTAATAAAACTTTACAGGTATGCATTTTCTTCAAAAAAATCGCCATGTAAGTATATAAAAATATTATAATACTGAATTGAAAAAAAAAATTATGCTCATTACAAATTTAACCGATCTAGTAGCTCTTATAGGTCTCGAGGTATCAATAGTGGACAAAATAAAATGAACATCCTATAGTTTCAACAATTTTTTTTTTTAATATAGAATACATTTACTTTACGTTGTGTAATACTTGATAATTAACTGTTTAATAAGCAACAAAATTATGAACTTAAAGATGGTCGTGTTCTTCCACAAGGCGCAACTTTCTATGGACACCTAGCATTGAATTTGGGGGACATTTAAATCGATTTCTCGGACTTCACACGGAGAAAATCCGAAATTAGAAAATGTCTCTTTGTTAGCAACTAAATGATTTATTTTTAGTGTACCACTGGTGGTGCATTACAAGGAAACTCTCAAAATCAGCAACGGCTGAGATGAAAGACATGTAAATAACACAACGGCGCGAACATGTTAAAAATGCACTTTATATTACACAAAAATTGTTAAAATTTGTTCCGGATGAGACATGCGTTGTGTAGTAGTAGTATTAACACATAAGCGGTATAGTTTTTCATTTGAGCGTTTACTTCTTCCGCCTGTGAGTTTATTACATTACCTGGTGTAATAACTTGCCGTAACATAAAAACGTGGACCGCATATACGTCAAATGCAACATAATGACGATCATATTTCAATTTTATCCGCGCATAAATCGCTCGGCGGTGTAAATATCGCGGCGCGCCGGGACGCGCACGTATTTAAATAAGGTCAATATTTTTTTATTCGACATGCATCTGCCCTACTTGAGACGCCCATGGGTACATAGCATTTGCATATAGATGGCGCAAACGATGCGCTATGCAGATGCGAGATCGGGATGTTGTTGATTGATCCGAATGCACTTTAAACTTGCAACGTTACCCGCTTTTATTTATTCTCTATTCAACAAGAATTATGTTCCATACCATTTTACTTCCCGCCATCATATGTGAGGGAGAGGGAGATATAGAAATCATGGCCGTTTCCACTCGAAAAAGGCGTCTTCTGGTATAAAGGCCTATTTATAACAACGCAACGCAAGAAGTATTGCAAACGCCATAAGTAACATGTGAATGTATTCTGTACAGCATCCGTTAAAAATTAAAGGCCGTTAAATTTTTAGAAGCCCTTAATAGTTATTTGTATATCAAGGCCGCGAAATCACTCTTTAGCGTACCGAGAGAAAAATTCGAGGACGCTAAAGGATTTCGCGGACAAGGTGTACACAATATTTTTTGTGCAACCGTAAAAAAATACGTAATTAAAATTTTTATTAATTTTAAACAGTTTCATTGTATATAGAAAGTTAGCTTTCACGGTGGCTATGGGATTAACATTTGATAAACAAAACCATGCAATTTTCAAGTGTCGAAATGATTATTTACGTAATTTCGCGGCCGCTACCATGACAACGTCCGCGAAATGAATTTCGCGGCCGTTACCATAACAACGGTTGCGAAATTTAATTTCGCAGCCGCAATACAGGCCGCGAAATTAAATTTCGCAACCGTTGTTATGGCAACGGCTGCGAAATTCATTTCGCGGACGTTGCCGTGGTAGCGGCCGCGAAATTAGGTAAATAATCACTTTGACACTTGAAAATTGTATGGTTTTGTTTATCAAATGTCAATCCCATAGCCACCGTGAAAGCTAACTTTCTATATACAATGAAACTGTTTAAAATTAATAAAATTTGTAATTACATATTTTTTACGGTTGCACAAAAAATATTGTGTACACCTTGTCCGCGAAATCCTTTAGCACCATCGAGGTTGTCTTGCCTCGGCCGCAAGCGGCCTCGGCGACAATTTTTCTCTCGGTACGCTAAAGAGTGATTTCGCGGCCTTGTTATACAAATAACTATTTCTATTCTGTGACAACATTTCCGTTTAAATTTTAAAGATTTCTGTTAAAATAACCCGTTAAATTTTGACTTTTTAACATCTTGTTAAGAGTATATGTTAATTATTTTAATTTAGATATTTGAAGATTAAACGAACATGAATTAAATAAGTTAATTCAAATAAAATTAATTAGAGATTTAGAACATGAACAGCTGCAGTAAGTATACATTTTTCTAGTTTTTATATGCGATTGAATATATTTATATTTTTCAAAGAGATTTACGAGAAAATCAACGACGACTGAGAGATGTTACTGTGTGATCCTGTCTCTTCTCCAATAACATTTAATTCAAATTTATTTTCTCTAGCTTTACGCTTTAGTTTTAAATTCTGAGAAAACTAAGGCATGGATGTGTGTGAATGTGAACCCACTCTGTAATTGGGACTTAATCCTGTTGTGTGGTTTAAAAAAGATGGTTACTTGCATTAGATTAGACTATATTTTAAGAAATAAACTGTCAAAATTAGAGTAAAATTTGCTAATCTAAAAATAAGGATTAAGACTCGGGCTGTAAATGGCAGGAGGTATTGTGTTGGACACACCAGATTTTTCTTTCATACACTCAAATTCGAACATTTGTTTTTGCTTTAAGTTCTTTCTAAAATTCTACTTTTTAATTATTTTTTCTATGTTAGTTGTGTCGAATTTCGTGTAGGTTGACTTGATCGCATTATCCGCATTTAAACTTCCCGCCAAGCGGAAACAGTGCGTCTAATCCCATCCGGGCAAGCGACCAACGGCGCGTCGCCACGTTCATCACGGTGACAGTTGACTGCGGTAATCGGCGACAATGGACAGTATGTTTGTGTATTGGTCCGACACAATCCTCACAATGCCCATCCTCTAAGCCGCTTACAAGAGCCGTGTACCAAGCTACTTGTGATAGACCTGATATTAGGTGATGACTTCATCTAGATTAGGATGTTCTATCGAAGGACTCGTTTGTGTCACAGAGGGAGAATATACCGTGTGTCTGTCTTAAAGGTGTACATAGGAGATTAACATGGGAAATCAGTTTTTTGCAATTTCCTGCTCGCCTAATTATTTTAAACAAAAATGCGTCAAATAAAAGTTTTAGGGCATAAAATTCTGCGTCTGAATCAATAAACAGAATTACTTTTACATGCTTTGTAACGACAGAATTTAAATATGAATATGTCAAAAATTACGTTCAAAATATCGACATCCATGGAATTTAACAAAAAATAAATAAATGCTTGACGTTTTATCTGTCACAACGTAAGTTAACTTATTTGACGTTTCTGACAATTTGATAAAACGTCAAGCATTTATTTATTTTTTGTTGAATTCCATGGATGTCGATATTTTGAACATAATTTTCGACATTTTCATATTTAAATTCTGTCGTTACAAAGCATGTAAAAGTAATTCTGTTTATTGACTTAGATGCAGAATTTTATGCCCTGAAACTTTTATTTGACGCATTTTTGTTTAAAATAATTAGGCGAGCAGGAAATTGCAAGAAACTGATTTCCCATGTCAATCTCCTATGTACACCTTTAAGACAGACACACGGTATACAAAATATATAAACCGAAAAGAAATTTATCTTTTAAAAGAAAATCTTATTAGTCAGTTCAAATTTAATAAAAAGTAAAGTCTACCCTCAAATTTCGCTCGCCAGAAAATATAACGAAATACGACCAATTTTGTACTAAGCATTACTTATTTAATATTTACGGGAATATATTTTATATACATCCAATTCTTTATTATTTCGCTTGGGTTATTATTAAAGGCAATCTCTTGAACTCACCCTACTCCATAATAACGTATGTAACAAAAGTTTTGAGTAAAAATCTGGTGTGGCCAACACAAAACCTCCCGCCATTTACAGCCCGAATCACAAAAAAATTAAATTAATCCTTATTTTTGGATTAGCGAATTTTACTCTAATTTTGACAGTTTATTTCTTAAAATATAGTCTAGTCTAATCCAAGTAACTACCTTTTTTAAAACTCCTCAACAGGATTAAAACCCAATTACGAGTATATCCATGCCTTAATTAGATTCGAACCCAGAGCCCCGAGGGCACTCATGATATGAGGCGTTGCTCTACCTATTGAGCCACCGGAGCTATAATAAAATGAAGATTAAATTTTAAATATCGGGATAAAATAGAAGTCACTAATCCAAAAATGAGGATTAGCTTAAACATTTTTGTGAATAGTTTTTATTATTCTAAATACATACCTACATATTTATTTATGCTGGAAACTGTTTTGAATTCCTTTTCCATTGTTCTATTTACTTTTTTTTCTTTTTAAAACGTTATTAATATTATTTTGAAATGATTAGTTCTTAGTAACATTTATCTGTCAGTTACATACATTTGAATAACTGCGTTTTGTTTGTTTAAAGCGTAGGATCTGGGATTTAAATCATAGATAATTTTATAAATACATCCATAAAATATATAGAAAAAGTATTAATGCAAATCTATAGAAAATTTAATAAGCTCAATTTTTGTAATAACATTAATCTCGAAAAAATAACATTTATCGGTATTTTTCGAAGAAAAACTATTTTGAGCTTCTAGTAAAGTGCCATTTCCGGTTATCCGATTTTCTCCAAAATCTAATGGGCTCTTTCCATAACAGAAAAAGTTCGAAATACAAGGTTTCAATATTTTCTAAATGATAGTATTTGAGTTAGAGTGGAGAATCCAAACATACACACACACACACACACACACACACACACACACACACACACACACACACACACACACACATATATATATATATATATATATATATATATACACACACACACATACACACACATACATACACACATACACATACACACAGACATCATCGTGAAAATGTTAAAATTAGATTCTAGGGACCTTAAAACGTGGTCGTTTACCAAAATGTCGATATGCGATTTTTAGCACGATCTCTATTCCTCCCTTACTAAGGGTAGCGGGAGGTAAAAATTGGACATCTCTGATCGATCTTTTCTTTTTCAATAGGGGATCAAGCAACTAACCCGCCAATTACCTTTCTATACAATTTAACCCTTTACACGTTACGCACTATTGCGACCCTTATGCCTAAGATGTATCTCTCCGTCATGGATCGAATTCTAGGCAAATAAATCACGTAGGGCGAGAAAAATCCGCCGCACGCCACTGGTTACATGGCCGTACTGCCCGCAGATTTATTACTCTAGCCCTGAGATTCAGCGCTATTTAATGTTGGATGGTTTAATTGCAGTCATATGGAAATTACCTGCAAAATAGTGTCATTTACAAAACTTTTGAAAAAATTTGCTTTTTGAAGATAAACTATCCCTTATGTACACACGCATTTTTTTTTTGTTCTAAATCCATTGTTCGTAGGGGATTGTGCTTATCTTTGATGACGATCATTTACTACCAACTGTAGTGCTTTTAACATTTATGTTACCAATAATTTTTCATCGGACATATAGTAACTTTGAATATTTTGATTCTTGATCAATTATTAATATCCAAAAGACTTTTTACATTCTCACACGGTGCATTTTGTCTACTTGGGACCTTTTTTAAAATCAGGTACACCTAAAATCTTTAATTCGTTATTCTAAGACATTATCTGTATTTTAAAGTAGGTAATGCTACAGTGCTCGCTAAAGTGTTAAAATTATATTATGAAAACGAAAAATAATTTTAATTTTAATTTAAAGTGTTAAAAATTAATAATAGATGAAGTCTAAGGTTAAATATAACTAAAACTAATAAAATTACCCCTTAAAATTAATTTTAATAAAAACTAAATACGTTCGAGAACTAAGTTTTCATCATCAGTAGTACAAAAAATCTGATGTGGCCAACACCAAACCTCCCGCTATTTAATTTTCATTAATTTAAATATACATACTTACATATTTAGTTATTGCGGAAACTGTATTAAGATCCATTCCATATAACTATGGTTCTATTTACTACTTTCTTTTTAATACGTTACTATTATTAATTTGGAATAATTAGTTCTTTGACAGTGAAATTTATCTGTCAGTTGCATATATTTGAGATATGAACTGTGTAACCAAGGAGTTTTGTTTGTTTAAAGCGTAGGCTACGGGATTTAAATTATAGATAATTTTATAAATTTATCCATAAAATATATAGAAAAAGTATTAATGCAAATCTGTAGAAAATTTAATAATCTTTAATTTTTATAATAACATTAATATCGAAAAAATAACATTTAAAGGTATTTTTCGAAAAAAACTATTTTGAGCTTCTAGTAATGTGCCATTTCCGGTTATCCGATTTACACCAAAATCTAATGGGCACTTTCCATTACAAAAAAAGTTCGATATACAAAGTTTCAAAATTTTCTGAATGATAGTATTTGAGTTAGACTGGAGGATCCACACATACATACACACACACATACAGACACACATACACACATACACATAGACATCATCATGAAAATGTTAAAATTAGATTCTAGGGACCTTAAAACGTGGTTATTTACCAAAATCTCGATATGCGATTTTTAACACAATCCCTGTACCTCCCTTACCAAGGATAGCGGGAGGTACAAAGGAAAAGTTAAAGAGAGTAGTCAAGATTATTCAACATGTCAACCATGCCAGAGGTCCTAACAACTCTGAAAAGCAAGGGAGAGAACTGGAATTATATGAATAGAGGCGGGAGTCACAAGTGAATAAATAATTTTATCCACAACTGTCAAATAATATACCCATAATTCTACCGATTTTTATCAATTAATGACCTTCGTTACTGTTACTAATTGAATAATATTGACAGTTCAATGGAATAATATTATTCAATCGTTATGCCAAATTCAAATCCTACCTTTCAAAGAGTACACACAAAATTACTTTTAATAAGTAATTCTTTCCACATAAAAAGCCAAAATTACACTAGTTTTGTCATTTTTCATACTTTTATTTTCTTCTTAAGCTTGAATTGTAGCTGAATAGTCGGTTTTAAGATTTTATATTAAATGTCAAATCACTTCATAATTTTGTTACAACTACACCGATGACTAGATTTGTCTATATAAACAAAAACATTTTTGCATTTGTCAGTGAGAAAATTCTACTTATTTTTCAAAACCAATATGTCACTGATATGTTATTATTTAACAATTGTGGATAAAGTATAGTATTCTATTCGCATGTAATGGTTATTACTCATTCGAATGATTTACATCACTCGCGTTCGCTCGTGATGCAAACTTCATTCTCATGAGTAATACTATACATTACATGCTCATTGAATAATATACTAATAAACTAAGATTCATTTTGTCGAATGATATTATGTCATTAAAATTTAAAACGTCCAATACCATAAACCATTTTAAGTTTGTATTAAATTGAATAGTTTGGAGTTTGGTATTGATTAATTTTAAAAACAATATGGCAAATACTTTTAAGCAATAGACTAATTTTTATCCTTCCTACTGAAAACGGAATAATTTGTGGTTTTGTGATACTTATGGTAACAATACAAGGCAAACATATTAATAAGCTAATTAAAACCATTATCCAATTATTAATGCTACTTTGTACTGCCTAACAATAACTCTTTGCTGTAACACATAATATCTGAATCTATTCCATTAAAGAAATTACTTGTCAATATTATTCTCCATAATCCGTTTCCAATCTGCAAAATCAACTAATCAAGTTAACAAATCATCACATACAACTCGTATACACAAACTATTTACTTCTAATAAAGCTTGGTGATCTGCGCCAATTGATTTCGTATCAAATCAAATCTTAATCCGATCTGCATACGTTCCAAAAACCTTTAGAAGGGACAGACAACGCATTTCAATTATTATGGAGATCATAGTCGCCATCGATTATTCGGACCAGAATTTTTGACGAATGAGGGGCTAATTTCAGACGCGTTATTTCCATGTCGTTGATTCATTTCAGCGTCAAAGATGGGGATTTACATATTTATTTTTTTCAGATAACTGTATGCATTGTAGGATTATTCTACATTTTATAAGAGAAGTGGATGTAGTGACAAAACATGCACTGAACTTAGGTATAACGTATACAACAAAAGCTTTAAGAAAAATTTTACGCTTCTGTTTATATTACTAAATAATGTCTAATCCAGTAACAGGATTTAATAAATACATAATAGTTGTTTTATTTATTTTTTTAATTGTTAACTCACTCAACAGGATCGAAGATCCCAATTACTAAGGAGTGAGAAAATTTTACAAACATATAAACACTGCAACGTAAGTGACGTAAAACATAAAAATTACATTATACGTACATTTACTTATTAAAGAAATATTGACACATTACATTTTTAAATCTCAGGAAACCGCAGTTAAATATATTAATGTTCAAAGTAGAAATACATGAACCTTTTATGTTCATTGTTATTATGCGGTCGAACATTTTAGAGCGTTTCTAGAAGGTAATGGCAGCTGTATAAAAGGGACGTAGCTATGCTCGGGAGTTAGTTAGTTACTTAGTTACATGGAGAGTCATATAAAGACATTCACATGGAGTGTTAGAGAGTAAAGTGTTAGGAGAAGCACAGCAGTATCGTAGTGAGCGTATGCAGTAAAGCTGGATTTATAATGACGCAACGTAAGAGGTAACGCGAACGCAGTAGGTGAAGTAAAAAGATGATCATGCGCTACAGCTATGGATGATTTATATTGAAGTAAAGTAAGCAGTAACGTAACAGCCGCAACGCAAGACTTGCCCAACTTTCATCTTTCTGCGTTGCTTTACCTAAACTTCTCTACCGCTGGCCAATCAGAAGTCAGCATTTTAAATATTGCGCTGAGAATGAGAGCGTGATCCATTTTACCGATATTCGCTACCGACTCATCTGTCAGAATTGTTTGTTTGGCATATATATGAATAGGAAAATAATTCAAGTTGTCGAAATAAATAAAATTTTATACGATAAATCGTCTAAAGATTTCAAAAACAATAATAAAAAAACAATAAGTGTGGGAAGAAATTGCTAACGCTGTAATACATTTAGTAATGTAGACATCAGAGATAAATCCTGTTCTTCTATGCCTCTATTAGAAATACAATTATTATAGACAAAATCTTTCGATGTTAATATTAGTGTGATGAATGTGGACATTCTATTAAAAGTGTAAATAAACGTCATTTCACAAATATTGTGTCATTTTCTATATGCTCAACAAAAACCTATTAAAAGCTTATAAGATTGCCAGTTAGTGCCGAAGCTCAGGCAAGATATATCGAAGATGAACGAAAAATGCCGAAATTTTTGCATATTATTCTGATTAGTTAGCAGTAAATCTTTTTGGGTTTAATATAAATCAGCTAGTTCGCTTGCTTTACTTTCTACTTTACTGCAACTGCGTTACGTTTTGCGTTACTTCATTATAAATCCAGCTTAAAGTGTCGACTGGAGTAGGTACTCTGGAAGTTACTGGTATACGGGGATAGCTGTGGATGTGAATACTCAGTAGTGTTGACGAGTATTGGGAAGCTATAGTGTACAAGGACAGTAACGGCGAGTCTGAAAGTTACTAATATACCGGGATCGCTGTTAAAGAGAATATATTAATGTGTTGAAGAGTATTGGGAAGCTAGGGGGACAGTAACGGCAAGTAGAAGTGAATACTCGGCAGTGGTGTTGAAGAATTGTGGCATACGGACAGTCGGTGATACTGAGGCTGTGAAAGTTAGACAGAGAGTTACATAAATAGACAGATAGTGTTGTGAAAGAGGTGACTTCTGCCCGAGAAGTTGAATATACAGACGCTGTTGAGTCAGTTGAATACATAGACGCTGTGGAGGTCGGTAGGTGGACAGTTGAACGTGATATAAGTATATAGTAATATAAATATCGCGTAAACAGTCTAGAACAGTCTGCAACCGACCGGCAGTCTAAGATTGGAACGCATAGTGAAATAAATAATAAGTAATATTGTGGAAATAAATAGTAATGTTAATTGATTAAATAAATAGTGTTAGTGTTATCTAGTTATACTTTTAGTCTTACTTAGTTTTTAATAATTGTTTAATAATAGTAATTTTCATTATAGTTTAATAAACACTTATTTTAATTCATAATAATTTTCTAATTTACACTGCACCCAAATAAATAAAAACGTTACAATACGATAGTTCCTTCAAGAAATGTCATACAGATTTATTCAAATAATCGTATGTTAGTTATTAAAGGCGATGTTTAACCTTAAAAGAATAAACTGTAAAAGCATCAATAAAACGGACCATTATGTTTCAATGATTTAGAATTTACAATAAGATATCTCTATCTCCACCGACCGATTAAATTTAAGATCTTCCAATTCAATAAGATATCATGCTGTAAGCTACGAAATTAAATTGTATGAGCGAAAGCAATAAGAAGTAAGCGCAGGTATACAAAATTATAATATTAAAAGCCCAAAATTAAATACATTTTACTTTATATAAATTTAATCCACTCAACAGTCCCTCGGGACGCAGTTCGGAGTTGAACTTCCTGGTCCCAGAGAGCCTGGAAACAAAGAAACATACCCGACCATAGCACACTACCATTTTACCTCGAATTAGAAGAATGATACTGGTTAAATATTAATTAAAACCTTTGTTTGCTTCGCAGTACAAGTGTGTCAGAAAAATGGCGTTTTGATGAGGAGAACTTAATGTAGTAAAAGATAAAGTTTTGTTTACCAAATATATAAAAAAGAAAATGAGTAGTTCTTAATGTCTTTATAATTACAAACAGTTTCTTACATGCTATTTGTTTTCCAATCATTAACGATATAATGTCTTGATCTATATTCAGAAACAGGAAAATTCTAGATACGGTACGCTGTAAAATAATCTGATATAAATAAATATAATTATGGGTAATATAAGCGGAATAAATAGCGTATTTTTAATGTTATGCTAATGTTAGATCGTTGATAATTATGGAACGAATAGTACTTACATATGTAAGATTATTGTAGTAAATTTATAGTTGCATATGCTACATACATAAAATATAATGAGGTTAAATAAATTAATGAACTTTTCTTTAAATTCAAAAGAGCTTTTGTTATAGTGTTGATTATTTAACTCTAATTTATATTAAGATATGTGATATTTCAAAGTGCAAGATATGACGCCCATAAGCGATGACGTAATCGCGCTAGCAGCCATGCGACGTAAACAAACGAGTCGCGACGTGTTTAATTACTTCCGGTCACCTGAACCTTTTGTGTTGATTGTTGTTATGGGTTATATAAAAAGGACGCAGCTATGCCCGAGAGTTAGTTACAGAATTACATAGTTCAGTTCCGTTAGTGAAGACAAACGAGTGAAGACCCGTGAGGGAAGGTGAACTCGGTCAGATGTGTACACAGAGGCTGTGGAGCTCAGTTGTGTATACAGAGGCTGTGGAGCTCAGTTAGTTGTGGAAGTTAGTGAGTTAAGTAGAATAGCAGTATCGTGGTAAACGTATGCAGTATAGTGTCGAGTGAAGTACTCGGGAAGTTACTGATATATTGGGATAGCTGTGGAAATGAATACTCGGTAGTGTTGACGAGTATTGGGAAGCTATAGTATACGATTACAGTAACGGCGAGTCTGAAAGTCACTGGTATACTGGGATAGCTGTGGAAATGAATACTTGGTAGTGTTGACGAGTATTGGGAAACTATAGTATACGAGGACAGTAACACCGAGTTGGAGTGAATAGTCGGCATTGGTGTTGAAGAGTTGTGGTATACGGACAGTTCGTGATACTGGATCGGTTAGTAGAATGTGATATAAATAGACAGTGGAATAAATAGTGACATAAGTATAGTGATATAAATATCGCATAAACAGTGTACAAGAGCCTGCAACAGACGCGTAGTAAAATAAATAAATATTTAGTTAAATAAAAGTACGAGAGTACAGTAAAATAAATAGTGTGAAAATAAATAGTCGCGTTAATTGTTTAAATAAATATAAAATCTTAGTGTTTAAGTAATTAATTATATTCTGTCTTAAATTAGTATTTAATATCTGTTTAACCATACTAATGACATTTGAACAAAAAGATAAACATATGTTTGACATTTTATGTGACAAAATTTGTCATAACCTATAACTTGTGCAAATTTTATTGTTATAATTTTATTAATTTAATTCTTATCAAGCATTGTCTAATCTGTTATAAAACATTAAAAAGAAAATAAAACAAAAAATCATAGCTAACAAATTCTGACAAAAAAATTGTTTATAGTTTTGTTTATCATATTGGGCTAGTTAATTTTTTTTATACGACCGACGTTTTTTTAATGTTTACCGATAGGGTTTCCAAGACTAGGTTTTATTATTTAGTATTAAAAAAGGCAGTAAATCATCCAAAAAGCCCACGAGCGATATGTGAATAATTTGTCCATCACATTAGTAAAAGCATATAAATACAAATCACAGTTGCCTTAGAAAAACAACTAAGTATTCGTAGTGTAATTTTGACTATATTTTTTAATTTTATTCGATCATGAGTATAAAATTGCAACAAAATGTCCAATCGTGCAAAAAATACAATAAACATCACGGGCGTAAAGTGCATTTATACCGATTTCGGATAATATTAGACATTGGCCCGTATTCCGAGCGCACTTTTATAATAAAAGCGATTTTATGGAGCACACTCCTTATAATAATATAATGTAAAAGCGCGCTCCATAAAAGCGCTATTATTATAAAAGTGCGCTCGGAATATGGGCCATTGTCTTTTAGTGTCATTAATACTTAAACAACTATAAAAAATTGCCAGTTTATAATAAAAATAATATAATTCATTAATCACGTGACATGTTTTCCCTAGTTACATGTCTATCACAGCGATGATAAAAAACAAAGAAATTATCGTCTTATTTATATTCGTTACTAGGGGATTTGTTTCCTTTATTTAAAACATTGACAGTTAATTTTGAGTATAAAACTGTGGTAATCGTTTTTGATATCAACAACGATGAAAATAATAAGGCAATTGTAAAATTAACCATGTTGTAATACAATATATGAAAAGTTAGATTAACAGCACACATATTGTGTCACAAAAATTCATTATATTCTCTCATTAAATATAAGCTTGTGATATGATTAATAATCGAAGATATTGCTAGTGAAACCGAAGCAGCACAATTCCGTCACCTTTAGGTAAGGAAGGTATTGTACAGCTTCTATAAAATTCTGATTGAGAGATGTCAGTGTCAAGTGCAATTAACATATTCGTAGTATATTTATGTTATAATTTTACTCGAAATATAGGATCTTTTTGCTCGAAACTTTCTGTATGGAATTTGTATAAAATGCATACAACTGTCGAAAGGTAATGTACTTACAAGAAATTTAGAATCTTTTGCAAGGAACTTTCTGTATGGATTTTATAGAAAATACATACGCATTTACGAAAATTCTACCGGTAGATACCGCATCTGCCGACTGTGTTCGAAAACACGAGTGGTAAAAGGTTACCGTGTTCGAAAATTGTTCAATAGGTATATTAGATCCATCTACCTGATTCATGAAGGATCTAATCTCAAGAAAAGGTACTGATGCAAAGCAAAGCACGCGCTTTAAAAGTGGAAATGTGTTCAAAGTAGGACTCTGTTCAGTTTGTTAACTACGTCAAATTTCTAACCTGTTTCAAATTTTCAATTTTTTTCGTAGGTTATGTATCTACCCTGTTTACCACTGACGTTCTTAAAATATCGATTCCGGTAGTTATAATCTGATAAAAGCTGTTTACCGGTAACAGTTCACCGGTAGAATTTACGTAAATACCTCATATAACTGACGGAAGGTAATGTGCTGGCCACATCAGATTTTTATCTTAAATTCTCGGTATACAAATACATGTGTAATATAAAATGTTCTTCTTGCAAAGTGAACATGTCTCCTGGATCTTAATTGGTAGCAAGCAAACATGAATACTTAAGTGTTCTTTTCATCTCAGCAAACTCTTTCCAAAGGTTTGGCTTTTATTTTAAAAGCTACAGCGTATGTTAGTCATTCTTAATTGCGATAGATTATACTTGGATGAATGGTCCCTTTTCATTACTCTGTCTAACGTCAAGTGGACGTATGTCTCAACAAGCCCGTTAACGGAAATGGTTACAGTTGTTTTGAGATGAGATCTCTATCCGGCTTCAGAGATTATATTTCTTCATATTTTAATGATTAAATACAAGCAGAAATATATTATTATTTTTAAAAAATAGTCACTTTCGTTACTGTGACCTGTACAGGGTGTAAATGAAATAAGTGCATTAAATTTAACCAGTAATGTAACTCGACGAGAGCAACAATATTTCTTAATAACTTTTTTTTAAGACTTTTAGATTTTGAGTTAAAATTATTTATAGATTTGCTGTATATTTCGTTGCCCGCCCATGAAGAACAAATGGCTGCTGCCATATTCAAGTGGGATACAAACAGCTCAAAAATTGTCGGTTGTCGGTTACACTTGCAGTCACTGTAATTAATAAACGAATCAACGGAAATAACATATATTATAAATTAATTCGTAATAGTACAATTTTTAAAATAAAGAAATTTAAATTTTGGATAACTAAATTTTAAAGTTGTGTATTAAACCAGACTTTTAGTCACCTGTGAATAGAGGAAGACAAGGAGGAACGAGGAAGAGTAAAAAAATAGTTATTAGGTTATGAGATGTTTATTTGTCGTCGACAAATCATAATAGTTTAAATACGTTATTCAAAAAATGTAAGTACAAACTTTTGTCCATTTAAACGAGGTACATGAGTACCAATAATTAGTCGTCCATTTATTGTTCCCGCCCAAACATTTTTTAATGAAAATTTTTACAGCATTTGCGTGTGTCGAGATGTGTATTGTGCATAATAAATACACCTTTCCAAGTAAATTCAGTCTCATTAACGAACATTATGAGCCATTCCCAAAATTGAAATCTGTTATGTACTGAAAACATTGAACTTTTTGCACATGGTATGGATACAACTGTTGCTTTTTTAAAATTGTCATATGTGACACTCCGTATTGTGATAAAGATATACCTACAAGATTAACAAATGTGCGAATATTAGGAACAGTATGATTTGGAAACGCTCCGTCTAAATACGCTGGCAACTCTATAACACTGCCTTTATATCAACCACAAATTAAAATGTAGTAAAGATACGAATAAATAAATAAACTATAGGTAAGTAATTACAATGTCTGTGTACTCGCTATTTGTATATATATATATATATATATATATATATATATATATATATATATATATATATATATATATATATATATATATCAGAAGACATTGACCTATAAGGATATCTGCCATAATACTAAAGTCCTTTTCTCTGGGAACTAGTATGGTATGAATAGCGAATGAAAGTTGACGTTTAAATTATTTTATATAGATGTGGTTTCTTTTGAAACCCCAGAGAAGAATAGAATTGTACGAAATATTCAGGTATGAAATTTTTGCATGAACCCATTTAAATACTGGACTAGTAAAGCACAGAAATATATTACTATGTCTGGCTGAAATTAGATGGTCGACTAGGGTAACCGAAGATCAAAACAGGGATGCGTTTAAAATATTTTAAACATTTCTCGTTTATGTTGATTATAACAAAATATTTTGATCTTTGAACTATTTAGTTTGGCAATTCTATGAAACAGTAATTCCGACTCAAGGGTTGCTTACACCTGAAACGAACGAACTGGAATTTGCGGTATTAAATTTTTTAAATAAATCCCTGAATCCTGTCGCTAAGGTCATTTTAAATGCCTCCTGGTATTGAGTACAATTCTAATATTCTGTAACGGAATACATAAGGGTCAGTTTCCTTTTAAATCAAATATAGGGAAATGTTTTCTTAAATAATCTAAATGTCAATTTTCACTCGCTAGTCATACTATAACTTCTTAGTAATTGTCGAATTAGGTGAATAAGGCCTAGAATGTTTCTTCAGTATGACTAATTCCTCTAACTCTTTGATTATATAGCTTTCGAAGATTTCGCAAGAAAGTTCAAACCCGTAAGACTGTACTAAATAAATTAGCCATTACTCATAGAAGAATGAAGGTAGTTTAAAATATAGATTAAAATTTGAAAATAAGGAAGGTATCACACTTCACAGACCTAACGAAAACAATGAAACAATTAAAATAGAATTGGACTGGACATATAATTAGACCCAGAGACGATAGACGGACGAAAGATGCAACTTTATGGCTTCCACTAAGTAAAAAAAGAAGACGAGGGAGTGTGTAATAAATTAGGGGAGACTGTCGCCTAAATCAGGGTTGGAATAGTTTCGAACCTATATGTAAAAAATCTGATGTGGCCAGCACATTACCTTCCGTCAGTTCCATATTTATAGTACATTACCTTCAGTTCTATGTATTTTGTACAAATTCCATACAAAAAGTTTTTTGTAAAAGATTATATATTTCGAGTAATATTATAACACAAACATACTGTCAAATGCACTTGACACTGATATTTCTCAATAGGAATTTTCTTATATATATATATATATATATATATATATATATATATATATATATATATATATATATATATATATATATATATATATATATACAGTAGATGTTTCCATGGTTATAGCACAGCTTGCTGCTTTATGAAATTGAATTTCTTTATAAATTTATTACTCTATATCCATTGAATATGAAGTATAAAATGTAATCAAATCTTATAGAGAATAAAATATTCTTTAATATTTATAATAACATTAAATATGAAAAAATGATATTTAAGACCGTTTCTTCAAGAAAAACTGTTAAAATCTTCAAATTAGGGTACTTCCGGTCGACCAATTGTAACCAAAATGTAATCAGCTCTTCATATAGATGTAAAGAAAAGGAATACGCAAAAATTATAATTTTTGGAAAGGTGGTATTAAAGTTATGCGATCCGAAAAAATACATACATACATACAGACATCATCGTAAAAATTGTAAAATCGCATTCTAGGGAACCTAAAACGTACTTATTCATTAAAAACTCATCATCGATTTTTTTGACCAAAGACAATACCTTCCTTTCCTAAAGGTGACAAGGTAAAATTGACAAAAGATATAGGCGTAATTTGAAAAGTATATTACGGATCTGGTAATGGCCTTGTGATGAAAATTTGGCACTTAACTTGTTAATGAAATGAGAAGCTACATTGGTAATTTTTTATATTTCATGCTCCATATATTGATAATCTATTACGGTCACATACCCGTTGCATTTACTATAAACTTTTATGAAGAGAACTACCTCTTAAAACACCAACTCCTCCCTCAATATCAAGATTAAAGCATGGAGTATCTCCTCCCCAGGTGTATTTATTTAGTGGTTCTTTCTCCGTTGGTTTGATATATGTGGCTGGCGGTTCGAGGCGATATATCAATATCGGGCGGGAAGCCACACGGCGATAACTTCAGATAGAGAGGTTCCTGCCCGGAGTCCCGGTCTCGGGCACGACGTTGCGGGATACTTGAACTTTCACCGGGAGATATTTCACCACCAATCGCACTGGGATTCATATCGACATTGCACACGAATCCATTACAAAGAGGAGATATTATTTACTAATGCAAATTAACAGAATAAATAAATATGTAATCGTTTCTTGATTTTACATCGAAATGGCTCTTTTATTCATAGACTAGTATTTCAAGATTTATTTCCGCGTTGGAGCAGTCAAATTTTGTATAATATAAATACACATGTATTTTCCACAGAATACCTAAAAAATTGCCTGTAATTCCCCCGTAATAATTGGAATTTCTTCAGCTTCTTTAGTACCTATAGTTTGTCCAGAACTCTAAGGACATAATGGCTTTGACTTTCTAATGGGTAGGTTGATCGCATCTCAATCATAGGCGCCGACTACGTGGGGGCTTCGGGGCTTGAGCCCCCACACGGAAATATCTGAAGGGGTTCTGCCCCCCACTCAAATTATTTTTTCTATTTCGGTATTCTTATGAGTCTATAAAAGCACTATTTATCACTGAAAACACGACGTTTAGAAGATCTATAAACGTACTGTTTTTGGCGCCTTTCATGTTCTAGAGGTGGTAGTCATGCTTTCATAACTGACAGATAACCTCAAAATGGTAAATTGTTTGTGTTGAAATATTACTTCTAATTGTGGATTTTCATCCTTTCTCTAGGTGATAGGACTAGAAAGAAAAGAAATTTATAGCTGTAGCTGTGTTAGTTAAGAAAGAAGAAGAATCTGTGAAGTTAAAATTTCAACTAAAAAATTATGAAACAAGAAACAATGCGCTCAGCATGCGCTCAGGTTTACTTTGTCAAAATAATTAAAACGGTAAGTTTTATTTATTACAATTTAAATTTATGGTAATGCAATTTTGAATTGAATGTATTGTTATTCCAGGCAGGTTATGAAATGTATGATGCACGTTACTTGAAAATGTTGACACTGTCTACTCAATTTGTGGCGGCTACTGGCAAACAAATATGAAAAGTTGACGTTTTTATCCATTATTTCCAGTTCCACGTTGTGGCGAACTATCGAATATTAAATTTTTAAATATGATTTAAACATTATGAATACCATAAAGGCTTGATGGTCCACGTAACGTCCTTCAATCCCACATTCAAGATTTATTTATAATAAAAACCAACACGAACCACAGATATGTCAAATCATAGGATGGTTCATTAATATACCTTGGAGTTCATTGTATGTATTGGTTTTCCTCTTTCATAATTGTATAATGCTTGATACAATGTTTTAATGTAAACAATCAGACAAAATCACAAGATACACAAACTGTCAAAATGTGAAATTTAAATTTTTAGCGGGAAGTGCTACCAACATAACTGATAAAAAAACACCAACTCATATTTTTGACGTCCTTTTTTTAAAAATCTAATTGTAAAATTACCTCAATAGAAAAAATAGTATAAAAAACATGTATCATAAGGCCTGTTGACGCACTCGTCCTTTGTAAAACTCGCCTAGCGGCTCGTTTTCCAAACTTGGACTCGTACGTTAACAGATTGCCTTATGATACTTGTGTTTTAATGTACTATTTAGTACCAACAAAAAGTACACACATTTTGAAATATTTTAAATCAACTATTATTCACGAAAGATGACTATTCAAGGTCATTTGTGAGCCGTCTGATATAATATTACTTGCAAATAACTTCATTGCATTTCATATGCATAGGCGTGGAATATGAAATATTTACTGACATATTTTAACTGAATAAATAAGAGTAATTCATTTCAAAATTGTTTCTTTCTAAATAATGCCTTTCTGAAAGATATGTGTTCTTCATTTATGTTTTTGCAGAATACAAAAACATAGACTTAACTTATGAACCAAGGAATAATAAATTGATTTAAACGTCAACGCCACTAGGTTAATATTACTACAGAGGGCAGTGTAGTAGATAATTAGGTATCTGTAATTCTACGACATATGTCATTATTATTTATAGTGTGTTAGAAAGTAATGCCACTCTTTAAATATATCTGTCACACCACAAATTAAACAGACGTAGGTCAAATAATCTTTCTCTTTCTAATACAAAATGTTGCTAAGCTACTGCTATAAAGTGATGTGTATTCTTTCCTCGAACAAATGACCTTGAATAGTCATATTTCGTGAATAATAGTATACATCAATTACTTATACAAAGTAACAATGTATACCTATTCAATTATTAATTTTATAAAATTTTCAACATGTCATATTGTATTAACTAAAGTACTGTGTAAGTAACGCGTACGGATTAACAAATAGTACTACCACCAGTGTTCCAGATTTAAAATGCAGTATTGTCTAAAATTAATAATAAAATTATCAGATTTTAGTGAAAATTACGGTAAATTTTGAAGACTCCTGTGAAATAAATTTTATAAAGAGTGATCAGTTTAAAGCGTAGGCTCCGGGATTTAAATTATAGATAATTTGATAAATTTATTCATAAAATATATAGAAAAAGTATTTTCATAATACCATACTGTTAAATATGCTTTAACAGTACTGTATGCTCAACCGATATATGCATCAAAACAGCCACGGCCGTTATTTTTTATAACAGTACAATTATTAAAAATCAAGTGCTCCTAAAAAAATCTCAGCATCATGAAATTGTCATGAAGAGCTGTCACCTGTCAATATGCCATAGAAAATAGAATTTTAAGAAGATATTTTATGTTATTATGAAAAATACTGAACGTCACACGGCTGATATACAAATAACAGACACGATTGATTATAAAATCTCGGCTATCGCCTCGATTTTACAACATTCAACCTCATCTGTTATTTGCTACATATCAGCCTTATGACGTTAATAACTATAACGAAAATATGTAGAAATTTTAATAATCTTTAAATTTTATAATAACATTAATGTCGAAAAAATAACATTTATTATTTTGCGCGTCTAGTAAAGTGCCATTTCCGGTTATCCAATTTACACCAAAATCTAATGGGCTCTTTCCATTACAGAAAAAGTTTGAAATACAAGGTTTCAAAATTTTCTGAATGATAGTATTTGAGTTAAAGTGGAGGATCCACAGACACATACACACAGACATCATCGTGAAAATGTTAAAATTGGATTCTAAGGACCTTAAAACGTGGTCATTTATCAAAATCTCGATATGCGATTTTTAGCATGATCCCTATACCTCCCTTACCAAGGGTAGCGGGACGTAAAAATCGTGCTGTGGGTACCCTAATTCGTGCTTATTCAAAAAACACACTATCGAATTTTTTAATCGATTACATTACCTCCCTTACCTACGGTATGAAGGGAGGTAATAGCTATTAACATACCTAGGAATGTTATGTATATCATAACTGCCGAAGATGTCGGTTTGAAATCCGAGCTCGTAGAGCGAGGATTTTAAGACATCTAAGGCTTGTTATGATTAATAACATCCGTGGTTTGTTCAACAGTTTATCGGTTTCAGAAAATTAAGACATTATTGATAAATACCATTTTTTTGAAATTCTCTCATTAATGCTACTTTCAGAGTGCTATGGTTAACAGAACAATTATTTTGGCATATGACAAATATTCAAATTATGTGCTTTGTTCCACATGTTTATTACTTTAGATTAAAATAGACCGTATTTAGAACGATAGGCTAACGTTATCTGTATGTATTAATGAAGAGCATTATATTTTCATTTTATTTTATTTTCATTTTGTAGACCGTTGTTGACAAGTCAGTATGGTAATAATATTACCATACAGATACAGTTATTACTTAGTTACCAGCCTACTTTTGTACATGTAAACAATGGAATAATATCCTGAAATCGGTAAAAATATTAACATGTTAATGTTATCCCAGAAGACATCTAATTAAAATAATAAAAACAGAAAGAAGAGCTAATATACTGCCAGGTTGCGGATACTTTTTTAATTACACTCATATCAATTTCGCCTAGTTTTTCATCACCGTCGCTCTCAACGACTCCTTCATCTACGTAGAAACTTCACTATAATAGTTTCTAGTCTATCGCAAATGTAATATCCTCCCACTAGTCCGCATCCTCCCTTGTAGACCGGTCATGTGACCGGAAACCTTGAATAAAAGGCCGAGGTTAAGGACAACAAGGAGTACATCCTGTAGGTCGGGGGTTAGCTTACAGGAGCCGCAAGTGTCTCCTTGAGGCACGGATAGGTGTTTGTTTGAAATACTTGATCGAAGGAACAATTCCTTTGAGTTCAGGTATTTGTGTATTAGTCATCTATTTGAGGTGGCTTTGATGCTAAGCTTTGCAATTGGAGATGATGTTTAATTAGGAGAATAGACAATTATCTTTGTGATTAATTTCAATCAGCAATTACGAAGAACAGATTCAATTAATATTGTGGTGATTCATAAAGTGTTCTGATGAATTTTTAAGACCAACTGCGTTTTAAATATCCAAAATATTGTAACACGAAGGCAGGGGCGCGCCGTCACAGGGTGCGATGTGTGCGTCGCACACGGGCGACACTTGGTTAGGGGCGACACGACGAGCAAAATTGTAATAAGACTAAGTTTTTAAATTTAATATGCCCGTTTTTCGAGGCTCACATTCACGCAAGAGATACGAAGCCGATTAAATTAGGGCCACGTTGCCCCATTAGTAGACTATTTTAAAGATGTTTTTCTACAGTCTATATACAAAGTAGCCATTTGCGCTCTCTTTTGTCAACGCAAAATGTCACTTTGCCGCTCTAGAACGACAAAGTAGAAAAACGCCCGCTCCTTAAATTTCTAACTATACAATGTTGAGAAATGTTACTTGGTTACATTCTTAATGGAAACGTTTAGTCCGGAATTAATGACACTGTAGTTACACATTACCCACTTACATAACCAAACAAAATGCCGCACTGCTGTGAAAATAAAATGGGGCAATCATTTACAAAAACGAAAGTATAAAATGCTTACATTAGATTGAAGCAATAGCGCAAGAAGAATGGAATATACCGATAAGTAAAAATAAATAAAAAATAAATTTTTGTTATGGTGGAGGACCCCATTGTGGCGACTGTAGAAAAAATCTTGTGTGTGTTTCGAGCGCAAATGGACATTGTCGATTTCGAGGGAATGCCTCGCTCCTGCGTCGCGCGGCAACAACCTCTCAATCGACAATGTCCCATTTTGCGCTCTTAATACACAAATAGCTATTTTGTTTTTCCCGAAAAAAGGATATACAAATCGTTACTGTACAAAACTCCAAATGGCGTGTTGTTAAAATTCAAATCCTGGCACGAACGCGGGACCGTTGTTGAATAGCTTACTAAGGTTGCTTTTATATTACTCTAAAGAGAACAACAATAACCTCACCTAACGCATAATTCTTGACCCGCGGTTTCCAAGCCTGAGTTTGGGCGTTAGGTTGGGTAATGTTGGGGTATATTTAGAGAAATTGCAAAAACCAAGACAATTTGAGATCTTAATTTTTTGAACACGGTCTCGCGTTCGGTATTCTAGCCACTTCCTTTTATATTCACAAATATTATATGGAATTTTAAGGATCCTTTTTTATTTTCCTTCAAACGACGATTTTTTATCACTATTAGATTTCAAGTAATGGGGTCTAATTTATAATTTCCATAGTCGCAAAATTATACTATTGAAACAGAGTTTATTTTAGCTTTCCAACGATGTATCTATGTTTCAAGCAAGCAAGAATTCTTAATTTTATAGGGCGAAAGCAATTATTGTCGTTTATTTCAAACATATGGTAACTATGAAAAAGTACACAGGCTGTTCAAGTTAACGTGGTCACATAATTGTTGCCCTAAGACCATTTTAATGGTGTCGTTATTTGAGAAAAAATCCGTAGGTCACTGGATATAGGCATGTAAATTTTGCAGTTTTTTTGTGAATGCATATTTTCCAAATATGAAATAGTACTAGATTTTAGTTTGCACCTTTTTAGGCCACTTTTTTGTTCTTTCGAATGGAGATGCATATTTTTTTTATAACTTGAATTTTGGGGGGGGGGGGCGGTCGTGATGATCATTGGTGGTCATTTACCAAAATCTCGATATGCGATTTTTAGCACGATCCCTATACCTCCCTTACCAAGGGTAGCGGGAGGTAATAATTAACCATACATTAAGTAGTTTCAAAAATGTTTTTACAATATTTTCTCAAAACTTTTATATCTCATCCCCCGAATATTTAAAAAAAATATTTTTATTATTAAAAAATATACACTACATTTCTCAGGGGAGTTGTAGAAACTAAATCTAATGGCTTCTTTCCATATTAGAATAAGGTAGAAGTACAAGCTTTCAAAATTTTCTGAATGATAGTATTTGAGTTAGAGTGGAGGATCCTGACACACAGACATCATCTTAAAATGTTAAAATTGGATTCTAGAGACCTTGAATCTTGAAACGTGCTCATTTACCAAAATCTCGATATGCTTTTTTAGCACGATCCCTATTGATCTAAATTGTCTATAAAATAGGATATGTTTCACTTATTTAATATTTTTTATAAGTTCAAAATTAATGAAAATATTTTATACATATATTCCATGTTCTTGTCATATGCTGAACTAATGTATTTCGTATGTAGTAAAAATATGTGAAAATTATGTAACATTTATTTCTGAGTAACTTTATTCAAATTAACTTTCTTCAAAAATGAGAAATAAAGGCGTTATTCAATAATTTATGAAACAATAATTCCAATACAATATCGGTATAGCCACCTGTTGACAATAATTATAAACAAACGGTGACATTTGTTGAATATTATTATTGATTTTCAGAAATTGTTATCTGAAAACTGGGGCGTTAAATGGAAAAATGTTTCAAATATAATTTGCTCAAAATATTCTATTTTAAGTATTTATGTATTAATCTTAATTATATAGTTATTATATTTGCAGATATAAATGCTCAGATAAATTAATTATATTCTCAAGAACTATAAATAAATAAAATAAAGTATTTATTAAAACATATTTAAAATTAAATAATAAATAGAGTTTGTTACAAAATTTATACTGTAAAAAAATTAATTTGCTAAAAATAAATATATTTTAAGTTTTTTTCATTATCTCCGAAATTAAAGCGAAAATATAAAAAAGTTTCAACAAAACTATCCTTTATTTTTAATTACAAATCTTTTTTATTATCACAAACATAGTCGAAATATTTTTAGTTTAGTCAGAAAATGGATTTTTTCAATATTGTTAATATAAAAACAATACTGCTACTGTAATCTATGGTGAAAATTATGAACTACATTTTACTGGTGTGGTGTGTATAAGTACGTTGATGTATCGTGTAAATGGGACAAAAGCAATATTATCGACGTTTCGATTGACCAATCAGATTTCAAGAAATGTATATTGAATGGCATTGGCAAGAAAATCAATTTAAACAATTGTTAATTGAATTTCGATAATTTGATATATAAAAAATTGTTAAATATTCGTTTTAAACATATTAATCAATAAGCTATTAATTGATACACGATTTACAGTTTATTATGTTGTAAAATAAACAATTGTTGCTAATTTTATTATTGTTACTTTATTGAGGCACATGATGTCGCCACCTGTTTAATAGACATATTTGACCTGACGATAACCAGGACCGCAATTAAAAATTTTTGCTTTTAAAAAGCTTTTAACAGCTTTTTGGGCTAAGATTTATATTTATTTCAAGAAATATAAGACAATAGTTTGTAAAAAATACAAAATAAAGGATCAAACTTGTTTTATTAAGAAGATAAACTGAAATATTGGCCAGCATGAAATATCCTGAATACGTTTTGTGTGTTACTAACAAATATTTGTGGTATGCGAAATATAGCAGGCGCTGGCGCCTAAATACCAACAAATAAATATTGGAATTTATTAAGTATTTGACTATGTACTATAATTTTTCAATTAAATATTGTTATTATTTGTATTATAAAGGTTCAATAAATATAATATTGTATATATTATCCATTTTTTATTAAATGTATACCATATTTTGTTACTACATAATACGAGTATATATTAAAGAAACTAGTTAATTGTTTATGAATATTATAAACAATAATTATTAACTATAATTTAATAAAAATATTGTTCTAATAATATAGTTTATAGAAATAAACATTTAATACAAAATAAATCAAAAATATTATTAATAACATTGACATGACACATAAAATTGTTTATCTTGACTTTTCTTAGCTAAATTTTCATAAAAGCTTAATTTGTTATATACGAAAAGAATCAGCATAAAATTCTGAATATAAAAATATAAAATTAATAAACTATAACAATAATATTATCGCTAATATCTTATACATTTCATTTGACATACTTGGATTTTTTTCATTTACAATTTTCAGTACAAAATTTTCATTAAATAATAATAAATTATACATGAACAGATTTAGCTTGAATCACTGAATAAAATAATACTAAATACTTGTACTAAAATACTAAATTAATACAATAATTATTGTCTAGTTTATGGTCAAGTTTATTCATCATATTTTCTTGTCTATTGTCATCTGTTTATGTTTTGCCTTCTTTGTTTCGTCTCACAGTTTTTGTCCACATAAAAATCAACCCCTGTAGTTTCATCCTGTGATATTTCATCCCTTAAACTACTGTATTCTTTGCTGGACAGCTCCTAACATTTGTAATGTTTGCATTTATAGTTGTATAGTGTAGTCAGCTGATTTGCAGTTCTGTGAATAATATATATAAAATAATAATGATTATTATATATAAATATACGTACCTTATTGTTATAATACATAAAATATTGTTATACCAATTTGGTTTCAGGGATATTGTACGCTGCAGGACCCTTGCAAAAATATATGATGAGTCAGAATTGTTTATTACTAAATATGGAATAATTCTAGCCATACAAGACTTAATAAATTTGTTGTATATAAAAACCAGTTCCGACAACCGGTTTTTGTAACGAGTTCACTTCAAAAACTGTTTTAATAACCGGTTTTTATCATTGGACCTCTTCCGAAACCGGTTTTTTTACTTTGTATCCATTCGAAACAAATTTATTTACCTACAACTTTTGAAACTGGTTTCAATATCTGAAATTAAATACATTTCCATATTTATTGTTTAAACAAAAGTTTACTTACTAAATATCAGCTTATATTAAATTAAAAGCTGTCCAAATTAGTTTTGATATTTTGTTCCAATCATGTGTATTTGTTTATTCATCAGCTGTCATTTCTTTTTATAGGTTATAATTATTGTTAATAACAATTTAAAAATATGAGTTGTTATTAATTTTTAATACATAAAACTAAAGAATATATTCAAAAATTAATTAATTATAATAATAGAATTATTTAAAACACATTTGTTTATAAAGTTAATAAAATATTAGTTCATAATTTTCCCAAAAGATGCCAGAACTAATATCACAATTGGTTGATTCAGCATAAAATAAATTGTTTTATGGATTTTTTCGATACTACAAGCATTTTCAACAAACATATATTTGAAAATATATGCTTTAAGTTAAAAATTATTAACAGATACAAAAAAATATTAAAAGTTTTCAATGATACAATAATAATGAAATTTTAGTAAATGAAAAATTCCAAGTAGGTATGTCAACTGTTTACTAATTTTATATTTTTATATTCAGAATTTTATACTGCTTCTTTTCGTATATAACAAATTAAGCTTTTATGAAAATTTATCTAAGGAGAATCAAGATAAACAATTTTAAATGTCATGTCAATGTTATTAATAATATTTTTTATTTGTTTTGTATTAAATGTTTATTTCTATAAACTATATTATTAAAACAATATTTTAAATAAGTTATAGTTAATAATTATTGTTTATAATATTCATAAACAATTAAATAGTTTCTTTCCTATATGCTCATATAATGTAATAACAAAATATGGTATTTATTTAATAAAAAATGGATAATATATACAATATTATATTTATTAAACCTTTATAATACAAATAATAACAATATTTAATTGAAAAATTATAGTACATTGTCACATATTCAATAAATTCCAATATTTATTTGTTGGTATTTAAGCGCCAGCGCCTGCTATATTTCGTGTACCACAAATATTTGTTACTAACACACAAAACGTATTCAGGAAATTTTATGCTGGCCAATATTTCAGTTTATCTTCTTAATAAAACAAGTTTGATCCTTTATTTTGTGTTTTTTATAAACTATTGTCTTATATTTCTTGAAATAAATATAAATCTTAGCTTAGAAAGCTATTAAAAGCTTTTTAAAAGCAAAAAATTTTAATTACTGTCCTGGCTGTCGTCAGGTCAAATATATCTGTTAAATAGGTGGCTACATCTTGTGCCTCAATAAAGTAACAATAATAAAATAAGCAACAATTGTTTATTTTACAACATAATAAACAGTAAATCTTGAATTAATGAAGAGTTTATTGATTAATATGTTTAAAACAAATATTTAACAATTTTTTATATATCAAATTATCGAAGTTCAATTAACAATTGTTTAAATCAATTTTCTTGACACCTCCATTCAATATACATTTCTTGAAATCTGATTGGTCAATCGAAACGTCGATAGTATTGATTTTGTCCCATATCAACGTACACACCACACCAGTAAAATGTAGTTCATAGTTTTCACCATAGATTACAGTAGCAGTATTGTTTTCATATTAACAATATTGAAAAATCAATTTTCTGACTAAACTAAAAATATTTCGACTATGTTTGTCATAAGAAAAAAGATTTGTAATGAAAAATAAAGGACAGTTTTGTTCAAACTTTTTTTCATTTTCGCTTTAATTTCGGAGAATGAAAAAAACTTAAAATATATTTATTTTTCGAAAATTATTTTTTTACAGTCTAAATTTTGTGACAAACTCTATTTATTATTTAATTTTAAATATGTTTTAATAAATGCTTTATTTTATTTATTTATAGTTCTTGAGAAAATGATTAATTTATCAAAGCATTTATATCTTCAAATGTAGTAACTATATAATTAAAATTAATACATAAATAATTAAAATAGAATATTTTGAACAAATTATATTTGAAACATTTTTCTATTTAACGCCTCAGTTTTCAGATAAAATTTCTGAAAATCAATAATATTATATTCAACAAATGTCACCGTTTGTTTATAATTATTGTCAACAGGTGGCTATACCGATATTGTATTAGAATTATTGATTCATAAATTATGGAATAACGCCTTTATTTCTCATTTCTGAAAAAAAAATATTTGAAGAAAGTTACTAAGAAATAAATGTTACATAATATCATATTTTTGTTCATACGAAATACATTAGTTCAGCATATGACAAAAATATGGGATGTGTATAAAATATTTTAATTAATAAAAAATATAAATTAAATTAAATATATGCTACCTTATGGAGAATTTTACGAGAAATCCAATGCCGCAAAGTACAACTGGATATCTGATTTTGTTTCCAAGATATTTAATAAAAAAAATATTTTAGTTATAAAGTCGTTCAAATGCACAAACGGCTAAGAAGTACTGGTACCTTTTTTGCATGCCCGCGTTTTTACATTTGCAAATGTGACTACATAGTTAAATTCTTCTTCTAACAATGACAAGATTATTTTATTCTTTATACGATTTGAATGTATTTTATACTTCATATTAAAAGGATATTGGGATTTTCAAGTATCAAGAGATGGCGCTGATCTCATTAAACACTGGTACACTTTTTGTTGACGTGTGTCAACGTAGCATTTCTGTCAATTGTATTTCTTTAGTTTTCGTATTATTTTCTCATTTATTAGTATTTTTTATTTATAATTCAAGTACGCATAATAGAGTTTTTGTAGTCATATAGTTGTAGTTTCATGTAAATGTCAAATGTGTACCACTGTTTGCAGTTCTAATATTTGCCGCTAGTTAGCGTTTTCTTATTTGAAAATCCCAATAAAGTTAAAAAATTATAAAGAAATTAAAAATCATATATTAGCCAGCTATGCTATAACAGCTGTTATATTAAGAAAATTCTGATTGAAAGGTGTCAGTGTCAAATGCATTTGACAGTATGTTTTTATAATTTTGCTGGAAATATAGAGTGCGAGCAGACACGTGACTCGAGCGACCTTGATTTGCTTGGGATCAGCTGATTTGTGTGCGCATGTCATTTTGAGAAGAACATTGTCAATTTGACAAGACCAATGTTTTAACTTATTTTGATTTTGAATTGTTAAAATATTAACATTTTACAATTTTTAGGCAGTAGTCTGTATTAGCCATTATTACTTTATTACTCATTTATAATGGAAATGTCAACGTCAAATGTCAAATTAGAAGTTTGTTGTTAACATTTGACGAAATAACGCCTAAATTTATTTATCTAAATAACAAAAATAAACGAAGGTGATGGAAAAACTGTTTTTCTATTGGCTGTGAATGACGTAATGTATGTGCTTCTACGAAACAGGAATGGGGGGTTATTTTTCATGATTATTTCGTTTTCTGCAACCATCCAGCTATCGACTTTCAGTAAACTATCCTACTTAGCTTGAGTGTAGTCTGTATTAGCCATTATTACTTTATTACTCTTTTATAATAGAAATGTCAACGTCAAATTAGAAGTTTGTTATTAACATGTGACGAACTAACGCTTACGTTTATTTATCTAAATAACAAAAATTAACGAAGGTGGTGAAAAAACTATTTTTGTATTGGCTGTGAATGACGTAATGTATGTGCTTCTACGACACAGGAGTGGGGGGTTATTTTCCATGATTATTTTGGCGCCAAACTTTTAATGTAATTATTTACGAAAATAACAAATTATTAAAAAAATAATTATTAATAAGAAAAATCTTGCATAAACTTTCATATAAAACTTTTTGAAAAATGTGAAACAAGCTCATTGGTTCTAAACAGAATTTTGACTTTCAAAGAAAATCAATGTTGCAATATTGTTATTGAAACTATAATTCAGAAGAGTTTATAATCAAAATATTTTATCATCGCTGGCATTAATTATTTTGGAAATTTTAATTCTACTTGTTTGTTTACTGGTATAAGTGACAAAGTCAATATGTTAACTCGTTGGGATAATATATTAAATTCAACGTAGCTCAATTAATAATAGTGGCAAGTTAAATGTTGCACGAAATAACCTCATTTTTATTAGTAAATAAATCGAGTTCAAAATAATTAATCAAAAAATGTAATCTTAATCTAAATTAAGAATTAATTTTCCCCAACTAACTTGGCTTTTTTGTTAAATAATTAACTTTATTTTCAGCCAGATTGTTAGAAAAACACTCAATTCAGGGTATAATTTCAATACTTATCATTTATCATGCAATTATGCTTTGATTTTTTCACTTTAGGAGACCTAATTACTTTTTCTAACCCGTTATACATTCCAAATTACTTCCATTAGTAATATGAAACGAAATAAATACCATTCTTTGGAATATTTCCACTTCACTGGCCTGTGACAAATGATTTAGTTAACAAATGAACGAGGAATGTATTTTCCTATTTAAAGAATGTGAGCAGAGTTCGAATAAATAAGCTACGGAGAAGTAATTTCGCCGTTGCTAGGTATCCAGTGGCGTAATATAAATCTGACACCGACTCTCGGAACTTGTTTTCTGCACTTGAGAAAGAGGTTATAAAGTCTCTTCAAATATGAGCACCCTAGCGAAGTAGGGCGACTGTTTAATCATTTCAAACTATGTCGGAAATAATTATTTCTTAGAAATAATTTGAAAACAGATAATAGGAAGGAAGTCATGAAGGAAATGACAATAAATGAATGCAAGGTCTTTCATTTTGTTAAAACCAAATCTTTAACCCTTTGATGTTTGCTCCACTGTCCTTTCATGGATAACAGGATAAGTATAACGATACATTATTTGACTCAATTTCTAGTCAAATTTCAAAAAACTGTAATATTCTTTTTTCTATTTGGTGTCTGTAATAAAGCCAATACAGCACCCAAAAGAGTAAGTTATAGTATGTTCCGTAACGCAACCAGTTCGATCAGATTTACAGGTTTCTATTTGAAACGCGGTTCCTGAAAAAAGTTGGTAAAAAGTCGGATCACGGCAACCACGACATAATCCTGGTTTCTCTGGTATTTTTACCCCCACTACCGCTACTTTCAAACATCATCATATCAAAATAAAACGATATACTTACGTCAATGTCAAATTTATAAAGCGCTTTAGTGGTATTACTAATAATTATTATAGATGTAAGTATGAAAACATTATTTATATTTGATATATTGTTGGTCGTGTTATTTTTATTGGCATTAAATGTAATAGAATGTTCTTTTTCGATGTAATATTCAACGTTGTCATTCATTTGGTTAATTTTTATTCTTGTTAGGTTGTGTCAATTTTAAATGTCATATGATTCAATGTCAATCTGTCCCGAAATAGATGAGAATATTCCGGAACCATGATGTACCCGAAATCAAGATACTGGTTTTTTTGGTTGACTTACGGAACATAATATATAAGCTCATTCGAGTACCGTAGTAGATTAGTACAATTTATTTTTTAAGGTTGGTGGCTATGAATTTGAAAAAATATCAAATGTCAAATCTCGCTAAATGAAAGAATATAAACAATTGTTAAGAATTTTAATGTAAGATTAAGTTCAGAATTAGTAGAACAGAAGAAATATAGTAATACAGTTAGAAA